>OX439483.1:295837774-296401702 GCA_949320155.1 Melangyna quadrimaculata
ACTATGTGCATATAACTTAACTATTTACAACGCCGCTCCACCTAACGATGCTTTTTGCTATTTTTGGACAGAAACTGATGGCAAAAGAGGAAGCAATGAAATTGGTTCGTGCTTGTATAAGTATTTGCATCAACTATCACCAAAAATAAAAGAAGTGTCTTTTTTTTCTGATACGTGCAGTGGCCAAAATAGAAATAAAAATATTTCAATATTATTTCTCTATTTGGTTCAAACTTTAAATTTAGATATAATTGAACACAAATTTCTAGAAAGTGGACACAGCTACATGGAAGTTGATAGCATGCACAGCGCAATCGAGAGGCAAAAAAAGAATTTTCCAGTCTATACGATCCAGGACTGGCTGACTATATTCAGACTCGCACGTTCCAAAAGACTTAAGAGCAAAGCAAATCCGTATGATATAACCCAAATGCGATACACTGACTTTCTGGACTTGTCACAACTGTCGGATATTATAAAAAACAAAAATTTGGACGAAAATGGAGACAAGGTTAACTGGTTAAAAGTAAAATCTTTTAGGTACCAAAAGATAAAACCTGGTGTGATGGAATACAAATATGACCACACTGAAACTTATAAAGAGATACGTGTTTTTGGTAAAGGTCGTCCAATTAATTTAAAAGAAGTTACCATCAAAAGTGTCTATAACAGCAGCCTTCCTATAAGTGTGGAAAAGAAAAAAGATTTACTTAGTCTTTGCAAGTCAGGAGCCATACCGGAAGAGTTTCACCAATGGTACAAAAACTTAAAAACAAGCAAAATCACCAGAAATAAGGCCCCAGAGCCCGATATAAATGAGGATTCGGAATCAGACCAAGATTAATACATAAAAAAAAAAAACAAAAAAATGTTCATAAAAAACCCATGTCCCTTTAAACCTTTTTTTTTAATGCAAAAAAGACCTATGTCCAAGATTCATTTAATTTTTGTATAAAAAAAAGTTGAATAAATTGAATTGAGTTAAATTTTTTGGTTTCATCTTATTTATAAATACTTTTACTATCAGATTTTAATTACAATTTTCAAATCGAAACTGCTTAGTGATTTTTCCAGCCGCCATAAACTTTAAATCTTCAATAACTCAGAAACACAAAAATGTGACTTGAGATGTTTTTGCAGGATACCGACGATATATAAAAAAAAAAAAAAAAAAAAAAATAAAAAGCTAAATGAGAAATTAAGAGCTAACAGCAGCAGCGAGTGGTATTCCTCCCAATTTCCTTCCCCCATCATCTCTCGCAGTCAAATTGGTTTGACTATTGAAAGCACTGTGTGATGTGCATGGTACTGCTCCCTCACAGTGCTTGCATTGAACAACTTAATTATGACGTCAGATAGATAGTTGTTTGTTTTATCTAGTTAACCAGGGGCGGTTCAATTTCAGATTGTCACTTAGGCATAACACTAGTGGCAAATTGTTATTGAAAAGCTCAAATTGGGATCTAGATTAAACGTTCTTCTTAGGTAATTGTCTGACTTGTGTTTTTGCAAGTTAGGAATATTTTAAATGGGTGGTAGATTTAGGGTGGATTTTAGCAACATTCGTGGGCTTAGACAGAATTTCTATTCTGCATACGTTCATACTGTACAGTACAGGCCAGCTGTTTTGGCACTGAGTGAAACACAAATAGGTGAAAATTCTGATCATTCAGAATTTAACCTATATGGGTATAGCTTAGTGCCTCTATTCTTTGCTCACCATGGACTCGCCATTTATATAAGAAATGATGTTGCGTACCAACTTCAACCACAATATGGTTTGTGCTCAAACACATATTTTAACTTCATGTGGTTCAAATTTTCGGTCAATAAGCACATCATTCATTCATGTTTTATTTATCGGAGCCCGAACCTGGACAGAAATTTAACTTTTAACGAATTTGATGCTCTGTCCGACTCCATCCAAAGAATTGTTGCCCTTTATCCTTGCACTGAAATCGTCATTGCGGGCGATTTCAATGTACACAATTCTAGTTGGCTTCGCTTTTCAGGCCAGACAACACCCGACGGAAGGTATGTTGAGCTCTTCGCTGAGTTAAACCAACTAACTCAGCTTGTTGACGAGCCCACTCGAATACCGGACATTGCAGGTCAATCCGCCAACACCCTAGACTTGTTTCTCACCTCTGATCCTAATAAATACTCAATTAGTGTATTATCGCCTCTAGGCACATCAGACCATTGTGTCATATCTGCGAATTTCTCGTGCCAACAAAACACAGTTAAAGAGAAAGCACCAACGAGAACCGTTTGGCAGTACGAGAAAGCCAACTGGGACGGTCTCAACGGTTTCTTCAGTAACTTTAACTGGTCACTATGCTTCCTCGATAGTGACGTAAACTCCAGCGCAGATATGATCACAAACTTAATTCTTTGTGGAATGAGTAATTTTATCCCGAATAGGGTAAAATCTATCAAACCCAAAGAAAACTCATGGTTTGATTCGAGCTGTAAAGAGGTTATTAGGGTTAGAGAAGTAAATTTCCGATGTTATAAGGCCAACCCTACTGAGGAAAACCGGAATAAGTTCAAACAAGCTAGAAAGACCTGTAATGTTCATATTCGACGAACCAAATTTTTGCATGACCAGAAATTAAGGCAAAAAATACTACAATGTCCCACAGGTAGTAAAAATTTTTGGTCATTTGCAAAAAATATACGAAATTCTACTTCGTCGTCGGTTCCAACGCTCGTCTTCAATGACACCCCTTTTGTCAGCTCGATAGATAAAGCCAATTTGCTTGCAGCACAGTTTGCTGTTAATTCGACGCTGCCAGAAAGTGTTATGACTCCTCCTGTACTTGAGAGCGTAAATGATTTTATGGGACAAATCTTCTTTCGCACTCGTGCAGTTGCCAGAGTCCTGAAAGATCTTGATATACACAAATCCGCTGGCCCGGATAGTATCTCTCCCATTGTTCTGAAGAGGTGTTCTTCAACGCTGGCAAAACCACTGCGTAAGCTTTTCCATCTGTCCTACTCTACTGGTCTCTTTCCGAGTGGATGGAAAACAGCATTTGTCCAGCCTGTCCCTAAAAAAGGCGTATCTTCTTCACCCTCTAACTATCGACCGATTGCACTTACGTCCCTTTTTTCCAAGGTCATGGAAACGCTGATTAATTTTTAGCTCAAGAAATATCTCGAAGATCGAAATATACGAAATTCTACTTCGTCGTCGGTTCCAACGCTCGTCTTCAATGACACCCCTTTTGTCAGCTCGATAGATAAAGCCAATTTGCTTGCAGCACAGTTTGCTGTTAATTCGACGCTGCCAGAAAGTGTTATGACTCCTCCTGTACTTGAGAGCGTAAATGATTTTATGGGACAAATCTTCTTTCGCACTCGTGCAGTTGCCAGAGTCCTGAAAGATCTTGATATACACAAATCCGCTGGCCCGGATAGTATCCCTCCCATTGTTCTGAAGAGGTGTTCTTCAACGCTGGCAAAACCACTGCGTAAGCTTTTCCATCTGTCCTAATCTACTGGTCTCTTTCCGAGTGGATGGAAAACAGCATTTGTCCAGCCTGTCCCTAAAAAAGGCGTATCTTCTTCACCCTCTAACTATCGACCGATTGCACTTACGTCCCTTCTTTCCAAGGTCATGGAAACGCTGATTAATTTTCAGCTCAAGAAATATCTCGAAGATCGAAAGCTTCTTAATGACCGGCAGTACGGCTTTCGCAGCAATAGGTCCACTGGTGATCTGATGGTTTATCTCACCGAACAGTGGTACAAATCTTTACATCGTTTTGGAGAAAGTAAGATTATTGCACTTGATATTTCAAAAGCATTTGATAGAGTTTGGCACCAAGCTCTCTTATCGAAAATGCGTGCATTTGGCATCGACGAATCTCTACTTCGCTGGATTATAAACTACCTTTCGGACCGTTCAATTCAAGTTGTATTGGATGGTTTCAAGTCTGAAATCCATAAAATAAATGCTGGTGTGCCCCAGGGCTCCGTTTTGTCTCCGACTCTCTTCCTTATATTCATAAACGATCTTTTATCTGAAACTTCTAATCCATTAAACTGTTTCGCTGACGACAGTACCCTCATATATTCGTTTACAGATTCACACCCATGTCCTTCGGATGTGGAACTTGAACGGCAGCGTATGATAAGCTCATTAAATTCTGATCTAAGCAGCATTGTCCAATGGGGAAACAAAAACCGCGTAGAATTTAATGCTTCAAAAACTCAATGCTGCCTTCTGTCATTAAAGCGAAACCCACCTCCAATGCCGCTTTCCATGGACGGCACTTGCATCGAGGAAACCGAACAGCTCTCAGTTCTCGGTACGTGTGTCACAGACCACCTTATGTGGAATGACCACATATTTGACGTCGCCAAAAACGCTGCTAAGTGCTTAGGTTTTCTCCGAAGATGCAAGAAATTCTTTACCCCCTCTGATCTGGCTATGATCTACAAAGCATTTATTCGTCCAAAGCTTGAGTATAATTCACATATATGGGCAGGTGCTCCTATAACTCATCTAAGCTTGTTGGACCGAATACAAAAAAGGGCCCTAAAAATGATAGGTGATCGAACAATAACGTCAACAATAGCACCCCTCGAACATCGCCGCAATGTCACCTGTCTCTCACTGTTCTATCGCTATTTTTATAAACAGTGTTCAAGTGAAATAGCCAGTTGCATTCCTCCCCTTAAACAATTCAACCGTAATACTCGCACTTTTAGGAATGCTCATCAGTTTACCCTTGAGCCCAATTTCGGACGTACCGTTAAGTATAGGGATTCCTTCTTTAGTCGCACAACAAGAATGTGGAATGCTTTACCTGACCCTATTTTTCCCCCTAATTTTGATATTCAGAACTTCAAAACCAATGTGCATCGGTATCTCCTTTTAAATCCTTCCTTGTTTTCCTAAGGTTCGCACTGTGCTAGTCATAATTAAGGGTAGTAAGAACCCCTTTAGTGCGCGGCATGTTTAAAAAAAAAAAAAAAAAAAGGGCCTAGTGACTAATAACTCGCAACCATTCCTGTGTGCGCCTTTCAACAGGAATGGAAGGTACCTACAATTTTATGCCGCATCCGAACGGCTAGACGAGAAGCACTTATTCGTGACAAGTGATACTCTTGGAGGATTTGTCAATTCCTAGCAGGAGGCAGTAGCCCTGGAAAAAAACGTTTCAGTTTTTAGGTGGACGAGGCTGGGAAGCGATCCCAGACCTCCAGCGTGACATTCGAACGCACTAACCATTACGCTACGGGCCCCAAGGAAAACCAATCCTATATTAAGTGTTACGAGATCTCCTTCGAAAACGTTTTAGTTTAGATGATCACACGAGTAACACCTTGCTTCGAAATCGTCCCCAACGGGCTTAAGAATCTCTGGCTGAGTTCACCATTCATCTGCAACGTTTAGCTACTTTGGCTTTCCCAGATGGGGCAGAGAAGGTGGTAGAAGAAATCAGGCTTACCCAGTTCATTGAAGGAATAAGAGATGATCAAATCCAGAATTTGGAGGCAGTAGGGCGGCCTCGTGGTCTTTCCGAAGCACTAAGTGTTGCATAGGAGATTACATCTCGATTTGACCGGCATAGCAACAGGAATGTCTTGGCATTAAGTGCATCTCCTAGCCAAAAACCTGGCTCAGCAGAAGCTACATCATCATTTCCTTCTAATGGGGCAAAAAACTATATGCTGCCGGTGAAGTGAAGCGAACAACAGCAGAATCATTCCAACTCGCTTCAAATCCTCCCACAAGTCCCAAATTACCCAAACATTCCCTACCAAATTACATTCAAAAATCCAGTTCAGTTTTCGCAGGAGTGGCCAATGGAACTGGTTTATCACTAGAAGGTTACATCGAGTGGCGGAGACACAGTTTTCTCATTGATTCAGAGGCCGATGTCTCGATCATAAGTGAGAAATACCTGCCAATCACAGCTCAACCATCAGGAAGTCCCATTCGCATAGAAGGAATATCCGGAGGAATTCTGTGGTCTCTAGGTACGGCAGAAGTTGTAGTAGTCTTCAGTCATAAAGAGTTCACCCAAACTTTTGTAGTTGTAGATCAAGAAGTGCCCACTATCCTGCAGGAAAACATGTGCACCCTAGACTTCTCCGATTTGTCATTAGAAGTTCGAGGAAAGAAACTTCCACTTCAACTCGCTGCAACGGCCGAAACCAGTCTCCTTATAACCAAAGAGAAAGAGATCCTGCCAGCTCATTCGGAAGTCGTATTTCAAATGCCGAGACCGATAGATCTTAAAGAAGGGACAACTTTTATTGAATCTTGTAACCAAAATCAGCTACCTAGCATGAACCTTTGTTTGTAAAACACAATCACAAGTTATGGTAAGAGTTATCAACACAACTGAAAAGGAACTAACGTTACCAAGAGACATGGTCATTGGACGAGCTTGCATAGCCGAAGTTTGTGACTCAAACACCCCTGCAAATACAACGCCAACACATCTTCAAGACCTTATAGATGCCTTACTCAGGACCAGGTAATTCGATTTAAGAACCTCCTTATTTCATACAAAGACGTCTTTTCCGCAGGGTCCCAAGACCAAGGTCAGACAAGCCTTTTAAAACACACTATTGACACTGGCACTTCAAAACCAATCAAAGTGCCAGCCCGCAGAATTCCGCTAGCTAAAAGAGAAGATGTGACTCAACTGGTCAAAGATAGCTAGCTAAAAGAGAAGGTGTGACTCAACTGGTCAAAGATATGGCAGCTAAGAACATCATAGAACACTGCCATGGTCCTTGGGTATCCCCAATCGTTGAAGTCAGAAAGAAAGATGATACATATCGTTTCTGTGTAGATTACCGACTGTTGAATGAGGAGACGAAGAAAGATTCCTACCCCTTACCCCGGATGGATGACCTCTTTGCGACTTTAGCCGGAGCGTAATGGTTCTCTACCATGGATCTACAAAGTGGATACTGGCAGGTAGAGATGGACGAAAACGATAAAGGAAAGACGGCATTCTCCACCGGAGAGGGGCTATGGCAGTTCAATGTCATGCCATTTGGGCTCTGCAATGCCCCTGCTTCTTTTGAACGGTTGATGGACAAAATATTCCAAAGCATGTCCTGCCAAACAGTGCTGATCTACTTGGATGACATCATTGCTTACGCCCGTACCTTCGACGAACATCTTCTTGCAAATCTTTCAGCGTCTTCGAGCGGCTAATCTCAAGCTCAATCCCAGCAAATGTCACTTCTTGAGAAAACGTGTAAGCTACTTGGGACATATTGTCTCTGAAAATGTTCTAGTTACCGATCCTGATAATAAAAGCTGTACAGCAATGGCCTGTTCCCCGAGATTAAAAGCAAGTGCGGAGCTTCTTAGGTCTGTCTTCCTACTACCGCCGGTTTATTGAAGGATTTCCCTCTCCGAATTGACAGAAGATAAAAGACGTTTCTCCTGGAGCCCCAGCTGTGATAACGCTTTTAGTGAGCTAAAAACAAAGCTTACCACTGCCCCCATTTAAGCTTTTCCTACGCCAACTGATGAGTTCATACTGGACACCGATGCGTCAAATTATGGAATCGGGTCAGTAAAAGGTGATCAGGAAGTGGTCAAAGAATATTTTAGCAAGACGCTTATCTGGACGGAACTTCTCTACTGCGTAACCAGGAGAGAACTTTTAGCTGCTGTTCTCGCTATCCGTCACTTTCATCATTACATCGATTCGATAATATGTCATAGCAACTGTCGAAGATCATTTCATATAACTTGTATTGACGCTCCATATAGCACTATTAAGTTGTTCAAGGAAAGGAAATCATTTTACTATTTCTGTGATGATCGCGACCCGTTCGTATACGCTAATATTACTCGTAATGTATTGCAAAATAGAATAAATCTTGAAAATTTACATGCGCAGTTACTCCACCTTACCGAAAAAGTTGACAAATTAACCAGTTCACCTACAGTGCATACTGAAGAACCACATAATGATAATGAAATATAGTAAAACGAAGGCTGATGGAGATTTTAGGATATATTCCCAACTGAAACATATGTTTACAGACTATTTCAACACTCTTTATACAGATTTTATTATCAAACTTGAAGATGAGTTAAAACAGTCTCCAAAAAACTTCTGGAACTTTGTGAATAGTAAAAGAATTGTTGATGGCTACCCTAACTCCATGTCTTATGACAACAGAACCAGCCAAGACTCCGAAGAAATTTCAAATATGTTCGCAAATTTCTTCAAAGATGCTTTTGAAGTCCCTGTTTCTTCCCAAACTTCCGACCCATTCTTTCCGTCTCAAAATTTTTCTCCCCTTAACTCACTTAATTTTACCATTAGTGAAGATTCAATTGCACATAGCGTTTCAAAACTTGACAACTGTTTTAGCCCTGGTCCTGATGGTGTACCATCTTGTGTACTAAAAAAATGTATTTCCAATTTATATTATCCTCTTTTTATTCTATTCAATAAATCTCTGAGGTGCTCAATTTTTCCTAAATTATGGAAAAGTGCTTTTATAACACCAATTCATAAAAAAGGGTCCAAAAACGATATCAGGAATTACCGACCTATCGCCAAACTTTCTGTTATTCCTAAACTGTTTGAGTCCATTATCTGTAATGTCTTATATTTTAATTGTAAATCAATTATTTGCGACAGTCAGCACGGATTCGTCCAAAATAAATCAACTGTAACAAATCTCTTTCATTTTACTTCCTTCTTTTTTCGTCAACTCTGGTGTCCCGCAAGGAAGTCATTTAGGTCCCTTATTGTTTATTTTATATGTTAACGACTAAACCTCGATTATAAAATACTCCTCGGTTCTAATTTATGCCGATGATATTAAAATCTTCAAAATTATAAGTTCAATAAACGACTGTTCACTGCTTCAAGAAGACCTATATAGGTTTAGGGAATGGTGTAACAAAAACCGACTTCTGTTAAATATAGACAAATGCAAAACCATGTGTTTTACACGCAAATAAAAAATTATAACTTATAATTATTTATTAGATTCTTCTCCTTTGTGCAAACTTTCCGTTTTCTCCGATCTAGGTATTATACTTGACACTAAATTAACTTTTACAGACCACTATAACTTTATAATTAAAAAGGCCAATAAAATTCTTGGTTTCATTAAACGATTTTCTCGTGACTTCAGTGACCCTTACGTCCCCAAACTTCTTTATATATCTTTCGTACGGCCAATACTTGAACACGGCTGCGTAGTTTGGGCACCTTACTATACAATTCATATAAGTAGACTTGCAAGTATCCAGAGAAGGTTCATGCGTTTTTGTCTTCGTCTTCTTCCGTGGTCCCCAAGATCCGCACTTCCTCCTTATACTCATAGACTCATGCTAATAAATCTTCCCTCACTGTTAAAACACAGACAGTATCTCTATCAGTAACTAGCATAAGAACACAATTGCCATTATGTCCGATATTCAGCAGAACAAACTTTGGTGTAAATAGTCTATATAAATAAATAAAAAATAAAAATAAATAAAAATAAAATCAATTGATATCAGTCTTCAATAATTATTATTATTTAATTACTTCTTTTTCTTTATAAACGACAATTTTAAAAGTAAAAAATTTAAAGAAAACTTTTTCAACATTTCATTGTAGTTATACTTGTATTTATATTGTAGGTAATATTAAGTATATTTAAATTGTATTTAAATAGTTATAAGTTCTAACGTTAACGGGTTAATAAATAATAATTAATTAATAAATAATAATTAACGGATTAAAAAATAATAATAATAATAATTACCTTTTGGGTCGAACATTTACACTTCGAACGGATCATGCTTCCTTATGCTGGTTGGACAATTTTAAGCATCCTGAAGGACAGATGGCACGGTGGTTAGAGAGTCTGCAGCAATACCATTTTAACATCGAACATCGACTTGGTCCACGGCATGGAAATTCAGATGCACTTTCTCGAAGGGCATGCGGTAGTTGCAAACACTGTATAAGAGCTAGAAGAGACATCTTCAAAAAAAATGCTTTAATAACGTCCGTTACAGGTAGCTTAGATGAAGAGCAAAAGAACGATCCAACCCTTAAGTTGGTTTTTAAATGGAAGGAAGAGGGCAGACGCCCTAAAAAAGCCGATATTATAAGCCATAACGAGGATGTTAAATCTTACTGGGCTATTTTTGATCAACTAAGCCTAGAAAATGGAATTTTGATTCGTCTTTGGGAGGAATCGCCAGAAAGTTTCACAAAACTTATAGTGGTTCCAAAAGCGTCCGTTCTAGCCATACTTACCTCGCTACACTATAGTCCCAGTGGCGGTCACTTAGGCCAAAAAGAGACTCTTTCAAAAGTAAAAAAAAGATATTTCTGGTTTGGACGTACAGTAGATGTGAAGGTGTGGTGTTTGACCTGTGAAATTTGCGCTGCTCGGCTTGGCCCACAACGCAAAACCCGTAGAGCCTTACAACCTAGTCGACCCGGATGTCCATTTGAAAGAATAGCCATCGACATTCTAGAGCCACTTCCCCGCACTGTCGATGGCAATCACCATATAGTCGTCCTGATGGATTACTTTACCAAATGGCCGGAATTTTTTGCTATTCTAACCAAACAGCAGAGGTAGTGCTGGGGCTCTTAGTGGATCAAGTGTTCTGTAGATTTGGAGTACCTCAGATCATACATTCTGACCAGGGTCGCAATTTTGAAGCAGATGTCTTCCAAGCCGTATCAAAAATACTTGGTGTACAACTCCGCTGCATCCCCAATCAGATGGTATAATTGAGAGGTTTAACCGAACTCTTTTAGATTATTTGTCTAAATTTGTAGATAAACAGCAAACAGACTGGGATCGACATCTGCAGCCAGCTCTATTAGCGTATAGATCCGCAGAGCATGAGGCCACCGGCTTCTCTCCAGCCTACTTAAATCTTGGACGAGAAGTAAATAGGAGGGATGCACCCTCCTATGCCCTTGAACTTAGCAATCACTTAAAAAATATTCATGAAACAACAAGAGAAAACCTTCATCTTGCAGCTAATGCCATGAAAACACGATACGACATAAAAAAAAATCAAATTTATTTCATTGCAGGCGATGAGGCGTGGTTCCACAACCCAAAACTACAGAGCTACTGGGAAGGCCCAGTTCTAATAAAAACGCGATTATCGGACTTGGTTTACAGGATACAATGTAAAGGGAAGCGCAAAACGAAAGTCGTTCATATAGATCGGCTGGCCACATACAAAACCCGATCAGGACTCAGCAGGAGCCAATAGTCTTAAGGGGGGAGCAATGTGATGAAAATCATTACACGGTGCCCGAGCTACCACCTAACTTATAAATCCTCGCCCGAGGAATTACAACAAGCTGCCCAAACTAACAAACAAATGGAACAAATAAAACAAATTGACGAACAAAACACACACACAAATTAAGTTAATTAATGAAACAAATAATGTTTTAGGGAGACATACAACCTGAAAATAATTAGGTTCTACAATCCACATATAGAATAGAAACTGTACATAACTGACTGAACGGTAAAAAGGGAACAGTTCAGTCGACCAGTTATATTGTTCAGAATTATAATTAGTGAATCAAAATGTGATAAAAAGTCATTGTATGGACGCACATAGATGTATGGTACACCAAAAGACTAGAAATTTTACGCTGATGACGGATAAAATACCAGCAAGATGTTTTAATGAGTCCCAAAACAATGTGATTTTTTGAAGCCAAAAGATTGAAGCGAAACTTCAAACTTTCAGGAGATCAACAATGGAAGATGGGAACTAGTTCCAGATTATCCAGGCGATTATTAAAGTTGAATTAAAAGTTGGAATTTTAACTAAACCAAAAACAACAAAAAAAAAAACAAAATAAATAAACCCTCTCGGGAACCACTAATTCGATATTATTCGACTTTATATTTTTCGATAATCTTTGCTCTAGGTCGTTTTTGTTACAATATTATAACCCCGATATTATCAATACTACAAAATATGCAGAACAACATTCTAGACCTGGGCAAAATTTCTCCTGCCATCAGGCATGGAATCATTGCGAATGTCTGGTTGCTATAAAGTTCCGCAGAGTCCGCAATTATCTAGAATACGCAAGAAATCGTTACCTGCTAGACTCAATGATACTGCTAGATGAACTGCTAGACACAAGCATGAGAGATTTTAGATCACAGCCTGAACAACACAACAATGAGTAATTATGAAACGGCTATGATTTTGATGATAGCACAATTACACTGCAAATCTGTTCGGAGATACTTCCTCGTGATGGTTACGATTAAAATAAAACGACGCCAGTACAATCTGATTTTAGTTTTGCCGAATCAACTCCAAGAAATTAAATATTTTTTCTGTTTATTTCGTACCTATATTTGTTAATTTATTTTCAATTTTTGTGTCAGTGCCGTCGGGTTGATGCAATTATGGGAATTATTTAAGATATATAGTATGATTTAATACAAAACTGGAATAAATAAAATAAATCCCTGAAGAAGTAAGGAATACTTACGAAACGTTGGGTATAAGAATGGAATAAGTGTTTTTATTCGCATTCCAAAATCAAAAAGACCAAAAGAGCCTAATAAAACACAATCAAATAATTAACTAAAAAAATTGGTCAAACACACACAACAAAATATCGCAATGTCAACGGTGTTAAGAGGACATTAACTCCAAAACAAAATGGGAAACTTGTTAAGGACCGTTTTTAAACATACACAATTGCAGCAGATTTTGTCCTGAACAAAAACTTAAGCGGTGAGATGCAGGAATAAGAATTTAAAGGAGATGAAGATGAAGTAGTGCCAAAAAATATTGGGGAAATTGAAGATGTATGTATACAGGTGAACATTCGGGTGGGCATGCATTAAGGAAGAGTCCTTCAGCGATCCAAAGAACAAATGCAAATCCAGAACGCTATCGCACACGAACAAATCAGCTATACTTGTGGGTCAGGAATATAATTTTGATGTAAGTACATAAATGAATTAAATTCTTAAACTTAAAGAAGACATCAATTCTTAAACTTAAACGAGACATTTGTCGTTAAAAAAGTATTTTTGTATACATGAATACTTTCTATGGCAGCTCATTTCAAATCGCTGTGCGATAAAAAGTTATTGGCCAACAAAAATTATAATTTGGTGAATATTATTTTTAAACGCATATAATGTAGGTATGTTGTATAGGCAACAATGTGCTGGCCTTACCAATAACAACAAGCACATGTTTCTGAAAAGGTCTTTTTATGCACTACAATACACGGAAAGAATTGAAAAATCACCAATTGCAAAAATTTTAGGTTGTAATTTACGAAACTCTTTTTTTTTTGTAAATCAAGGCGCTTTTATTAAAAAATAACTGAACATTTTGTAATTTACTACTCAAATCATCGTAAAAAGCTAAATTTTATAATTCGATATTTATAATCAAAAGTTATAATTCGAGCTTGTTGACTTAAAAGTAAATTACAAGTTTCTGAATCTAATACTTCAGGGATTACTTTAATTTTACAACTTATTGATCTTGTTTTGTGAAATTAAGTGATTAAACTTCAACATGGTCCTTTATATCGTGCGATGGCCTAGGTGGTAGCGTATTGGATTGATATGCGGAAGGTGCCAGGATCGAATCCCCCAAGTAAGTAAATAAAATTCTTTTCCAAATATATAAAATTGTATATACATTTCAGAATAAAAAGGAAGCGGCTGCAAACACCCCTGATTGTGGACAAAAACAACTAAATAAAAATATACGGAAATCAACATTTCGACCACAATTCGTAGATTTGAAAATTTAATTTTTTTTTTTCATTTTGACTACGAACTAATAATAATAATTCAAAAAAAAATGCTACCTAGAGTAGGGATCGAACCCACGACTCCATTTTTTTTTTATATATTTAGCGCGTGTAAAAGGGGTTGTGACTACCCTTAAGATGATATACACAGCACGAGCGATTAGGTAGATTGGAGGGGATTTAAAAGGAGATACCGATGCACATTGGTTTTGAACGTCTGTAGATCACAATGGGAGGGGAAAATTGGGCTGGGTAGAGCATTCCACATTCGAGTAGTGCGACTAAAGAAAGAATCTCTGTACTTAACAGTACGTCCGAAATTGGGCTCAAGGGTAAACTGATGGGCATTCCTAGAAGCGCGAGTATTACGGTTGAATTGTTTAAGGGGAGGAATGCAACTGGCTATTTCACTAGAGCATTGTTTATGGAAATAACGGTGAAATAACGAAAGACATGAAACATTTCGACGGTGCTCAAGAGATGAATGTTTCCGTTATATTTCTTTCACCTATCATTTTAAGAGCTCTCTTTTCAATTATATCCAATACACTCAAGTGGGTTATTGGAGCACCTGCCCAAATGTGGGAGTTATACTCAAGTTTTGGACGAATAAAGGCTTTGTAGATCACAGCCAGATCAGAAGGGGAGAAAAATTTCTTGCATCGGTGGAGAAAACCTAAACACTTAGCAGCATTTTTGGTGATGTCGAATATGTGGTCGTTCCATAAAAGGTGGTCTGTGACACACATACCAAGGACTGAAAGCTTTTCGGTTTCCTCAATGCAAGTGCCACTCATGGATAGTTGCATGGGGGGTGGGTTTCGTTTTAACGACAGAAGATAGCATTGAGATTTTGAAGCATTAAATTCTACACGATTTTTTATTCCCCATTGGACAATGCTGTTGAGATCAGAATTTAATGAGCTTATCATACACTGCCGTTCGAGTTCCACATTCGAAGGACATGGATGTGAATCTAAGAACGAATATGAAAAGCTGAGGGTAGTGTCGTCAGCAAAACAATTAAATGGATTAGAAGTTTCAGATAAAAGATCGTTTATGAATATAAGGAAGAGAGTCGGAGACAGAACGGAGCCCTGCGGCACACCAGCATTTATTTTGTGCATTTCAGACTTGAAACCATCCAATACAACTTGTATTGAACGGTCCGAAAGGTAATTTCTAATCCAACGAAGAAGAGATTCATCGATACCAAATGCACGCATTTTCGATAAGAGAGCTTGATGCCAAACTCTATCAAATGCTTGAGAAATATCAAGCGCTTACTTACTTTCTTACTTTCTCCAAAATGATGTAAAGATTTGTGCCACTGTTCGGTGAGATATACCATCAGATCACCAGTGGACCTATTGCTACGAAAGCCGTACTGCCGGTCATTAAGAAGCTTTCGTTCTTCGAGATATTTCTTTAGCTGAAAATTAATCAGCGTTTCCATGACCTTGGAAAGAAGGGACGTAAGCGCAATTGGTCGATAGTTGGAGGGGGAATGAGTGAATATAATTTTGAGGGATATTGCACTGCGACCTTGAGATCTATTGTGCCCCCCACCTAGAGCTGGATGAGGCCTGCTCATCTTACAGCTCTTCCTCCAAATGTATTCCTCTCAAGAATTGGAGTATTTGGAGTATTTTAAGAGATGGTAAGTCGCTCTCTTCTACCTGGTAGCGTCCCAGGTACTTCTTTCTTTGATGTATGAGTATGCTACATCGACCTAGAATGTGGTCCGGCGTTTCCTCATCTGTGTCACAGAACCTGCATGTGGCACTACTTACTAGGCCAAGTAAACTAAGGTGTCTTTTTAGTTTGCAGTATCCAGTGAGGAGACCCGTTATAATTCTTAGGTTGTTTCTACTTAACCTGATACAGTCTGTAAAACGTTGGTGGTTATAATTCCCAAGTAATAGTTTAGCCTGTCTTAGCTTTGGGAGTTCTTTCCAATTTTTGGATCTTATTGCTTCCTCTTCTTTTTTGATTTTGTTTCTTATCACGTTTTCTCCTATCCCGCAATAAGGTTCAGGTCCCGTTAAGGGAGTCGTTGCATCTGTTTTTGCTAAGGAGTCTGCCTCTTCGTTGCCCTGAATACCTACGTGGCCAGGTACCCAATGGAGTGTGACAGTGTTATTTTTGCCGAGTTCATTTAGCCTTTCTACTAGCTTAGAGCTGATGGAGTAGGAGCTCAGAGCTTTAAGTGCTGCTTGGCTATCTGACATAATGGCAATGTTTTGTTTATTGTAATTCCTTTCGAGATTTTGACCTGCGCATGTTCCTATCGCTTGTACTTCAGCTTGAAAAATGCTAGAGGACTGTCCCATCCGTATGGAAAGTTTGGTTCTTGGCCTAGTGTAATTCCTAGGTATTTTACATCCCTCTTCGTTTCAATTACTTCACCAGCTAACCAGATAGGTTTCATACGGGGTAGAAGTCTTTTCTTGGTAAATGGTACAATCGTAGTTTTTGTGGGGTTAATATTAAGTCCTACAGATAGACACCATTTCTTTGTAATTGTTAGTCCTCTTTGGATTATATCACATAGAGTTTCTTCGAACTTCCCAAGGGCTGTGATTACGATGTCATCGGCGAAACCTATGACTTGTATGCCTTGGGACGTAAGATTTTCTAACAGTTCATCCACTACGAGGCTCCACAGCCAGGGTGATAGTACCCCTCCCTGAGGACAACCTCTTGTGGTAACGACACTCTGTATGTTCGTTCCTGCTAGTGCCTCTGCTATTCTAGTACCTAACATTTCCCTAATCCATCTGGTTATGGTGATGGGAACACACTTCCTGAAGAGGGCTTTATTTACAGAATCGTGGGAGGTGTTATCGAATGCTCCTTCTATATCCAGGAAGGCAGCTAATGCCGTTTCCTTTGCATCTAAAGCTTTTTGTAAGGTATTAGTGAGTTCGAATAGAGCGGTTTCTGTAGATCTACCCGCGTTTTTGTGTTATATGTGTAATGATTTAGGCAGACTGCACTTGCACTATTGTTGTTTATTTTTTTTTTTTTTTTGAGAGGGACAAATAGGGAAAACACTATTATATTTGTTTTAAATTATTTAGTTATTATAGAAAAAGACTGGGGCTCACGATGGGTTGCAAATCGGTCAATGTGTTAGCCATCAGACACTATATCCAAATTGATACAAATTGATATCAAATTGCGGTTCGATAATGGTAATATTTTTTTTCCTAAATCGAATTATTGATACTCAAAAGTGTTGAAATATAATTTTTGAGTGTCAATATCTTCATTGCGCTCATTTCTGAATATTGCAAACAAAAAGTCTTAATTTAGTAATTTCCAATCCAAGGTCCAAAACTGGATTAATTTTTCGTGATTTGAAGCCTATTTTTTGATCTGATCTAACAATTCTTTCCGTGTAGTTACCTCGACAGCTTACTTTTAATCCCTGATGTGTGAAAAAAGTTATTCCATAATTAAAATGTACATTTTATAGGTATGTATAGCAAATATGTGTTGGTCCAACCAATAATGACACGACATACGTCGTTGGAAAGGTATTTTCATGTACATGCTACAAAATAAACCTAGACCGCACATTTCAAATTGTTGTGTGCAAAAAGTTATTCGATAATTAAGATTGTAGTTGGGCACATTTTAGTATGAAATAAAAGACTTTGCCTATGCTATATACATTTTCTATACTTAAATTCACCACATCACAATCTTAATTATCGAATAACTTTTTTTACACAGCGATTTGAAATAAACTGTCCTATTATAGTTACTGTTACTATTATAGTTCATGAAAATACCTGTACTACGACGTACGTCACGTCCTTATTGGTTGGACCAGTACATTTTTCCCTATACTTCATACCTACAAAATATACATTTTCTATATTAAAATACAGTACGTTGCAACCTTAATTAGCGAAAACTTTTTTCACACAGGGATTTAAAGTAAACTGTCAAGGTGGCTACCCAAGAAACAAATTTAGCTGTTCAAATGCTCTAACAGCACCTTCAAAGCAAGACTTAAAGCTCGTCACTTCGAGAATTAGCTCTAGTTGCGCATTTAGAGTAATTTTAGAGCTCTCATACAGGAAATTCTTTTATATTTAGAGCAAATTTCTGTTCGTAATCAGCTCGGTATCAGGGACTTAGTAGATTTTAAGCTCTTTTATTATGCATTTTGTATCCACTACGGAGCACCTTTGACAGCTTTTTGTTGGTATAAGTGTGCATAACGAAATCGAAGAATAATATATAATAGTTGCACAACATATTTTATGTTTGTGTGATGGATTAATTTATTTGAAGTATTTATAAGTATTGTAAAACTTCGTTAAGTGCGAATTGTCAACAAGATAAGTTATTTTTTATATTCGAACAGAATAAGGGAATTATTATATTTTTCGTTAAAATAATTGTGAATTTTAAGTGCGCGTTTTGTTTTATCACAAATGTATGGAAGGTACTTCGCGAAATTACAACGCGCCTCCGGAATTATAAATATTTTGCTGAGATTTTGAAAAATTTTAATATGAACAAAACAAAAAATCTTAAGAACTATTGTCAATTATTAATAAAATAATTGTGTTTTTTAATCGAGAACAGAGACCTTTTCTCTTTCAAATCGAAAAAAAAAATTGGTTATTCGAATCATTTCGCTTTTTATCGCCATATTTGTATTAGGGTAAAAGTTTCTTTTCCATAGAGCTGTTATAGCGCTTCAAAGCTGTAATAGCGTTATTTCAGAGCGAAGATTTGCTTTCAGTGCTTTATATAAAATAGGGTGTTTTAGAAAATAAAAGAATGAGTGAATATTCTGCACAGCAAATACCTAGTATATTTTTATTTAAAGAGTAGGTGTCCCTGAGATGCACTTTGAAACTAACGAGCAAGTTTTTTTTTTGTTTTTCAGCTTTGTTTTTTAAGAGAGTGATTAGCAACTCAGCAAAATGTTTACACGCAAAACAATAACTAAACAAAATATTATATTATAGAGAATTTTGTTTGTGTTTTCCGTGTAAAACTTTAACTGAGTTGCTAGTCACTCTCTCAAAAACCACGGCAAATGCTTTTTTTTTGGACATTTTACAATGCGCATGAGCAATATTTTTATTAGGTACCATTTGTGTGAAAGTATTAGTATTCAGCTCTATACGCACTTTTTGTGTGGTTCTATTAGAGCTATGTTTCGACGTTTTGGCAGGCGCATGCGTTAATATTTTGTCCATATGTTGTTGAAAGCTCTATAATAATTCGTTGAGAGCTGATATTTAGACAATGCTCTATTTTGAATGTTATAGACTCCAGTAAGGAGCATATTTTAGAATCTTGACACGTTATTAGTTGCTAGAGCTGAAACCATTCCAGAACCTCTGTTATAGAGCACAATTTTTAAAAGAAATAAAGAGAGCAGTATTATAAACTCTTACAAAGCTATAGACTTAGATTACACTATATTAGAGCTGTAGAAGAGCAGTTTTGCTTCAACAAGCTCCAACAATGTTACTTGGGTATTGTAGTACATACAAAGACCTTATCAGAAATATGTGTCTTGTTGTTATTGGTTAGGCCAGCACATTGTTGCCTATAATAAATTACATATTTACATTATTATGTTTAAATTATACAGGGTGTCCAGTAAATAATGGATAGCCTTGCAACTGGTTATAGCTGGCCTTAAGACCTTTCAGAAAAAATATAAACAAAAATATTTTCCCCGTAGTTTTTAGGTTATGATGTTTTTCGAAAAAAAAAATAAAAAAGTACGACATGCCTCAAATACTTGAACGTTATCACCACGGTTGAATGATTATTATTGTTTTTTTATTTTTATAATATTTTTGAATAATTGTACTAATAGATGTTATACCAAATTTTACACTTGCTATTGCAGTTTTCTTATAATATTTTTTTTATTTATTTTTTGATACAAAAATCGGTTTTTTATTATTTTCACAAAAGTTTGACTATCTCTAAAATAAAAAAAAATGTGTCAAAGCATAAGTTGCCAACTATTTTTAAAAGTTGTCTGTTAAATATATTTTCTAAAATGGTACAAAACATGCGTGTATCTTTCAAAATAAGCTATCAAATTTGATATTAATCTACTAAAGGAGCTTTTCTCAAAAGTAAAAAAAGGTACAGTGAATAGCCAATTTTAATTAGTTTCTTAAAATTAAAAAATAGGTGGAATGGTAAAAAGTATGATGCTTGGTGTAAGTCGACCCTAGTTTGAGTCTGTGCGTACCACGGCCTTTTGCTTGTGTTCATGAGGAATATACCTGTAAGGAAAATTGCACTTAAAGCGAAATGAGAACAGCATTTCTGGTCTTCAAAAAGATAACAAGGAAATGGTCTACAATAAACCAATAGTATCCATTGTGGAACAACGTCGCAATGTTCAGGAAGCTGTTTTTAAAATTAATGATCGCAAATATGCGCGTTTTCTTTAATATAATATGTAATGTTACAAATGCTTGCAATAAGCAGTACTGATAGCGTGTAGAGATCTTCTGTTAAGAGATGCAGAGCATGTATCAGAATCAATGGACAACAATTATTGTGAATTAATTTTAATGATAATAAATAAATATGTGCATACCTAATTGTATTACTGTTTATTTTATTAAAAGCGTTTCTCATTTCACTTTTAGTGCAATTTTTCTTACAGGTATACCTACCCCTCATGAACACAAGCGAAGGGGCCGTGGTACGCACAGACTTAAACTAGGGTCGACTTACACCAAGCGTCATACTTTTTACCGTTCCACCTATTTTTAACTTTTAAGAAACTAATTAAAATAGGCTATTCGCTGTATCTTTTTTACATTTGAGGAAAGCTCTTTTAGTAGATTAATATCAAATTTGATGGCTTATTTTGAAAGATACACGCATGTTTTGTACCATTTGAGAAAAAATTAAACAGGCAACTTTTTAAAATAGTTGGCCAGTTATGCTTTCATACACTTTTTTTTTATTTTAGAGATAGTCAAACTTTTGTGAAATAAAAAAAAAAACTGATTTCTGTATCAAAAAATAAATTTAAACAAATATTATAAAAAAAACTGCAACAGCAAATGTTAAATTAGGTATAACATCTATTAGTACAATTATTCAAGAATATTATAAAAATAAAAAAACAATTATAATCATTTAACCGTGGTGGTTATGTTCAATAATTTGAGGCATGTCGTACTTTTTTTTTTTGCAAAAAATCATAACCTAAAAACTACAAGGAAAATATTTTTTTCCTGAAAGGCCTTAAGGCCAGCTATAACCGGTTGCAAGGTTATCCATTATTTACTGGACACCCTGTATGTACCAAATTCCAATCTTTGTTGACACACAGCGATTCGGAATGCGCTAATATAGTAATATTCATGTACACAAAAATACCTTTTTAACGACGTCTCCTTGTTACTGGTTCCTAGACCAGCTTCCATACATTTCTGCCCGTTCTTCTTTATTGTTCTTTAGTAAAAGGCCACTGTGGTGACGCTAACTGCCAAAGATTCTAAACACTTGAAATTTGTGACAATTTCAGATTCAATTGGTGCAAGCAACGATCAAGAAAGTCTAACTTTAACTGACGATTGCTCCGAAGAGATGTCTTTTATCAAAGCAATGACTAACCAATTTAAATTTATTGCTTCTGATTTAATCGCTGAGCACAATTACACAGAAATCGAGGAAGCCTGTTCAATGCGAACAGTGGTAATAGCGACAACTTCTCATTAGCGACAACAACTGCTGAAAGTGACTATAATGGAATGTAATCAAACTTCTGAAACCGAGTCGTGTTGTCAGAATAACTTTCAAAACGAGGAGGGTCCTGCCAAGTGTTTGATTAGACCACGAATAGTGAAGCTAGGTGATAAATATTCTGCCACTGAAGTGATTTCAGCGAAAAATCGGTTGTAAAAGCAGTACTTCGACGTAAGAAACCCCAACATATCACCTTACCTCCGCTGCCGCCGGCCGCCGGCCGCCAGCACTTGAACGTCAAGGAACTTTTGTTCAAGATGAACCGACAATAACCTGTGTTCCACTACCTGTTGTGGTTTCGCCTACATGCACTTCTACTCAATTCTGTTGTTTGGTATCTATATAGGTGAACAGTAAAATAACAATTATTTGCTACCACACAAAAAATGAAGTGTAATATGCCATTTTCACTGGGCCAAATGAGGTAATTTCGTTGCAAATTTCCAAATGAGATCCGAAATTACCTAATTTCTCATACAAAATCAAATTTCCAAATGAGGTAATTTCAACCTCATTTGCACGAAATAAGGTTGGTGAATGCATCCAGCGGGAATCAGTTTCAAGAGCTCTTAAAAGCTTTTGCATGAAAATATAAATACACTATATACTCAACAACATAAAACAGAAAGAGAAAACAACAAAAATTGAACGGCTAACTGCCATTCCAAATTCAAAATGAAATGAGATGTCAAATGAAATTAGCAAATTTGATAATGAAAACCCTTTTTTGCCAAATTTCGAAATTACCTCATTTGGGCTCTAATGAAAACGTAGTATAAACCACGAGTGTATTTCTTAATTTGTTTAATAAAGTTTACAAAAACTTTGATTTTGGATGGAAATTAAATAAATATGGAAAGTCTAGCTATTGCCCACAAATGAGATGTATGTATGTCGTTGGAAAACTTAGCCCTAGTACATAATTTTTTTGTATCGACACAAAGCTGTAAGCCATGGTGTTCAGGCAGTATATGGCAAGACAGATTGCAATCAGACCAAAAATGAATTGAGTAGTGTTCTATTGAAATGACAGTATTGGTCGCTTTCGATGTAAATAGACACCAAAATAAAGGAACTTTTATACCAATGGCCGATAATAGCGAATACTATCATGGTTGGTGAATAATTCGCTTAACAGTAAGAAAAATCTACTTTTTTTAATTTGATTTAGCGAATTTAATGAATGGAAATAAATTGTGCGCTTAGTGGCCACAATTGAGATATACAACGTTGGAAAGCTTAGTTTAAAAGCATCATTTTTGAATATGGACAAACTGTAAACCATGGGGCTAGGCAGTATATTGCAAAATGTTTTTCTTATTTTTTTGGTCGCTTATTTTAGCCAATATAGTACACTCCATAATACCTAATCATTGACCTAGGTCTCGTTTCTGGGACTTAGGTAGACCAGGTCCCATATATGTTTTTGCCCATTCTCCTTTATCTACTGCAGACTAAATTTGTGACCACTACTTGTAAGCTAGAATAATTTGTCCGAATAATTTGTTTTAATAATAATAATAATTTTGTAATAATTTGTATTAATTTAATTAAGTTTATTTTCTACAGCATTTTTATTTCGAAAACATTAACAAAATATATTCTAAGGTAAAGACCGCTTCGTAATATGACCAGGATATTTCTCGCGATACTTAGCCCAGTAGCAACAGTTGAAATTTTATGAAAAGCTATTTTTCCGTTAAATTTGATCTGTCTCTGGATTAAATTGCAAATATTCATACTGAATAGATAAGGTTTACCACCTCAAACGGAGCACAAAGCTAGTGCCTTTAGTTTGAGTCACAAAAATTTGTATTCCATGGTGTAGTTTTCCTAAACACGGGAGCTGAAATAACTATTTTCTCTTTATAAATAAGGGGGATGTATAGGTAAATAACTTACCAACAGTTTTTATCTCATGCTCCTGAGAATTTGGTACTGGATGTTTAAAATCCTTGAAGCATACATCTAGAATCTTAAATTTCTCTTCTCTAAGTTAGAAAGTTTGTTATCTTTTTTGGAAGATATTTAGGCTTGTACAAATAATATATATTTTTTCAGCTGCATCATTAGGTGCATTATTTAAAGTGCCGGAGAAAACTAGGAGAGGGAAACGAAATTTTATTTGCGCTTTATTCTATTATCTTTAAATCCTACACAAAATTAGAGTTGGTGACCTATAATCTTGAAGTCAATGTTATAAATATTCTAACTAGGTAGGTGTACTGTTACATATCTATACATGGCTTTCATTTTAACAATTTATTCTTGGAGAATTTAAAAGCCTTGCAGCTCGACAGGGGGTAACTAATTCGTTGGCACCAGGAATGAGATCAATGTCCAGGACAAAGTTCTTTTTCATTGTCGGAATTAAAGAATGCCACTTGCAAAAGTTGAATAATTGCTCTTCATAGTTATTCAAAGCCAATTTTTTTCTTTAAAGATTCTATATAAATGAGAAGTTATAATTAAGTAGTACAATTAAGTTCTGCTCTGCTTTGACCACCGTCAATTGCTGATGCTGAAGATTTGTTGGTTCTTTTGTGCCGTTTGGATACTCTTTCATCTCTAAGTCTGGAGCTGTGTTGGGGGCACTTGGAGATATGCATATTAATTTTCCGATGATGAGACTGTTCCAACACAGCTGCGGAAGTAGTTTTCGACATTATCTGTGTCATTGAGGGGACCGCCGGCGCTGACGACTACTGGTACACGTTGATGCTTGTTCGACTCGAGATTTTTTTTATTTTCCTTGGATCCATTCTATACACAGATTAATTGTTTTGTTTACAACAATAACACCTAATTTACCACGACGCTATGGTGACGTTTTTTCGGTTGATCGGTTTATTTTTATTAAAATATATTTTATTAAATTGAAAACTAATCAAAAAATTTTTCAGAAAAAAACAAACGAAAAACAAATTTTTGACAGTGTGACTGACAGTAGTGACAGTTTGAGAGAAGTGAAGTTTTATTGCGAAATTTTTCGAACAATTTTTCGAAGAGAGCGCTTGTAACTTAGGAGTGCTCCAGATCGCTCATAACTTTTGCGAGCGCTCGTAAACGTACACTAATATTGCTTGGTGAATAGGTTTATGAGGCTCTTAAGTTATGAGCGCTCGGTGAATACCAGCCTTAGGGTCGGTGCTCGGTGGTTTAAATTCGCAAGAAATTTGGAACTACGCGGTGCTTGGGCATTTGTTTTAAAAAGGTGTAAGTTCTTTTGTTTGTATGTAAAAAATGACTTTACACAAATTAGCATACCTACATGTAGGTGAAATATGCTATTATATTATTATGAATGAATGATTTCAATTCATCAAAAATTTAGTCGGGCGTATGCAGGTCAGTTAATATATGTATCTATTTTTTCAGTGTTTTTTGTTTGTTTTTGAAATGGGTTGGATTTGACAGAAAAAACTGGTTTCTATTTTTATTTTTATAGTTTGGAATAGATTTATGAATGGATGTATGGGTAGTTTGGTTGAAAATACAATTATGCAACACATGATCATCAATATCTGCGACACTTGTAGGCTGAATTCCGAGTGATCGGTATTTTCCCCGACCTGAGTTTCACTTAGTGCCAAAACAACTGGCCTGTTTTTCACAGTATGGACATATGCAGCACAAAGATTCTGCCTCAGTCCGCGAATGTTGGTGTAGTCAACCCTAAATTCACTCACCATTACAATAAACAGACATAAAAAAACAAATCAGACAGTTATCTATGGTGATGTCAAGTTTGGGCCCCAAAAGGCTTCACAGTACAATACTACTAGTGTTATGCCTAAAAAACCAGTGTACTGATCCGCCCCTGGATACACAAAATCAATAACAGCAATTTATCTGATATGCTATGGGTTAGTCGATTACATACATTGTGTGTGATGCAACACACATTGCATATAGTGACGAAGCCAAAGCACTGTGAGTGAGGTGGGAAGGAGAGGAAAGGAAATTTACCGCTGTGCTATGGTGTTCGTTGCTTATGCATCATCATTTGCGTTACACAGGTGCACTTTTTTCCTTTTTGCTTTTTGCTTGGCCCAGCGGAAAATATCGTCCCCAATGAATTTTATAGCTGAATTCTTCAATCAATTCACTAGCCAAATAATAAAAGGAAACGTCATGCAATGATTTAGTGAGTGAAGAGTCATGCGAGGTTTCCTCAGTTCATAGATTTGAACGCACTTTTTGCTTTGTGTGTAGAAAACAACAAGACAACAGCAATCAATCCACTAGCCAGATAATACAAGAAAACGACATGTAATGATTTAATAAGTGAAGAGTCATGCAAGGTTTCCTCAGTTCATAGATTTGAACCCACTTTCTGCTTTGTGTTTAGAAAACAAGCCTTTCTGTCGTTGAATTAAAAATTGCTTTTGATATGGAAAATTATAAGATGAAATAACTGTTGAAAAGTCATGAAGTTCATCAGTTCATCGTCTATGTCCACTCATAGGCTTTGTAAAGTGTGCACCGCCATTGTGTGTTTTGATAGAAGTTGATTTTTTTTGTGTTCTCTGTGTTGACATTGTCTACTGACAGTAAATATTATAAGAGGACTTATGAATTTCCATTCAAAAGAGGCAATCTCAGATTTTCTCAAAGTATTTCAGTTTTTTGGGTAATCACCAATTCGCATATGAAGTGGTGATTAACCAGCAACCGCTGACCTAGTGATTTAACTTTAATTTAAAGTTTTAATTCTATATTTTAATTAACCAATCACAAATATTTCACAACACAACAGAGTTAATGAATTTACTATTTATTTAATTTTCTTCATATTTTTCATATTGAATTAACTAATTGCTGAATAAACAACTTCTACTTCTATATCTTGTGATTTGATAATTGAATTTTCATTACCATTTTCATCGAAAATATTGAACTGATGAATAAACCACATACATTTATGCAGTGAATTCATAGATTATGCAACCACCATGTTTTTCATCATCTGGATCGTTGAATAAACAACTTCCAACGAAGTAGTGATTTCGTTGGCGAATTTTCATCGGATTTTCAGCATGTGCTTCCCGCCTAGGATATGCCCATGTTAATTTCATCAATGGAATCAATGAATTGAGTTGAATTTTTCCCGCTGGGGGTAACGCACTGACACTGACACTGGCACTTGCACTATTGTTGTTGTTAGGTATTTAAGTTGGGCTATTTTTTTTTGTATTTAATTCGCGGCGCGATTAGTAGGTTTGTTTTATGATTTTTTTTTTTTATTATACGTGTAATGATTTAGGCAGACTGCACTTGCACTATTGTTGTTTATTTTTTTTTTTTTTTTTTTTGAGAGGGACAAATAGGGAAAACACTATTATATTTGTTTTAAATTATTTAGTTATTATAGAAAAAGACTGGGGGTATTTACCAAGGAAATTCCTCCACTCACGCACACGTCCGCTCACGGTGGGTTGCAAATCGGTCAATGTGTTAGCCATCAAACACAATATCCAAATTGATACAAATTGATATCAAATTGCGGTTCGATAATGGTAATATTTTTTTTCCTCGATCGAATTATTGATACTCAAAAGTGTTGAAATATAATTTTTGAGTGTCAATATCTTCATTGCGCTCATTTCTGAATATTGTAAACAAAAAGTCTTTATTTAGTAATTTCCAATCCAAGGTCCAAAACTGGATTAATTTTTCGTGATTTGTAGCTTATTTTTTGATCTGATCTAAGAATTCTTTCCGTGTAGTTACCTCGACAGCTTACTTTTAATCCCTGATGTGTGAAAAAAGTTATTCCATAATTAAAATGTACAGTTTATAGGTATGTATAGCAAAAATGTGTTGGTCCAACCAATAATGACACGACATACGTCGTTGGAAAGGAATTTTCATGAACATACTACAATATTTACCTAGACCGCACATTTCAAATTGTTGTGTGAAAAAAGTTATTCGATAATTAAGATTGTAGTTGGGCACATTTTAGTATGAAATAAAAGACTTTGCCTATGCTGTATATATTTTCTATACTTAAATTCACCACATCACAATCTTAATTATCGAATAACTTTTTTTACACAGCGATTTGAAATAAACTGTCCTATTATAGTTACTGTTACCATTATAGTTCATGAAAATACCTGTACTACGACGTACGTCGCGTCCTTATTGGTTGGACCAGTACATTTTTCCCTATACTTCATACCTACAAAATATACATTTTCTATATTAAAATACACTACGTTGCAACCTTAATTAGTGAAAACTTTTTTCACACAGGGATTTAAAGTAAACTGTAAAGGTGGCTATTGTAGTACAAGTTAACGAAATATTTGCAACGGATGCAGAACACCTACATCATTGTCTTGCCTAACATTCAACATACGTGAGAGAATGTGCTGACAGCGCGTCTGCTGCACCAACAACGGATGGTCAGTCACACGAGATTCGCAACACGCCGGCATGTCGTGGGATAGGAGTTGGGATAGCCTAAGTAAAATATAAGTTTCTTTCTAATTGTAAGTTCAGTTAAATATTTAATGTGAAATAAAGAGGTTCTTCCTCCAAAAAAATATATTTTTTTATAATAAAATAATAAAATAACTTAGTTGGCGCCCAACTAAGTGTGGCTTTGTGAGTGAAGAAAAAAACCTATTGTAAATTAACGACGCGTAAGACGACGTCAAGTACCTCGCCGTGCTCGTTATATCTAGGAAAGTGCGCGTAAGTCGACGTAAAGTACCTCGCCGTGTAGTAAAAAAATCAAAGAAAAAAAGCGCGTAAGCCGATGTAAAGCACCTCGCCGCGAGTGTAAAGACTTTGAAGAAAAAACTCACTAAGCCACGAACCCACAACCAGATCAGCAGTCGTTAGACAATCTGAAGCCAACGAGGGAGTGCAGGACGAGAAGGCCCTAGTAGTAAAGCAACCGGAACCAACTTCCCCTGCCAGCGCTGGAAAAATGTTTATAGTGTAAGATAAATTTAAAAGCTACATATAATATCAAATCTTGCCAACAAGGTGTAAAACAAATTTTTTTTTACTAAGAACTAAAGTCAGTCAATAATATTAAGTAATTAATTAATAATTCGTGTGAAAAAAGCTATTTTAAAAAAAAAAAAAAAAAAAGGAAGTTTGAATATTTTTCCTAAACATCATTCATTTTTTACGAAAATACAATAAAAATGCCTCCTAGAAAACTGGTTAATCAGCCGGCTCCCACCGCTAGCCAAGATGAAGAGCAACCGGGAATACCCAATGAGCAAAATTCAGGTGGTACAAATACACCACCACAAAATTCAAATGCGTCGCATCCTCAGAACGTAGAGGCAACCCCTGAATTAGAATCATTAATTGCTTCAATTGTTAGTCGCGTCCTTGAAACCCAAGGAGCAAGTATCTTACAAAACATACATAGTCCTAGTAGAGGAGTTAATAATCTTAATAATGACGAAGCAAATGAAATTAATATTGTAAGAAACAACCCGAATATTTCTGACATGGACAAAATCCCTGATTTAGTCAAATGTCTAAAAAACTTTTCTGGAGAACCAAACGAATTTGGATCCTGGAAAAAGAGCGTAGATCGAACGCTCGAATTATACGAGCACTTGAGGGGAACTCCTAAATACTATGCCATATTAAGTGTAATACGTAATAAAATTCTAGGCAATGCTGATATTGCACTAGAGTCTTACAACACCCCTCTGAATTGGGACTCCATCTCGAAATGCCTGATCATGCATTACGCAGACAGGAGAGATACGACAACTATAGAATATCAAATGTCATCCCTTATACAAGGAAATAAAACGGTTCATGAATTTTACCAATCAATCTATTCTCACCTATCACTCATTCTGAATAAAGTAGCTTGTATGGACGTAAGTCCCGACGCGATTGAGGTACTCACCCAAACATATCGTGCTAAGGCCCTGGACACTTTTATAAGAGGTCTAAGGGGTGATTTACCACGACTGTTAGCAACAAGAGAACCCGTTGATCTACCGCATGCCCTTAATTTATGCCTAAAATTAGAAAATCAGAATCTTAGAGCAAACCATTTTAACAATAATGTGACCATAAAAAAGACACAACCTTCGAACCCTGTTTTTGCACCCTAAAACCAGCCTCAACGTTTCCACAGATCATCCCACAATACAACATCCAGACCGACTCAACCCCAAAATTCCAGATACATTCCCCAAAGCATGCCAAACAACAACCTTCAACAACCACAATATCCTTCTTTCTCAGGAGCGGTCAATCATAATCAAAATTCCTTTCCTAGAGCTCAGATACCTCGAACCTCGGGTAATCAAATCATGACCACCCACTCTATCCCATTATTTCATATGAAGTAACTAAAATTAAAGATCAGCTTTCAAGGCTCAGAATCAATAAAAGAAAAAATAAAAGATCATTGGACTTCATTGGTAGTGCGTGGAAGTGGATTGCTGGAAATCCAGATCGCCACGATCACGAAATTTTAACTGAAAAAATGAATAATGTTCTAGAAAATAACAATAGGCAAGTAATTATAAATCGAATGTCTTTGGCAAAAATTAATGAGATTACAAATACAACAAACGAAATTTTAAAAACTGTAAACAAAGAAATAAAAAAAAAAGACTCAAGAATATTCAAAATTAAATATGAACTCGATGTAATCAAAGAAGAACTATTAAACATAGCTTACGCAATCCATTGGGCAAAAGCTAATGTAATTAACTCATATATCCTATCAAATAAAGAAATTGAAATGACAGAAAATATACTGAAAAAAGAAAATTTTCCTTTTGTAAATATTGACGAAGCGCTCGACGTTTCCAATATACAAATTGCCTCTGACAGTGAAAACCTAATTTATATAATAAGTTTACCACTAACCGATTCTGAAATTTGTAATATTCTAATAATTAAAGCTGTTAAATTCGGATCCAAAATAAATAAAATTCCATTTGAAAAAATTTTAAATTGCAAAAATAAAATATTCGGAATTAAAGAAAATTGTATGAAAATTAACGATCATTCACTTTGTAACCATAACAACCTTAAAGATATAAGTAATACTACATGTATTCCCAACCTCCTAAAAAGCCAGATACCCACCTGTGTCACAACCAACAATAGACATGTCCCATCAATCGAAGAAATCTCAACTGGTGTGCTTCTTTTCAACCAATTCAACGATTCAGTGACCATCAACAACGAAACCATCATGTTAGAAGGCACCTATGTCATCAAATTCACCAATACCACAATTTTGGCCAACGGAAAGTTATTCAAGACAAATGAGACTACCAAATACCAACCTTTACCAGCAATACTCCAACTTAGGTCATCAGGACAAGACATTGAAGAAGTACTTTCTTTAGAGATGATCAAAGAACTAGAATTCAATAGTACAAAACAAATAAGCATTCTCCAAGATAAGAACACGAGAAACATGGGGATCAATATACTATGGGTTATAATATTGGCCATCGGAATTATAGCTTACCTTTTCTCAAAATTTAAATCACGTAAAATTGCAATACATGAAACTGCCGATTCACCTGAAAATTCATCAAAATCAATTAAAATTGGAATCAGAGATTTAACACAACTCATGAACACATCATCAGCTGTAACGTCGAACGAGGGCGTTCGAACTTAAGCGGGGAGGAGTTAACGAAATATTTGCAACGGATGCAAAACACCTACATCATTGTCTTGCCTAACATTCAACATACGTGAGAGAATGTGCTGACAGCGCGTCTGCTGCACCAACAACGGATGGTCAGTCACACGATATTCGCAACACGCCGGCATGTCGTGGGATAGGAGTTGGGATAGCCTAAGTAAAATATAAGTTTCTTTCTAATTGTAAGTTCAGTTAAATTTTTAATGTGAAATAAAGAGGTTCTTCCTCCAAAAAAATATATTTTTTTATAATAAAATAATAAAATAACTTAATTTACATAAAAAGACCTTTTCAGAAACATGTGTCTTGTTGTTATTGGTTAGGCCAGCACATTGTTGCCTATACTAAATTACATATTTACATTATTATGGTTAAATTATACAGGGTGTCCAGTAAATAATGGATAGCCTTGCAACCGGTTATAGCTGGCCTTAAGACCTTTCAGAAAAAAATATAAAAAAAATATATTATATTATATTTTCAAAAAAAAAAAATAAAAAAGTACGACATGCCTCAAATACTTGAACGTAATCACCACGGTTGAATGATTATTATTGTTTTTTTATTTTTATAATATTTTTGAATAATTGTACTAATAGATGTTACACCAAATTTTACACTTTCTGTTGCAGTTTTATTATAATATTCTTTTTTATTTATTTATTGATACAAAAATCAGTTTTTTATTATTTTCACAAAAGTTTGACTATCTCTAAAATAAAAAAAAATGTATGAAAGAATAAGTGGCCAACTATTTTAAAAAGTTGTCTGTTTAATGTTTTTTCTAAAATGGTACAAAACATGGTACACATGCGAAGGGGCCGTGGTACGCACAGACTTAAACTAGGGTCGACTTACACTAAGCGTCATACTTTTTACCATTCCACCTATTTTTTACTTTTAAGAAACTAATTAAAATTGGCTATTCACTGTATCTTTTTTACATTTGAGAAAAGCTCCTTTAGTAGAATAATATCAAATTTGATGGCTTATTTTGAAAGATACACGCATGTTTTGTACCATTTTAGAAAATACATTAAACAGACAACTTTTTAAAATAGTTGGCCACTTATGCTTTCATACATTTTTTTTTATTTTAGAGATAGTCAAACTTTTGTGAAAATAAAAAAATTGATTTCTGTATCAAAAAATAAATTTAAAAAAATATTATAAAAAAACTGCAACAGCAAGTGTTAAATTAGGTATAACATCTATTAGTACAATTATTCAAGAATATTATAAAAATAAAAAAAACAATAATAATCATTTAACCGTGGTGGTTATGTTCAATAATTTGAGGCATGTCGTACTTTTTATTTTTTATAACCTAAAAACTACAAGGAAAATATTTTTTTATATTTTTTTCCTGAAAGGCCTTAAGGCCAGCTATAACCGGTTGCAAGGTTATCCATTATTTACTGGACACCCTGTATGTACCAAATTCCAATCTTTGTTGACACACAGCGATTTGGAATGCGCTAATATTGTAATATTCATGTACACAAAAATACCTTTTAAACGACGTCTCCTTGTTATTGGTTCCTAGACCAGTTTCCATACATTTCTGCCCGTTCTTCTTTATTGTTCTTTAGTAAAAGGCCACTGTGGTGCCGCTAACTGCCAAAGATTCTAAACACTTGAAATTTGTGACAATTTCAGATTCAATTGGTGCAAGCAACGATCAAGAAAGTCTAACTTTAACTGACGATTGCTCCGAAGAGATGTCTTTTATCAAAGCAATGACAAAGCAATTTAAATTTATTGCTTCTTCTGATTTAATCGCTGAGCACAATTACACAGATATCGAGGAAGCCTGTTCAATGCGAACAGTGGTAATAGCGACAACTTCTCATTAGCGACAACAACTGCTGAAAGTTACTATAATGGAATGTAATCAAACTTCTGAAACCGAGTCGTGTTGTCAGAATAACTTTCAAAACGAGGAGGGTCCTGCCAAGTGTTTGATTAGACCACGAATAGTGAAGCTAGGTGATAAATATTCTGCCACTGAAGTGATTTCAGCGAAAAATCGGTTGTAAAAGCAGTACTTCGACGTTAGAAACCCCAACATATCACCTTTTTTCCGACGCCGCCGGCCGCCAGCACTTGAACGTCAAGGAACTTTTGTTCAAGATGAACCGACAATAACCTGTGTTGCAGTACCTGTTGTAGTTTCGCCTACATGCACTTCCACTCAATTCTGTTGTTTGAAATCTGTATAGGTGAATAGTCAAATAACAATTATTTGCTACCAAACAAAAAATGAAGTGTAATATGCCATTTTCACTGGGCCAAATGAGGTAATTTCGTTGCAAATTTCCAGATGAGATCCGAAATTACCTAATTTCCCATACAAAATCAAATATCCAAATGAGGTAATTTCAACCTCATTTGCACGAAATTAGGTTGAAAATTAGGTGAATGCATCCAGCGGGAATCAGTTTCAAAAGCTCTTAAAAGCTTTTGCATGAAAATATCAATACACTATATACTCAACAACATAAACAGAAAGAGAAAACAACAAAAATGAACGGCTAACTGCCATTCCAAATTCAAAATGAAATGAGATGTCAAATGAAATTAGCAAATTTGATAAAGAAAACCCTTTTTTTGCCAAATTTCGAAATAACCTCATTTGGGCTCTAATGAAAACGTAGTATAAACCACGAGTGTATTTCTTAATTTGTTTAATAAAGTTTACAAAAACTTTGATTTTGGATGGAAATTAAATAAATATGGAAAGTCTAGCTATTGCCCACAAATGAGATGTATGTATGTCGTTGGAAAACTTAGCCCTAGTACATAATTTTTTTGTATCGACACAAAGCTGTAAGCCATGGTGTTCAGGCAGTATATGGCAACACAGATTGCAATCAGACCAAAAATGAATTGCAATAGTGTTCTATTGAAATGACAGTATTGGTCGCTTTCGATGTAAATAGACGCCAAAATAAAGGAACTTTTATACCAATGGCCGATAATAGCGAATACTATCATGGTTAGTGAATAATTTGCTTAACAGTAAGAAAAATCTACTTTTTTTAATTTGATTCAGCGAATTTAATGAATGGAAATAAATTGTGCGCTTAGTGGCCACAATTGAGATATACAACGTTGGAAAGCTTAGTTTAAAAGCATCATTTTTGAATATGGACAAACTGTAAACCATGGGGCTAGGCAGTATATTGCAAAATGTTTTTCTTATTTTTTTGGTCGCTTATTTTAGCCAATATAGTACACTCCATAGTACCTAATCATTGACCAGGTCTCGTTTCTGGGACTTAGGTAGACCAGGTCCCATATATGTTTTTGGCCATTCTCCTTTATCTACTGCAGACTAAATTTGTGACCACTACTTGTAAGCTAGAATAATTTGTCCGAATAATTTGTTTTAATAATAATAATAATTTTCTAATAATTTGTATTAATTTAATTAAGTTTATTTTCTAGAGCATTTTTATTTCGAAAACATTAACAAAATATATTCTAAGGTAAAGACCGCTTCGTAATATGACCAGGATATTTCTCGCGATACTTAGCCCAGTAGCAACAGTTGAAATTTTAGGAAAAGCTATTTTTCCGTTAAATTTGATCTGTCTCTGGATTAAATTGCAAATATTCATACTGAATAGATAAGGTTTACCACCTCAAACGGAGCACAAAGCTAGTGCCTTTAGTTTGAGTCACAAAAATTTGTATTCCATGGTGTAGTTTTCCTAAACACGGGAGCTGAAATAACTATTTTCTCTTTATAAATAAGGGGGATGTATAGGTATATAACTTACCAACAGTTTTTATCTCATGCTCCTGAGAATTTGGTACTGGATGTTTAAAATCCTTGAAGCATACATCTAGAATCTTAAATTTCTCTTCTCTAAGTTAGAAAGTTTGTTATCTTTTTTGGAAGATATTTAGGCTTCTACAAATAATATTTATAATATATATAATATCATTAGGTGCATTATTTAAAGTGCCGGAGAAAACTAGGAGAAGGAAACGAAATTTTATTTGCGCTTTATTCTATTATCTTTAAATCCTACACAAAATTAGAGTTGGTGACCTATAATCTTGAAGTCAATGTTATAAATATTCTAACAAGTTAGGTGTACTGTTACATATCTATACATGGCTTTCATTTTAACAATTTATTCTTGGAGAATTTAAAAGCCTTGCAGCTCGACAGGGGGTAATTAATTCGTTGGCACCAGGAATGAGATCAATGTCCAGGACAAAGTTCTTTTTCATTGTCGGAATTAAAGAATGCCACTTGCAAAAGTTGAATAATTGCTCTTCATAGTTATTCAAAGCCAATTTTTTTCTTTAAAGATTCTATATAAATGAGAAGTTATAATTAAGTAGTACAATTAAGTTCTGCTCAGCTTTGACCACCGTCAATTGCTGATGCTGAAGATTTGTTGGGTCTTTTGTGCCGTTTGGATACTCTTTCATCTCTACGTCTGGAGCTGTGTTGGGGGCACTTGGAGATATGCATATTAATTTTCCGATGATGAGACTGTTCCAACACAGCTGCGGAAGTAGTTTTCGACATTATCTGTGTTATTGAGGGGACCGTAGTTGGGACTACTGCCGGCGCTGACGACAACCACAATATCCTTCTTTCTCAGGAGCGGTCAATCATAATCAAAATTCCTTTCCTAGAGCTCAGATACCTCGAACCTCGGGTAATCAAATCATGACCACCCACTCTATCCCATTATTTCATATGAAGTAACTAAAATTAAAGATCAGCTTTCAAGGCTCAGAATCAATAAAAGAAAAAATAAAAGATCATTGGACTTCATTGGTAGTGCGTGGAAGTAGATTGCGGGAAATCCAGATCGCCACGATCACGAAATTTTAACTGAAAAAATGAATAATGTTCTAGAAAATAACAATAGGCAAGTAATTATAAATCGAATGTCTTTGGCAAAAATTAATGAGATTACAAATACAACAAACGAAATTTTAAAAACTGTAAACAAAGAAATAAAAGAAAAAGACTCAAGAATATTCAAAATTAAATATGAACTCGATGTAATCAAAGAAGAACTATTAAACATAGCTTACGCAATCCATTGGGCAAAAGCTAATGTAATTAACTCATATATCCTATCAAATAAAGAAATTGAAATGACAGAAAATATACTGAAAAAAGAAAATTTTCCTTTTGTAAATATTGACGAAGCGCTCGACGTTTCCAATATACAAATTGCCTCTGACAGTAAAAACCTAATTTATATAATAAGTTTACCACTAACCGATTCTGAAATTTGTAATATTCTAATAATTAAAGCTGTTAAATTCGGATCCAAAATAAATAAAATTCCATTTGAAAAAATTTTAAATTGCAAAAATAAAATATTCGGAATTAAAGAAAATTGTATGAAAATTAACGATCATTCACTTTGTAACCATAACAACCTTAAAGATATAAGTAATACTACATGTATTCCCAACCTCCTAAAAAGCCAGATACCCACCTGTGTCACAACCAACAATAGACATGTCCCATCAATCGAAGAAATCTCAACTGGTGTGCTTCTTTTCAACCAATTCAACGATTCAGTGACCATCAACAACGAAACCATCATGTTAGAAGGCACCTATGTCATCAAATTCACCAATACCACAATTTTGGCCAACGGAAAGTTATTCAAGACAAATGAGACTACCAAATACCAACCTTTACCAGCAATACTCCAACTTAGGTCATCAGGACAAGACATTGAAGAAGTACTTTCTTTAGAGATGATCAAAGAACTAGAATTCAATAGTACAAAACAAATAAGCATTCTCCAAGATAAGAACACGAGAAACATGGGGATCAATATACTATGGGTTATAATATTGGCCATCGGAATTATAGCTTACCTTTTCTCAAAATTTAAATCACGTAAAATTGCAATACATGAAACTGCCGATTCACCTGAAAATTCATCAAAGTCAATTAAAATTGGAATCAGAGATTTAACACAACTCATGAACACATCATCAGCTGTAACGTCGAACGAGGGCGTTCGAACTTAAGCGGGGAGGAGTTAACGAAATATTTGCAACGGATGCAAAACACCTACATCATTGTCTTGCCTAACATTCAACATACGTGAGAGAATGTGCTGACAGCGCGTCTGCTGCACCAACAACGGATGGTCAGTCACACGAGATTCGCAACACGCCGGCATGTCGTGGGATAGGAGTTGGGATAGCCTAAGTAAAATATAAGTTTCTTTCTAATTGTAAGTTCAGTTAAATTTTTAATGTGAAATAAAGAGGTTCTTCCTCCAAAAAAATATATTTTTGTATAATAAAATAATAAAATAACTTAATTTACATAAAAAGACCTTTTCAGAAACATGTGTCTTGTTGTTATTGGTTAGGCCAGCACATTGTTGCCTATACTAAATTACATATTTACATTATTATGGTTAAATTATACAGGGTGTCCAGTAAATAATGGATAGCCTTGCAACCGGTTATAGCTGGCCTTAAGACCTTTCAGAAAAAAATATAAAAAAAATATTTTCCTCGTAGTTTTTAGGTTATGATGTTTTTCAAAAAAAAAAAATAAAAAAGTACGACATGCCTCAAATACTTGAACGTAATCACCACGGTTGAATGATTATTATTGTTTTTTTATTTTTATAATATTTTTGAATAATTGTACTAATAGATGTTACACCAAATTTTACACTTGCTGTTGCAGTTTTATTATAATATTCTTTTTTATTTATTTATTGATACAAAAATCAGTTTTTTATTATTTTCACAAAAGTTTGACTATCTCTAAAATAAAAAAAAATATATGAAAGAATAAGTGGCCAACTATTTTAAAAATTTGTCTGTTTAATGTATTTTCTAAAATGGTACAAAACATGGTACACATGCGAAGGGGCCGTGGTACGCACAGACTTAAACTAGGGTCGACTTACACTAAGCGTCATACTTTTTACCATTCCACCTATTTTTTACTTTTAAGAAACTAATTAAAATTGGCTATTCACTGTATCTTTTTTACATTTGAGAAAAGCTCCTTTAGTAGAATAATATCAAATTTGATGGCTTATTTTGAAAGATACACGCATGTTTTGTACCATTTTAGAAAATACATTAAACAGACAACTTTTTAAAATAGTTGGCCACTTATGCTTTCATACATTTTTTTTTATTTAAGAGATAGTCAATCTTTTGTGAAAATAAAAAAAATTGATTTCTGTATCAAAAAATAAATTTAAAAAAATATTATAAAAAAACTGCAACAGCAAGTGTTAAATTAGGTATAACATCTATTAGTACAATTATTCAAGAATATTATAAAAATAAAAAAAAACAATAATAATCATTTAACCGTGGTGGTTATGTTCAATAATTTGAGGCATGTCGTACTTTTTATTTTTTTTTTTTTTAAATCATAACCTAAAAACTACAAGGAAAATATTTTTTTATATTTTTTTTCCTGAAAGGCCTTAAGGCCAGATATAACCGGTTGCAAGGTTATCCATTATTTACTGGACACCCTGTATGTACCAAATTCCAATCTTTGTTGACACACAGCGATTTGGAATGCGCTAATATTGTAATATTCATGTACACACAAATACCTTTTAAACGACGTCTCCTTGTTATTGGTTCCTAGACCAGTTTCCATACATTTCTGCCCGTTCTTCTTTATTGTTCTTTAGTAAAAGGCCACTGTGGTGCCGCTAACTGCCAAAGATTCTAAACACTTATAATTTGTGACAATTTCAGATTCAATTGGTGCAAGCAACGATCAAGAAAGTCTAACTTTAACTGACGATTGCTCCGAAGAGATGTCTTTTATCAAAGCAATGACAAAGCAATTTAAATTTATTGCTTCTTCTGATTTAATCGCTGAGCACAATTACACAGATATCGAGGAAGCCTGTTCAATGCGAACAGTGGTAATAGCGACAACTTCTCATTAGCGACAACAACTGCTGAAAGTTACTATAATGGAATGTAATCAAACTTCTGAAACCGAGTCGTATTGTCAGAATAACTTTCAAAACGAGGAGGGTCCTGCCAAGTGTTTGATTAGACCACGAATAGTGAAGCTAGGTGATAAATATTCTGCCACTGAAGTGATTTCAGCGAAAAATCGGTTGTAAAAGCAGTACTTCGACGTTAGAAACCCCAACATATCACCTTTTTTCCGACGCCGCCGGCCGCCAGCACTTGAACGTCAAGGAACTTTTGTTCAAGATGAACCGACAATAACCTGTGTTGCAGTACCTGTTGTAGTTTCGCCTACATGCACTTCCACTCAATTCTGTTGTTTGAAATCTGTATAGGTGAATAGTCAAATAACAATTATTTGCTACCAAACAAAAAATGAAGTGTAATATGCCATTTTCACTGGGCCAAATGAGGTAATTTCGTTGCAAATTTCCAAATGAGATCCGAAATTACCTTATTTCCCATACAAAATCAAATATTCAAATGAGGTAATTTCAACCTCATTTGCACGAAATTAGGTTGAAAATTAGGTGAATGCATCCAGCGGGAATCAGTTTCAAAAGCTCTTAAAAGCTTTTGCATGAAAATATCAATACACTATATACTCAACAACATAAAACAGAAAGAGAAAACAACAAAAAACGGCTAACTGCCATTCCAAATTCAAAATGAAATGAGATGTCAAATGAAATTAGCAAATTTGATAAAGAAAACCCTTTTTTTTGCCAAATTTCGAAATAACCTCATTTGGGCTCTAATGAAAACGTAGTATAAACCACGAGTGTATTTCTTAATTTGTTTAATAAAGTTTACAAAAACTTTGATTTTGGATGGAAATTAAATAAATATGGAAAGTCTAGCTATTGCCCACAAATGAGATGTATGTATGTCGTTGGAAAACTTAGCCCTAGTACATAATTTTTTTGTATCGACACAAAGCTGTAAGCCATGGTGTTCAGGCAGTATATGGCAACACAGATTGCAATCAGACCAAAAATTAATTGCAATAGTGTTCTATTGAAATGACAGTATTGGTCGCTTTCGATGTAAATAGACGCCAAAATAAAGGAACTTTTATACCAATGGCCGATAATAGCGAATACTATCATGGTTAGTGAATAATTTGCTTAACAGTAAGAAAAATCTACTTTTTTTAATTTGATTCAGCGAATTTAATGAATGGAAATAAATTGTGCGCTTAGTGGCCACAATTGAGATATACAACGTTGGAAAGCTTAGTTTAAAAGCATCATTTTTGAATATGGACAAACTGTAAACCATGGGGCTAGGCAGTATATTGCAAAATGTTTTTCTTATTTTTTTGGTCGCTTATTTTAGCCAATATAGTACACTCCATAGTACCTAATCATTGACCTAGGTCTCGTTTCTGGGACTTAGGTAGACCAGGTCCCATATATGTTTTTGCCCATTCTCCTTTATCTACTGCAGACTAAATTTGTGACCACTACTTGTAAGCTAGAATAATTTGTCCGAATAATTTGTTTTAATAATAATAATAATTTTCTAATAATTTGTATTAATTTAATTAAGTTTATTATTTTCTACAGCATTTTTATTTCGAAAACATTAACAAAATATATTCTAAGGTAAAGACCGCTTCGTAATATGACCAGGATATTTCTCGCGATACTTAGCCCAGTAGCAACAGTTGAAATTTTAGGAAAAGCTATTTTTCCGTTAAATTTGATCTGTCTCTGGATTAAATTGCAAATATTCATACTGAATAGATAAGGTTTACCACCTCAAACGGAGCACAAAGCTAGTGCCTTTAGTTTGAGTCACAAAAATTTGTATTCCATGGTGTAGTTTTCCTAAACACGGGAGCTGAAATAACTATTTTCTCTTTATAAATAAGGGGGATGTATAGGTATATAACCTACCAACAGTTTTTATCTCATGCTCCTGAGAATTTGGTACTGGATGTTTAAAATCCTTGAAGCATACATCTAGAATCTTAAATTTCTCTTCTCTAAGTTAGAAAGTTTGTTATCTTTTTTGGAAGATATTTAGGCTTCTACAAATAATATTTATTTTTTCAGCTGCATCATTAGGTGCATTATTTAAAGTGCCGGAGAAAACTAGGAGAGGGAAACGAAATTTTATTTGCGCTTTATTCTATTATCTTTAAATCCTACACAAAATAAGAGTTGGTGACTTATAATCTTGAAGTCAATGTTATAAATATTCTAACTAGGTAGGTGTACTGTTACATATCTATACATGGCTTTCATTTTAACAATTTATTCTTGGAGACTCGAGATTTTTTTTATTTTCCTTGGATCCATTCTATACACAGATTAATTGTTTTGTTTACAGCAATAACACCTAATTTACCACGACGCTATGGTGACGTTTTTTCGGTTGATCGGTTTTTTTTTATTAAAATATATTTTATTAAATTGAAAACTAATCCAAAAATTTTTCAGAAAAACACAAACGAAAAACAAATTTTTGACAGTGTGACTGACAGTAGTGACAGTTTGAGAGAAGTGAAGTTTTATTGCGAAATTTTTCGAACAATTTTTCGAAGAGAGCGCTCGTAACTTAGGAGTGCTCCAGATCGCTCATAACTTTTGCGAGCGCTCGTAAACGTACACTAATATTGCTTGGTGAATAGGTTTATGAGGCTCTTAAGTTATGAGCGCTCGGTGAATACCAGCCTTAGGGTCGGTGCTCGGTGGTTTAAATTCGCAAGAAATTTGGAACTACGCGGTGCTTGGGCATTTGTTTTAAAAAGGTGTAAGTTCTTTTGTTTGTATGTAAAAAATGACTTTACACAAATTAGCATACCTACATGTAGGTGAAATATGCTATTATATTATTATGAATGAATGATTTCAATTCATCAAAAATTTAGTCGGGCGTATGCAGGTCAGTTAATATATGTATCTATTTTTTCAGTGTTTTTTGTTTGTTTTTGAAATGGGTTGGATTTGACAGAAAAAACTGGTTTCTATTTTTATTTTTATAGTTTGGAATAGATTTATGAATGGATGTATGGGTAGTTTGGTTGAAAATACAATTATGCAACACATGATCATCAATATCTGCGACACTTGTAGGCTGAATTCCGAGTGATCGGTATTTTCCCCGACCTGAGTTTCACTTAGTGCCAAAACAACTGGCCTGTTTTTCACAGTATGGACATATGCAGCACAAAGATTCTGCCTCAGTCCCCGAATGTTGGTGTAGTCAACCCTAAATTCACTCACCATTACAATAAACAGACATAAAAAAACAAATCAGACAGTTATCTATGGTGATGTCAAGTTTGGGCCCCAAAAGGCTTCACAGTACAATACTACTAGTGTTATGCCTAAAAAACCAGTGTACTGATCCGCCCCTGGATACACAAAATCAATAACAGCAATTTATCTGATATGCTATGGGTTAGTCGATTACATACATTGTGTGTGATGCAACACACATTGCATATAGTGACGAAGCCAAAGCACTGTGAGTGAGGTGGGAAGGAGAGGAAAGGAAATTTACCGCTGTGCTATGGTGTTCGTTGCTTATGCATCATCATTTGCGTTACACAGGTGCACCTTTTTTCCTTTTTGCTTTTTGCTTGGCCCAGCGGGAAATATCGTCCCCAATGAATTTTATAGCTGAATTCTTCAATCAATTCACTAGCCAAAAAATAAAAGGAAACTTCATGCAATGATTTAGTGAGTGAAGAGTCATGCGAGGTTTCCTCAATTCATAGATTTGAACGCACTTTTTGCTTTGTGTGTAGAAAACAACAAGACAACAGCAATCAATCCACTAGCCAGATAATACAAGAAAACGACATGTAATGATTTAATAAGTGAAGAGTCATGCAAGGTTTCCTCAGTTCATAGATTTGAACCCACTTTCTGCTTTGTGTTTAGAAAACAAGCCTTTCTGTCGTTGAATTAAAAATTGCTTTTGATATGGAAAATTATAAGATGAAATAACTGTTGAAAAGTCATGAAGTTCATCAGTTCATCGTCTATGTCCACTCATAGGCTTTGTAAAGTGTGCACCGCCATTGTGTGTTTTGATAGAAGTTGATTTTTTTTGTGTTCTCTGTGTTGACATTGTCTACTGACAGTAAATATTATAAGAGGACTTATGAATTTCCATTAAAAAGAGGCAATCTCAGATTTTCTCAAAGTATTTCAGTTTTTTGGGTAATCACCAATTCGCATATGAAGTGGTGATTAACCAACAACCACTGACCTAGTGATTTAACTTTAATTTAAAGTTTTAATTCTATATTTTAATTAACCAATCATAAATATTTCACAACACAACAAAGTTAATGAATTTACTATTTATTTAATTTTCTTCATATTTTTCATATTGAATTAACTAATTGCTGAATAAACAACTTCTACTTCTATATCTTGTAATTTGATAATTGAATTTTCATTACCATTTTCATCGAAAATATTGAACTGATGAATAAACCACATACATTTATGCAGTGAATTCATAGATTATGCAACCACCATGTTTTTCATCATCTGGATCGTTGAATAAACAACTTCCAACGAAGTAGTGATTTCGTTGGCGAACTTTCCTCGGATTTTCAGCATGTGCTTCCCGCCTAGGATATGCCCATGTTAATTTCATCAATGGAATCAGCTGAAAAATGGACGCTGCAGCTGCCATTCCTCAAGGAAAAAGCTGATTTTTCCTCAATGAATTGAGTTGAATTTTTCCCGCTGGGGGTAACGCACTGACACTGACACTGGCACTTGCACTATTGTTGTTGTTAGGTATTTAAGTTGGGCTACCTACTAATCGCGCCGCGAATTAAATAAAAAAAATATTTAATTCGCGGCGCGATTAGTAGGTTTGTTTTATGATTTTTTTTTTTATTATATGTGTAATGATTTAGGCAGACTGCACTTGCACTATTGTTGTTTATTTTTTTTTTTTTTTTTTTGAGAGGGACAAATAGGGAAAACACTATTATATTTGTTTTAAATTATTAAGTTATTATAGAAAAAGACTGGGGGTATTTACCAAGGAAATTCCTCCACTCACGCACACGTCCGCTCACGGTGGGTTGCAAATCGGTCAATGTGTTAGCCATCAAACACAATATCCAAATTGATACAAATTGATATCACATTGCGGTTCGATAATGGTAATATTTTTTTTCCTCGATCGAATTATTGATACTCAAAAGTGTTGAAATATAATTTTTGAGTGTCAATATCTTCATTGCGCTCATTTCTGAATATTGTAAACAAAAAGTCTTAATTTAGTAATTTCCAATCCAAGGTCCAAAACTGGATTAATTTTTCGTGATTTGTAGCTTATTTTTTGATCTGATCTAAGAATTCTTTCCGTGTAGTTACCTCGACAGCTTACTTTTAATCCCTGATGTGTGAAAAAAGTTATTCCATAATTAAAATGTACAGTTTATAGGTATGTATAGCAAAAATGTGTTGGTCCAACCAATAATGACACGACATACGTCGTTGGAAAGGAATTTTCATGTACATACTACAATATTTACCTGGACCGCACATTTCAAATTGTTGTGTGAAAAAAGTTATTCTATAATTAAGATTGTAGTTGGGCACATTTTAGTATGAAATAAAAGACTTTGCCTATACTGTATACATTTTCTATACTTAAATTCACCACATCACAATCTTAATTATCGAATAACTTTTTTTACACAACGATTTGAAATAAACTGTCCTATTATAGTTACTGTTACTATTATAGTTCATGAAAATACCTGTACTACGACGTACGTCGCGTCCTTATTGGTTGGACCAGTACATTTTTCCCTATACTTCATACCTACAAAATATACATTTTCTATATTAAAATACACTACGTTGCAACCTTAATTAGTGAAAACTTTTTCACACAGGGATTTAAAGTAAACTGTAAAGGCGGCTATTGTAGTACATAAAAAGACCTTTTCAGAAACATGTGTCTTGTTGTTATTGGTTAGGCCAGCACATTGTTGCCTATACTAAATTACATATTTACATTATTATGGTTAAATTATAACGGGGTGTCCAGTAAATAATGGATAGCCTTGCAACCGGTTATAGCTGGCCTTAAGACCTTTCAGAAAAAAATATAAAAAAAATATTTTCCTCGTAGTTTTTAGGTTATGATGTTTTTCAAAAAAAAAAAATAAAAAAGTACGACATGCCTCAAATACTTGAACGTAATCACCACGGTTGAATGATTATTATTGTTTTTTTATTTTTATAATATTTTTGAATAATTGTACTAATAGATGTTACACCAAATTTTACACTTGCTGTTGCAGTTTTATTATAATATTCTTTTTTATTTATTTATTGATACAAAACTCAGTTTTTTATTATTTTCACAAAAGTTTGACTATCTCTAAAATAAAAAAAAATGTATGAAAGAATAAGTGGCCAACTATTTTAAAAAGTTGTCTGTTTAATGTATTTTCTAAAATGGTACAAAACATGGTACACATGCGAAGGGGCCGTGGTACGCACAGACTTAAACTAGGGTCGACTTACACCAAGCGTCATACTTTTTACCATTCCACCTATTTTTTACTTTTAAGAAACTAATTAAAATTGGCTATTCACTGTATCTTTTTTACATTTGAGAAAAGCTCCTTTAGTAGAATAATATCAAATTTGATGGCTTATTTTGAAAGATACACGCATATTTTGTACCATTTTAGAAAATACATTAAACAGACAACTTTTTAAAATAGTTGGCCACTTATGCTTTCATACATTTTTTTTATTTTAGAGATAGTCAAACTTTTGTGAAAATAAAAAAAATTGATTTCTGTATCAAAAAATAAATTTAAAAAAATATTATAAAAAAACTGCAACAGCAAGTGTTAAATTAGGTATAACATCTATTAGTACAATTATTCAAGAATATTATAAAAATAAAAAAACAATAATAATCATTTAACCGTGGTGGTTATGTCCAATAATTTGAGGCATGTCGTACTTTTTATTTTTTTTTTAAATCATAACCTAAAAACTACAAGGAAAATATTTTTTTATATTTTTTTCCTGAAAGGCCTTAAGGCCAGCTATAACCGGTTGCAAGGTTATCCATTATTTACTGGACACCCTGTATGTACCAAATTAAAATCTTTGTTGACACACAGCGATTTGGAATGCGCTAATATAGTAATATGAGATGTATGTATGTCGTTGGAAAACTTAGCCCTAGTACATAATTTTTTTGTATCGACACAAAGCTGTAAGCCATGGTGTTCAGGCAGTATATGGCAACACAGAATGCAATCAGACCAAAAATGAATTGCAATAGTGGTCTATTGAAATGACAGTATTGGTCACTTTCGATGTAAATAGACGCCAAAATAAAGGAACTTTTATACCAATGGCCGATAATAGCGAATACTATCATGGTTAGTGAATAATTTGCTTAACAGTAAGAAAAATCTACTTTTTTTAATTTGATTTAGCGAATTTAATGAATGGAAATAAATTGTGCGCTTAGTGGCCACAATTGAGATATACAACGTTGGAAAGCTTAGTTTAAAAGCATCATTTTTGAATATGGACAAACTGTAAACCATGGGGCTAGGCAGTATATTGCAAAATGTTTTTCTTATTTTTTTGGTCGCTTATTTTAGCCAATATAGTACACTCCATAGTACCTAATCATTGACCTAGGTCTCGTTTCTGGGACTTAGGTAGACCAGGTCCCATATATGTTTTTGCCCATTCTCCTTTATCTACTGCAGACTAAATTTGTGACCACTACTTGTTAGCTAGAATAATTTGTCCGAATAATTTGTTTTAATAATAATAATAATTTTGTAATAATTTGTATTAATTTAATTAAGTTTATTTTCTACAGCATTTTTATTTCGAAAACATTAACAAAGTATATTCTAAGGTAAAGACCGCTTCGTAATATGACCAGGATATTTCTCGCGATACTTAGCCCAGTAGCAACAGTTGAAATTTTAGGAAAAGCTATTTTTCCGTTAAATTTGATCTGTCTCTGGATTAAATTGCAAATATTCATACTGAATAGATAAGGTTTACCACCTCAAACGGAGCACAAAGCTAGTGCCTTTAGTTTGAGTCACAAAAATTTGTATTCCATGGTGTAGTTTTCCTAAACACGGGAGCTGAAATAACTATTTTCTCTTTATAAATAAGGGGGATGTATAGGTATATAACTTACCAACAGATTTTATCTCATGCTCCTGAGAATTTGGTACTGGATGTTTAAAATCCTTGAAGCATGCATCTAGAATCTTAAATTTCTCTTCTCTAAGTTGGAAAGTTTGTTATCTTTTTTGGAAGATATTTAGGCTTGTACAAATAATATTTATTTTTCAGCTGCATCATAAGGTGCCGGAGAAAACTAGGAGAGGGAAACGAAATTTTATTTGCGTTTTGTTCTATTATCTTTAAATCCTACACAAATTAGAGTTGGTGACCTATAATCTTGAAGTCAATGTTATAAATATTCTAACTAGGTAGGTGTACTGTTACATATCTATACATGGCTTTCATTTTAACAATTTATTCTTGCAGAATTTAAAAGCCTTGCAGCTCGACAGGGAGTAACTAATTCGTTGGCACCAGGAATGAGATCAATGTCCAGGACAAAGTTTATTATTTTTCATTGTCGGAATTAAAGAATGTCACTTGCAAAAGTTGAATAATTGCTCTTCATAGTTATTCAAAGCCAATTTTCTTCTTAAAAGATTCTATATAAATGAGAAATTATAATTAAGTAGTACAATTAAGTTCTGCTCTGCTTTGACCACCGTCAATTGCTGATGCTGAAGATTTGTTGGGTCTTTTGTGCCGTTTGGATACTCTTTCATCCCTACGTCTGGAGCTGTGTTGGGAGCACTTGGAGATATGCATATTAATTTTCCGATGATGAGACTGTTCCAACACAGCTGCGGAAGTTGTTTTCGACATTATCTGCGTCATTGAGGGGACCGTAGTTGGGATAACTGCCGGCGCTGACGACTACTGGTACACGTTGATGCTTGTTCGACTCGAGATTTTTTTTATTTTCCTTGGATCCATTCTATACACAGATTAATTGTTTTGTTTACAGCAATAACACCTAATTTACCACGACGCTATGGTGACGTTTTTTCGTTTGATCGGTTTTTTTTTTTTTTTGTAAAAATATATTTTATTAAATTGAAAACTAATCCAAACATTTTTCAGAAAAACACAAACGAAAAACAAATTTTTGACAGTGTGACTGACTGTAGTGACAGTTTGAGAGAAGTGAAGTTTTATTTCGAAATTTTTCGAACAATTTTTCGAAGAGAGCGCTCGTAACTTAGGAGTGCTCCATATCGCTCATAACTTTTGCGAGCGCTCGTAAACGTACACTTATATTGCTTGTTGAATAGGTTTATGAGGCTCTTAAGTTATGAGCGCTCGGTAAATACGGGTCGGTGCTCGGTGGTTTAAATTCGCAAGAAATTTGGAACTACGCGGTGCTTTGGCATTTGTTTTAAAAAGGGGTTAGTTCTTTTGTTTGTATGTAAAAAATGACTTTACACAAATTAGCATACCTACATGTAGGTGAAATATGCTATTATATTATTATGAATGAATGATTTCAATTCATCAAAAATTTAGTCGGGCGTATGCAGGTCAGTTATTATATGTATCTATTTTTTTCAGTGTTCTTTTTTTTTTTTGTTTTTGAAATGGGCTGGATTTGACTGAAAAAACTGGTTTCTATTTTTATTTTAATAGTTTAGAATAGATTTATGAATGGATGTATGTGTAGTTTGGTTGAAAATACAATTATGCAACACATGATCATCAATATCTGCGACACTTGCCTCTATGTAAGTTAGGTACATAATAGGTCTGTTTAATGAATCTGTTCGGAACAGAAAAGTACAGAAAAGAACAGAAAAGATCAGATAAGTACAAGATTGTGTGTTCCATGAGTAAAAGCCTTGCACTCAGCTGTTCTAACTTCTGTCACTTTTGTGTTCCATGAAGTTTTTCAGAACAGATTAGAACAATATTTTCTGCACCTACTTTTTATGTGGTGCAAGTGCGTGACAAGTGTCAAAGAACAGCTGACTGATTTTTGTCAGCAGTCAGCATGAAAACAAAACAAGTTTTAGTTGTGGTTATTGGTTGTTGATGTTTTTTCGAGGAAGTGAAAATAATATTTTCACTGCTGGTATCTTTCTACAGTTCAGAAATAAAAAAGTGGGAAGTATCTGAAGAAATATTCATCTTAAAGAAAAAGTATTCTTAATTTGTTCTAACTAAATCAATTTCGTTTTGATACTTTTAACAGCTGATTAGAAACTGTCAACCACAAAGTTGAACTTTTCTGTTCTAACTTGTTCTGACAGTTTGTGCTGTTCTGTGCTGTTCTGTTCTGATCTAGTTTTTATTCATTAAACAAACCTAATAAACCTACACAAAAATAGGAAAGTTTTTAGATATTGTGGTGTCCAGTGATTAGTTTTACCTGACTCCTTTGGTTTGTGTGTGGGGAATGTTAAAACGCCTATACAAAAATATAAAGTTAAATATGCAAACGAATGAATGATTTTAATTTAGTGGAAAATGTCCATGTTTTTTGATTCCCAGTACTGTTTTTATTTTTCGAAGAAACGGATACTTTTAATCTCTTGTTGGTGATTTTATTGGATTTGAACAAAAAGAAAAAACACTTTATAAACAATAACATATATCAAGATTTGCATTTGGTGATAATTTTATAGTGTTGTGCTGATTGCATTTATTTACAAAAAAAAGAGTGCCAGTGCACTTATAGGTATAGTGTTTGTTCTGATCGTAAGATACATTTTAAAATTAAAATAAAGAGTGCCTGTATGCTCATCCTTGCATTTTATTTTATATAAATGAAAAAATGCCTAAAACACCAATGTTTGAAGCTCGTAAAATGAAACATGGTTTAAAAACAAAATTTTTGAAGAAGTTATGTAATTTTGTTTTGATAGTTTCACGTTTTTACCCTCACATGTTTTATTTGCTGTATGTTTTATCCTGCTTTTGTAGGTACCTAGCTAATTTTATTATTTTTTCGTATACCTACCTATCATGGGTGTTTGTAGTTGACTTCAAATGTATTTTATCCAGTCTAGCTACTTGTGCTTTCACTGGATTTACATAAACAGTTATGGACAAAACAATAAGACCATTCAAAATAGGCTTAAATTTCATATGAAAACTCAAGTATCATAATTCAAAAGTTTTCACTATCAACAAGCACCTATCAACTTGCTCTGATTTTTTAATTGTAATCAGTCTCACGCACAAAATCTGAATCAAATTTGCAGATCCGTATTTAACGTTGGATTGTTGGCTGATTTACTGGCTGAACACAATGATGACGTAGCTGCATTTGCAATCTTTTTTTAACTTTTGCTGCACGCTTTCACATTCTCAATAGGAAAAAAAAACAGAATCTACCGCGAGGAAAAAAAATTATTTCTATTTTCAGCGTTTTTGTGTTGTATTTGATTATAAAAACAGTGCATGGCATATATTTTGGAATTTATTAACAAAAATGCATTGTGGGCAATAGAGCGTACGATATTTTTTCTACTTGCAGCTACAGTTCTTGTTGCGGCACTTTATTGTGTACCGTAAGATTGCGTACAGCTGCAGTTCGGAGATCCCAAAGAAACACTCGAATGCCCAAGTTTAATACAGATAGACTTAAGGATCCCGCAGTGCGCCAACAACTAGGGGACCACCTCTCACAAGGATTGAACGCAATCAGCAGCACTGAAACATCCATCGAAAATCATTGGTGTGCTGTGATAAATGTGTTAATATTCGGTCCTGAATGTATAGTCGGCCGGGCGCAAGGAAGAAATAGTGATTGGCTTTCCGATGAAACTTGGGCAAGGATCGAAGAAAGGAAACACCTTAAAGCTCGCATCGCAGCTACCCCAGCAGCAGGGAGAAACGAGCTTGAGTCTACGTACCGCATGAAGATGAGGGAAGTTCACGGTAGTGTGCGACATGATAAGCATAACTACATCAACGCATTGGCTTCAGAAGAAGAAGCCACTAGTAGGTGTGACAGTAGGACCGTTTACAGAATTACCAAAGAGCTCACTGGTGTCCAGAGCTCTAAACAACACCTTGTTAAAGACACAAACGGATCCCTGCTAATTTCGGATGAGGATCAGCTCAAAAGTTGGAGGGAACACTTTTCTGCGGTTTTAAACCGCGTTTTCGCCAGTGAAGTTAACCCTATTCCCACTGAGCCACCCGAAGTAACAATTTCTCGAACACGCACCGTACTCCCCAGTAAAGAAGAAATTATAACCGCCATCAAAGCACTGAAGAACAACAAAGCGGTTGGACTTGACGGTATTCCTGCAGAGCTCTTAGGAGCAGCCCCAACAACATCGAGCGAGCTACTGAACCCACTTATTAAAAGAGCTTGGGAAATAGAGAGCTTTCCTGAAGACTGGAAAAAAGGAATGATTGTCAAGCTCCCAAAGAAAGGAGATCTCACACAGTGCGAAATAATAGCAAGGATAATATTGGACCGAATTAAAGACCACATCAAAGACACACTCGACGCCGAACAAGCAGGATTCCGCACTGGATCTTCCTGTGTGGATCACATCAACACCTTGCGGATCATCATCGAACAGTGCGTTGAATATCGATCACCACTTCACCTGCTATTCATCGATTTCGACAGTGTCAATAGAGCATTTATTTGGCTTGCTTTGCGCAGGAGGGGCATCCAAATGGATCCAAATGTCACGTTTTGCACAAAGGTAGGCTGTCAGAGGAGTTTGAAATCCAAAGTGGGGTTAGGCAAGGCTGTATACTGCCACCAATACTGTTCCTGTTAGTGATAAGTAACGTATTGCACGCAGCTTTGTCAATTAGAAATGGTGGAATTCAGTGGACTCCGCAATCTCACCTCAAACATCTGGACTACGCGGACGACGTATGCTTACTCTATCATAGGATCCTGGATCTCCATCAAATGACAACAAGGGTGGAGAGAGAAGCAGAAATCGTAGGGATTAAGATCAACTCGGAAAACACCAGAAGGATCAGCCTTGGAACTTCCTCATCAATCCAAGTAAATATTTCTGGACAACCGGTAGAGATGGAAGAGCATTTCCAATATCTTAGGAGTATTGTCTCTACGGGTGGCGAAACTGAACAAGACGTAAACAGCCGAATCAGAAAAGCAAAGGCTGCGTTCGGAATGCTGTCCAAAATATGGAGAAACAACTCTTTTAGCTTAAAGACCAAGCTACGACTGTTCCGATCCAATATTGAATCCGTGCTGCTTTACGGGTGCAGCACTTGGAAAGTCACTGACACTGTCACTAAAAAGCTGCAATCGTTCGTTAATAGATGTCTACGAAACATTTTGAGGATTTTCTGGCCCAACTGTATCTCCAATACTGAACTTTATGTGAGAACGGGTTCCATAGACTCCATTATACGAAGAAGAAAGTGGCAGTGGATTGGCCATACGCTTCGAAAAGGCGATCAGTGCATTGCATCTCAAGCAATGCAGTGGAACCACTGATCTCTATAATACACTGGATAGTGGATTCATATAAAAATCTTGAAGCAAATTGAAGGAAAATTATAACAGTGCAAGGATACAAATGTTGACAGTTGTCAATTTTTTTTTTTAGTTTATAACAGTTTAAATTGTATTAAAATGGTGGTTTTTGTTTACATTTTTTTATTAGCTGATGTTTTTCGCGAGTTGTTTAAATTAATTTTTGTTTATTTTAAGTTTGCAAATTGGACTCTAATTTAGTTCGCTCAAAAAGAACAAAAAAAAAACACGAAACACAAAAGAAAATATACCATAGGATCCGTTTTTTTTTTGCCAAACGCTTAACACCTTCAACAAGTTTTGGAAAATCTTGTTGGTGCAGTTCTTCAGCCTCCAATTTAGAGCACAATCCATCTTTCATGAACAAGACTGGCTAAGATAGTTTCAGTTTGTAAACACACGCATACAATATTTCGAGATACTTTTAATTTAATTAACAATTTTAATTTTATAACATTTTATAAGACGCGTACTACGGAAAACGAGCGCTCGGTATATATTTTATCTGTTAAATACGCAGAAACAATTCTTAAACTGAATTTCTTCAACATGTATTTAAGTTTGAGAGAAATATTACAATTTTTAATGAACACTTATTAAAATTAATGGAAAACAATAGCAAATTAAACAATTTTATTTATGTTTTGTTTTCGTTTGCGTTTGTACTACAAACAAACCAAACCAGTGCTGTCAAACAAACAGCTGATATCAATGCACGATTTTTTGTGATGATAAAAAACTATCTCTTTCTTTCCTTCGGTAAAAAAAAGAGACAAAAGTGTGCAAGGATACAATTGTCAGATTCAATTTGCTTCAAAAAAAACTGTTATACGTATAGGGAATCCACTATCCAGTGTATTATACAGATCAGTGCGTGGAACCCGCTCACACAGGAGGGAAGGCAAGTGGGCTGGCCTAGAAGTACATGGCGGAGAACGGTCGAACAGGAATCGGCACGACTGGGGAAAAGTTGGAGAGAGCTGAAATACATTTCCAGAAATCGTTCACGATGGCGTGTAGGAGTAGTGGAGGCCCTATGTCCCGTAAGGGAATCATCACGGACGTAAAAGGTCCGATGACCTAAGTAAGTAAGTAAGTAATACATTCAAATGCATTTACATTAGTTCTGAGTTGGCTTCTGCGTGAGACCTTCCCTTAATGCAGGAATAGGTGGTGGTCGTGGTGGCGGTTCCGCTGGCTGCCGTTACCGGTGCCTATCCAGTCATACAAAAATATATAATACTTGATAACATTCCAGAGCTCTTGCGAAAAATGAGAACGTGGATGGACGAGCAAAATTATCTGCGCATGTGTTATGGTTCCTTAGTCATATTGCCCTTTTCATGCGTCAAATTGGAAAAGTTGATAATGACGAAGTGGCGGATGTAATAATAAAGGCCTACGTCGAATGTCTTATCGATTTGAAAGATCCGCAGTTGGTTGCTTTTTATACAGCTGGTCTGCCTAATTAAATGCAAGTATTGCTCTACTCGAAGTTCTTGGAAATAATTAAGGAAACCTCATCCCGGACTGCTGCTCCAGAAGACGCTGTCTAAACGCTGTGTAAACTATACGAACTCAAGACAATGACGAAGAAGCCGAAGAAAAAAAAAAAAACAACAAGGAGATCTCTCCCAATCGGATCTAGAAAAACTAAAATCTTTGGAATGAACGGATTACGTTATACCCGGAGCAAAAGGGTGAACTTTTTTGGCAAGCAAATGCTTTGTTCCGAAAGATTCAGATTTGCCAACAGAGATACTTCTGTATATTCTTTGTTGGATCAACGCAGTTGGACATGAAGTTCTTGGAACAATGTGCTGCAGTGTGCAAGGGAATCTGTCTTTGTGCTAGAGATGATGAAATCTGGAGGCAGGCATGTTTGAAGTAAGTTTCAAATTATATTTTAAATATCTATACTGATAATTTTCTATTATCCAGAGTGAGAGGTGTTAATCTTGGATGCATTACAGGCACACCGTTTGTTCATTGGACGAGAACGCAAACATTTCAATGGTTGCTACATAGGCAAGTCATTCTATCTCCGGTTGGGAGAGAATAGTTTTCAAGATTAGTTTTATCGACCACTTCTAAAAACATTTTTTGCTCGATGGGACAGTCTTAATGATGATATCTTCTGATGAGCCAGCACAAGGAGTTATACGTTTGAAAAACCTATATCAGTTGCGTTCTGAAGTTTTGCGTTCACATTATCGTTTTCATATGGCGATACAGTGATACTGATGGTCAGGAAGAATCAAAGACTCCCAAAGGCACTGATCTCTATGTATAACTGGATAGCGTATCCATAGAAAACTTTTGACTCCATTTGAAGATTGTTATACAGTGTGCTGGTCCACTCGTTTGTATAACTGTATAACAGTATAACATTTCTTTTTTGTCAAGTAACAACCCACTGATCTCTTAGTAGTTTATCTATGGTTTTGTTTTGACAGCAATTTTTTGCGAGTATACACAAAAAAAAATAAATTGACATAATTCCACTGACAATTATGCTTCCATAAGACTTTCATAAACCTTATAGCTTGTTTCAGGTGGTTGTAAGGTGGCCCTTCATGAGCCCTTGGCAATGTGTTTCTTTATGACAGCTTTTTCTTTGCTTTTATTTGCATGCCTCTAGAAACAAATTTCTGGGAAACCTAATTAAAATTATAATCAAATTGTAAAAATTCAAACTTCCAAAAAAGTATAGATTCTGCCTGTAACAGGTTTGTAGCAAGCTGTTTTCAAAAATATAGCTTCGAAAATTTGCAACTTCGATTTCTAAACAAAATACAAGCCTTGTAGAAATAATAACTTCTATAATATAAAATGGACCTTTTATAGGAAAAATTGATAGTTGGGATGGCGATACAGTGACACTGAAAGTCAGGAAGAATCAAAGACTCCCAAATGCACTAATCTCTATATATAACTGGATAGCGTATCCATAGAAAACTTTTGACACCATTTGAAGATTGTTATACGGTGCGCTGGTCCACTCGTTTGTGTAACTGTATAACAGTATAACATTTCTTTTTTGTCAAGTAACAACCCACTGATCTCTAAGTAGTTTATCTATGGTTTTGTTTTGACAGCAATTTTTTGGGAGCGGGTCGAAATTCTGGTTTCAAAGTTCTGCCTATTGGTACAAAAATTCTGCTTTTTTTTCGATTCTGTTTTACAAAATTCTGCTTTTCAAAATACTGACAAGTAATTAGATAGAGAAATAAAATTCTGCTTATTATTAAAAAAAAAAACAATATATAATATAGTATGTAATAAACATACATACATAGTCTAATAAATTAATGGAAAAACAACATTTAAGCAAAACCACATTCTCTGTGTATTATTTGCTTAAGGATCCCAATATGGCTTAAGTCTGTTCTCTTTTTTAAAATCTTTTTTTTTTTTGTTCTTTATAATATGTAATTGATTTTTTTTTCTGTTCTATTCTCTCTCCATTTTTGAGCCTTTCAGATTTGGCAGTGATAAATTCCTTTTTGAGATTATTTATGATTTTGTATTGGCCTGCATGACTGCGACCGACTATCACCTTAAGTCGACCATGCCATGCTTCAACATTGTTCTGTGTTCTTGGAAATGTTACTTTTGAACTGCCATAAATAATTTAAAGCACACTTGTCACTTGTCAAAATACAATTACAATTACTTTCAGCTTGTAGTTTAGAAAAAAAGAAAGCATTCACATACTTTTATAGGGAAAACTAGGTACCTGCTACTCTTTCAAATTTAGTTATACAAAATTCTGCGAAAAAGCGCGCGCTTTTTTACATTTTTGAAATTTTTATTTATTATTCGCAGAATTTTGTAGAACAGAATTTTGAAAAGCAGAATTTTGTTGAGCAGAATTTTGAAAGCTGAATTTTGAAAAAAGAATTTTGACCTCGGCAGAATTTCGACCCCAACCCCAATTTTTTGTGAAATTTGTGAAATGACTGAAAAGAAGAAATGTAAAAAATCGGTAAGTTTGTACTAACTTTTAGAGAAAATGTAAAATAATAATATATCTCATTACAGAAAGAAGAAATTGCTCGCGAGAATGATTTACCAGAAGGTAAAAGCAAAATTGCTACAATAATGAATCAGGATGGACAGGCTTATTGCATTTGTCGTTCTCCGTATTGCTGCAGATCTATCATGTAAGGATAAATAGCTACTATTTACTTGCATTTATTTTCTTTACTTGCTTAGAGGGTGCGGCGGCGGTTGGGAAGAATGGTATCATGGTGATTGCATTAACATTACCGAAAAAGAAGCAAAGCATATCAAGCACTGTTATTGCCGTAAGTGCAAAGAAGAAGATCCCACATTACTGACAGTATTTCAAGTAGTTCCAGTTGAGAAAACACTGGTTCCAGTTGGTGCAAAAATCACTTCAACAGTTAGCAAAAAAGTTATAGAAAAAGTAGCCCAAGAGTCAAAAACTTTACGCTGTGGAGCGTGTGAAGGATGCAAAGCATCAAATTGTCGTACATGTGAATTTATAGAGGTCAGTGATTGACAACCTATGAAGTTAAGTAACTATTTTTTTCGTTTTATTTTATTTATTAGAGTAATTTGATTTTTAGTCGAAGAAGGAGCGGAAGTCTTTGGAATCGTTTCCATTGGCAAAGAGAAACCCCAAAGCATAGCATTCCTTCCCATATCGAAAATATCTAATTGTAATTGGAGCGAGACAAATAAAGGTTTACTCCTTGGAGAATCGTGAACTGGTCCAGACATTCACAGAAAACACATCAGAAGTGACAATTTTGAGTACGTTCGAAGTAAGAAAAACACTGAATATGCGGTTTCTGCTTAGGGTTACCATTTCCAAAAATGAGAAAATGGGGACATTTTGATTAATTTGGGGGGGGGGGGGCATTTTAAATCCAGGGGGGACAAAAAGTTATCGAACATTAAATTGTTCTTTTTTCCATTCAGCAACCAAAAACCAATTTTTTATTGTTTTCAACTTCTAATTTTATTATAAGAAAAAAAATTAATGACAAAACTATAAATACATCCATATGTTTAGACATGAAATAAAAACGAAATAAAATAATTTAAAAAAAGGAACATAAAGTACAGGTATTGTTGTTTCCATATTAACATTCAGTAAGTTAAAGGTACATAAGTATAATACATTAGTAAGTCTTTATTAGGCATATTTTTCGCCTGATTTAACTTTTTTTAACAATATGTCATCTTTATAAATGAATTTGTAAAACTCTTTACAGTTAAAATTATAATTATGCTTCACCATCAATTCTGTTTCAACTGATTCTACAACTAAACGATTTCTTTCTTTTCGCCAAGTGTTAAACATTATACTAAAAATTCTTTCACTTTGAGCATTTGAGTGTGGAATTGAAAAAACAAAATTTATAATTCTTTCAAAGTTTGGAACATTGCAAGCTTTTAACAAAATCTGCCATTTTACTTCAAAAGAACACTCTTTTTCCTGCATCGATACAAATTTGCTTCAGAGTAATATATTCTTGAAAAAGGTTATCTTCATTAATACCACTAATGTTGAAAGAATTAACAATTTCCAAAAATTCATGAAATGAAGAAAAAGTTTTCAACTGAAAAACTTTCAATTTTTCCAGATGCTTATACTCAGAAAAAAAACGAGTTTCAATATAATTTATTAAGTTTTCCAAAAAAGCATTGGCTGTTTTAATAAAAATAAATTTTTGATCAGCGTTGTCACAGATTTTTAATTTCTGTTGTGCAATTGAACCGTAAAACTTTTCGGTTAGCCTTACATTTAACGATGACCGTAGCTGTTCAATAATTTCAAACAATTCAACAATTAATGGGCCTTCAGATTCTAATTTTTTAATAGCAGCGTTTACTTCCGATCCTATGCTAGAAAATAACCCAAGATATGCTTCAGCTAACTCGTTTTCTAAAAACTTTCTTAACAATGGGGAGCACATCTCTTTTTGTAAAAAGTATTCCTTGACTGGTTGGAATCCTTTATAAAGCCTTTCGACTGCAGGAACTAAACTCAGCCACCTGGTTGGAACATGTCGCAAAAGTTCGTTGTATTCAACATCGCAAAAATCATATATTTTAATTAATTCCTGTCGTCGTTTTGTATGCGATGCAAATTCATTAAAAATTTTTATAATTATAACTTCAACATCAAAAATTAAATAGCTGGAAGCTTTTTTAACTGCGTTGTGCAGTATATGACAAACACAGCCTATTTTCAAAAGGTTTTGACTAAACTTTTTTAGCTCGGTAAACACACTTTGGTTAACCCCAAAATTTACGCTTGCGTTGTCGGCGCAGTAACTTACAATATTTTTAGGCAGAATACTTGCTTCTTCAAGATTATTTTGGATACTTTTTGCAATAGTGATTGATGTTTCGGATGGTAAATCATAAAACTTGAGAAGCTTGGTTTCTATACCATTTTCTTTGGTAAAATATTGAACAATCAGAGGAAACATTTTTATGTTTCCTTTATTTGATGCATCCGTAGAAATTGAAAAAGGGTGGTTTAGCGATAATAGTCCAACAATTATTCTTTGTGATTCAGTTGCGAGAACCTTCCCAATTTTTTGGCACTTTGTGCGTCCGCAAGAAAATTTATCTTTTCAAAAGAAGTGTAAGTTAAAAAAATATATTTACATACATATATGCTATGTTTTTATAATACACACCTGCAATTTTTGAATCAGGAAAGATGGTAGCGAAAAGGGAACTTGTGCAAGCGGCAGAGTTATAGCTGTGAGCGTGAATTATCGTATGGTATGATAATGTTGCTTCTGCAGCAAATTGTTTTCTTTCTTCTTCCGACAGGTTAGAACTTGGTTTCCCCAATTTATTTAGAAAAGTGACTATTTTATCACGCTGAAGTTGACTTGTTTTTGTCTGATGTTTTATTTGTTTTTCGTGTCTTTTTGCATCGTATTGGCCTCCGTTAGAAATTTTAAAATCACATTTGCAAAAAACACATTTGGCATACTCTTGGCCTCCCGCACTTTTCGTTATCCAATTAAATGTTTTTTCCCATGACTTGTTGTAAAACACTTTTCGTTTTTTATATTTTGTCTGCTTTGTTTCCTCTTCAGTGTCGTAGGAAACATTTGAATCCGACATTTTAACAAATTTAATTTTATTTAGACACAAATAATAGAACTGTTTTGAAATGAAAAACGAAGTGACAGATGGAAAACAACTTTTTGCGAGTGAAGTTGGTAACGTTTTGTTAAAAGAATGGATGTGTTCAGCTGTGAAAATTTAAATAACTATGATGGAAGTATTCACTTTTTTTTTAAATTAAAGAATAAAAAAAGTGGAAAAAGTTTTTGTGATAGAAAAATATTGCTTGAAAATAAAAATAATTTGTGGATGTTTAAAAAAGGGGGACATTATGTCCCCCTTTCACGTTTTATCTTTTGAGGGACAAAACATCTCCTGAGATTTTAAAGGGGGACAATCCCCCCCAAATGGGGACGAATGGTAACCCTATTTCTGCTTCGAAAATGGAACGCATTATATGCCTGTGAAAGATTGGAAAAAAGGGAAAAAACAAATGTAGTCGTGTACTCATTTGTGTCTTCGTAGCTCATTTTTTAACCTACCAGCTGGATGATGAGGGAAATCTGAAATTGGCAAGCGTAACCAGAAGTGAGTAATTCAGTTTACTTGATTCCATTAAACAAGTTTCAATCTTTATTGTAATAGCATTTGTGTGAATAACCTTATTAATTTCAGCATTAAAGCAGAAAGCTGATTCAAAGTCTTTATAAAGAAAAAAAAAAGACAGAAGCAAGCCAAATCGGTTCGTCCTTGAAGACTCACTCCATTCACCGATGAAACAAAAGTGGAAAAAACTTAAGCAGTAAATGCCTTTTGAATAGAAGCTGTGAAATCTTAATCTGAATTTTGGAGAGAAACCAGAAGCACAGAGAAGAGTACAATTGTTGATGCAAGCATTGCATATTAGGGATGCTAGGTTGGTATTTCCAAATAACTAGAGCATTGTTTATGGAAATAACGGTAAAATAACGAAAGACATGAAACATTTCGACGGTGCTCAAGAGATGAGAATGTTTCCGTTATAGTTCTTTCACCTATCATTTTAAGAGCTCTCTTTTCAATTCTATCCAATAAACTCAAGTGGGTTATTGGAGCACCTGCCCAAATGTGAGAGTTATACTCAAGTTTTGGACGAATAAAGGCTTTGTAGATCACAGCCAGATCAGAAGGGGAGAAAAATTTCTTGCATCGACGGAGAAAACCTAAACACTTAGCAGCATTTTTGGCGATGTCGAATATGTGGTCGTTCCATAAAAGGTGGTCTGTGACACACATACCGAGGACTGAAAGCTTTTCGGTTTCCTCAATGCAAGTGCCACTCATGGATAGTGGCATGGGGGTGGGTTTCGTTTTAACGACAGTAGACAGCATTGAGTTTTTGAAGCATTAAATTCTACACGATTTTTTATTCCCCAATGGACAATGCTGTCGAGATCAGAATTTAGTGAGCTTATCATACGCTGCCGTTCAAGTTCCACATCCGAAGGACATGGATGAGAATCTGTAAACGAATATGAGAAGCTGAGGGTACTGTCGTCAGCGAAACAATTTAATGGATTAGAAGTTTCAGATAAAAGATCGTTTATGAATATAAGGAAGAGAGTCGGAGACAGAACGGAGCCCTGGGGCACACCAGCATTTATTTTGTGAATTTCAGACTTGAAACCATCCAATACAACTTGAATTGAACGGTCCGAAAGGTAATTTCTAATCCAACGAAGAAGAGATTCATCGATACCAAATGCACGCATTTTCGATAAGAGAGCTTGATGCCAAACTCTATCAAATGCTTTAGAAATATCAAGCGCAATAATCTTACTTTCTCCAAAACGATGTAAAGATTTGTGCCACTGTTCGGTGAGATATACCATCAGATCACCAGTGGACCTATTGCTACGAAAGTCGTACTGCCGGTCATTAAGAAGCTTTCGTTCTTCGAGATATTTCTTTAGCTGAAAATTAATCAGCGTTTCCATGACCTTGGAAAGAAAGGACGTAAGCGCAATTGGCCGATAGTTGGAGGGGGAAGAAGACACGCCTTTTTTAGGGACAGGCTGGACAAATGCTGTTTTCCATCCACTCGGAAAGAGACCAGTAGAGTAGGACAGATGGAAAAGCTTACGCAGTGGTTTTGCCAGCGTTGAAGAACACCTCTTCAGAACAATGGGAGGGATACTATCCGGGCCAGCGGATTTGTGTATATCGAGATCTTTCAGAACTCTGGCAACTGCACGAGTGCGGAAGAAGATTTGTCCCATAGAATCATTTGCGCTCTCAAGTACAGGAGGAGTCATAACACTTTCAGGCAGCGACGAATTAACAGCAAACTGTGCTGCAAGTAAATTGGCTTTATCGATTGAGCTGACAAAAGGAGTATCGTTGAAGACGAGCGTTGGAACCGAGGACGAGGTGGTGTTTCGTATGTTTTTTACAAATGACCAAAAATTTTTACTACCTTTGGGACATTGTAGAATTTTTTGCCGTAATTTTTGATCATGTAAAAATTTGGTTCGTCGAATATGAATGTTACAGGTCTTTCTAGCTTGTTGAAACTTTTTCCGGTTTTCCTCTGTAGGGTTGGCTTTATAACTTCGGAAGCTTACTTCTCTAACCCTAATAACCTCTTTACAGCTCGAATCAAACCATGAGTTTTCTTTGCGTTTGATAGGTTTCACCCTATTCGGGATAAAATTTCTCATTCCACAAAGAATTAAGTTTGTAATCATATCTGCACTGGAATCTACGTCACTATCGAGGAAGCATAGTGACCAGTTAAAGTTCCTGAAGAAAACATTGAGACCGTCCCAGTTGGCTTTCTCATACTGCCAAACGGTTCTCTTGGGAATTTTTTCTTTAACTGTGTTTTGGTGGCACGAGAAATTCGCAGATATGACACAATGGTCTGATGTGCCTAGGGGCGATAATACACTTATAGTGTATTTATCAGGGTCAGAGGTAAGAAACAAATCTAGAGTGTTGGCGGATTGACCTGCAACGTCAGGAATCCAAGTAGGCTCGTCGACCAGCTGAGTTAGGTTGTTTATCTCAGCAAAAATCTCGACATACCTTCCTTCGGGTGTTGTCTGACCCGAATAACGTAGCCACGAAGAATTATGTACATTGAAATCGCCCGTAACAACGATTTCACTGTGCGGAAAATGGGAAATAATTCTCTGGATGGAGTCGGATAGTGCATCGAATTCGTTGGAAGTCGAATTACTATCCAAACTAGGACTACGATAAATAAAACAAGTATGGATGATGCGCTTATGGATGGTGAATTTAAACCACATGAAATTAAAGTTCGTATTCAAACATGAACCATATTGTGGTTGAAGCTGATAAGCTACATCACTGCGAACATACACGGCGAGACCATGATGTGGAAAAAATAGAGGCACTAAGCTATAACCATGTAGGCTGAATTCCGAGTGATCGGTATTTTCCCCTACCTGGGTTTCACTTAGTGCCAAAACAGCTGGCCTGTTTTTCACAGTATGGACATATGCAGCACAAAAATTCTGCCTCAGTCCCCGAATGTTGCTGTAGTCAACCCTAAATTCACCCACCATTACAATAAACAGACATAAAAAACCAAATCAGACAGTTATCTATGCTGATATCAAGTTTGGGCCCCAAATGACTTCACAGTACAATACTACTAGTGTTATGCCTAAAAAAGCAGTGTACTGATCCGCCCCTGGAAACACAAAATCAATAACAGCAATTTATCTGATATGCTTCGGCTTAGTCCATCATAAGAATTGCATGTAATGATACATACATATACTACATATAATAACTAAGCCAAAGCACTGTGAGTGAAGTGGAAAGGAGGGATTAGGAATTACCGCTGTGCTATGCCTGTTTGTGGTTTGAGCATCATAAACGTCGCTACACGGGTGCACTTTTGTTGTTGTTTTTTTGCACTGCCACTTGCACTTTTTTTTTTATTTGTAACTTGTTTAAGTATGTACGTAGTCTATTGATTCTTTTGATTTGCGCGGCGCGATTTGTGTTGATTTTGTATTTCTAATTTTTTTATTTATTATATTTTAGAGGGCAATGGATATTTTATTTATTTATTTTTGATTTTTTTAAGCGGCAATAGGAGGAACAAAAAAACAGAATATTGCAATTAATTGGTTATTGACTAGGAAGTTCACAACGTAATTCACACTCCTACACACGTCCACTCACGGTGGGTTGCAGGACTTGAACAATTACTTCATTTGCCAAGGTGACCTGGGTATCGACCTGACTTATCTTTGCATGGCAATCGCGGAAGTTCAGCTGCTGGATGCGATTGTGAATGCTCTTTTGTTCAACGACCGAAGTTGATTTACCATAGATGAAGTTCGAATTGCGATGCAAATGACTTGGCGCCTTGTTCAACAGAATGAAGTATTGTCGAACGAATTCTTGTACTACTGATTCTGTTGATTGCTGTTGTTCCTCCATTACCATTTCTTCCACGACAGAGTAGGAGCGTGCCTTTTTCTATAGTAATACAAATCGTAGGTTATTTTTGCCAAATTTTGCATGTTTAAATTACAAATACCTACCTCTTTGAAGATTTCCTAATACTAGACGTCTTCTTAATTAAAAGTTCGATTGCTTGTTGCGATGAAACAAATTCTGAAAAAAAATAAGAAATTAATTCCAAAATGTATGATGTTTTTTGAAACATTCATTAGTTTCTAGTTTAAAAATAGTTTCTTAATTAAAAGAAACTGTATATCTACAAATGAATGGTTCCAAAATACCTTAAGAAATATATCTTTAAAGCAGCCTCCAGCCTCTCACGAAAGCACAATAATTTTATATATTTATAAATGTTAATAAACTTCTATTAATGTTAAAACAAAAACTTACACGTTTTCACGTATTTATCGCATTTTGACTTTTCTTTAGTTGTCAATAGACTTTGAAGGGGGCTCTGATACACTGGGCCCAGTAACTGTCAACTTCAAATGGAGTCAAACAAAACTAGCACAAAAATGCAATGAGGGATCTTTAGAAGTGAAACCTCTTCATCTATTTCTGACAACAAAATCACAACTAGTTTTGAAAATAGACAATTGCAAACATTGTTGGCTGAATTTCGATTTTTCGGTGGAAAATATCAACAAAAAAGAGAAAAGTTAGTTTGTTTAGTCTCTTTCAAGCTGAAGCGCTGGAAATCTTTTCAAAAATCTCAAAAAGTGAAGAACAGATTAAAAAGAACGCCCTGATTTCAGTATTGTTCTGCAACTTCTATTCCAATACAAAAGCTTCGTCATTTAGTGCCCAGCCGACCGACATTGTTGGATATGAAGTTCTTTGGCCAGCAGGACACCATGCTGGGACAACTTCTGCAGCTTTACTGCCTTTTAGGTATACTAATTTCAATGGTGCAGGTACATATAACGATAGTTACAGCCTTAATGTCATTAGCAAATAAAAAAACAGTTCAACAAAATTTTGCAAAGACTGTAGAGGTATCTCTTAAAGAAAAACTTCTACCTTTTTTTATTTTTTTTTTTTTAGTTGAGCGCGCACTAAAGGGTTTTCGGCTACCCTTAAAATGTTAAAATGTTTAAACACAGTGCGAGCGTTGGGCAAATAGGGAAGGATTTAAGAGGAGATACCGGTGCACATTGGTTTTGAACCTCTGAATATTAAAATGGCCAGGAAAGATAGAGCCGGGTAAAGCATATCACATTCGGGTGAGTACGAAGTTGGGCTCGAGGGTAAACTGATGTATATTCCTAGAAGTACGAGTATTACGGTTGAAATGTTTTAGGGGAGGAATTCAGCTGACTATTTCACTAGAACATTGTTTATAAAAGTAACGGTTAAATAACGTTAGACATGAAACATTGAGCCGGTGTTCGAGGGATACAAATGTTTCTGTTATATTTCTGTCACTTATCATTCTCAGAGCTCTTTTCTGATTCCTTTCGAAGAGACTTAAGTGGGTTATTGGGGCACCTGCCCAAATATGAGAATTGTGATCACAAGGGGAGACAAATTTCTTGCATCGCCGAAGAAAACCTAAGCACATAGCAGCATTTTTGGCGACGTCGAATATGTGATCATTCCACAGAAGGTGGTCTGTAATACACATACCGAGGACTGAAAGCTTTTCGGTTTCCTCAATACAAGTACCGCTCATGGGGTGTGCTTCGTTTTGATGACAACAGACAGCATTGAGTTTTTAAAGCATTAAATTCAACGTAGTTTTTCATTCCCCTTTGGACATCACTGCGAACATACACGGCGAGACCATGATGTGGAAAAAATAGAGGCACTAAGCTATAACCATGTAGGCTGAATTCCGAGTGATCGGTATTTTCCCCTACCTGGGTTTCACTTAGTGCCAAAACAGCTGGCCTGTTTTTCACAGTATGGACATATGCAGCACAAAAATTCTGCCTCAGTCCCCGAATGTTGCTGTAGTCAACCCTAAATTCACCCACCATTACAATAAACAGACATAAAAAACCAAATCAGACAGTTATCTATGCTGATATCAAGTTTGGCCCCCAAATGACTTCACAGTACAATACTACTAGTGTTATGCCTAAAAAAGCAGTGTACTGATCCGCCCCTGGAAACACAAAATCAATAACAGCAATTTATCTGATATGCTTCGGCTTAGTCCATCATAAGAATTGCATGTAATGATACATACATATACTACATATAATAACTAAGCCAAAGCACTGTGAGTGAAGTGGAAAGGAGGGATTAGGAATTACCGCTGTGCTATGCCTGTTTGTGGTTTGAGCATCATAAACGTCGCTACACGGGTGCACTTTTGTTGTTGTTTTTTTGCACTGCCACTTGCACTTTTTTTTTTATTTGTAACTTGTTTAAGTATGTACGTAGTCTATTGATTCTTTTGATTTGCGCGGCGCGATTTGTGTTGATTTTGTATTTCTAATTTTTGTATTTATTATATTTTAGAGGGCAATGGATATTTTATTTATTTATTTTTGATTTTTTTAAGCGGCAATAGGAGGAACAAAAAAACAGAATATTGCAATTAATTGGTTATTGACTAGGAAGTTCACAACGTAATTCACACTCCTACACACGTCCACTCACGGTGGGTTGCAGGACTTGAACAATTACTTCATTTGCCAAGGTGACCTGGGTATCGACCTGACTTATCTTTGCATGGCAATCGCGGAAGTTCAGCTGCTGGATGCGATTGTGAATGCTCTTTTGTTCAACGACCGAAGTTGATTTACCATAGATGAAGTTCGAATTGCGATGCAAATGACTTGGCGCCTTGTTCAACAGAATGAAGTATTGTCGAACGAATTCTTGTACTACTGATTCTGTTGATTGCTGTTGTTCCTCCATTACCATTTCTTCCACGACAGAGTAGGAGCGTGCCTTTTTCTATAGTAATACAAATCGTAGGTTATTTTTGCCAAATTTTGCATGTTTAAATTACAAATACCTACCTCTTTGAAGATTTCCTAATACTAGACGTCTTCTTAATTAAAAGTTCGATTGCTTGTTGCGATGAAACAAATTCTGAAAAAAAATAAGAAATTAATTCCAAAATGTATGATGTTTTTTGAAACATTCATTAGTTTCTAGTTTAAAAATAGTTTCTAAATTAAAAGAAACTGTATATCTACAAATGAATGGTTCCAAAATACCTTAAGAAATATATCTTTAAAGCAGCCTCTCACGAAAGCACAATAGTTTTATATATTTATAAATGTTAATAAACTTCTATTAATGTTAAAACAAAAACTTACACGTTTTCACGTATTTATCGCATTTTGACTTTTCTTTAGTTGTCAATAGACTTTGAAGGGGGCTCTGATACACTGGGCCCAGTAACTGTCAACTTCAAATGGAGTCAAACAAAACTAGCACAAAAATGCAATGAGGGATCTATAGAAGTGAAACCTCTTCATCTATTTCTGACAACAAAATCACAACTAGTTTTGAAAATAGACAATTGCAAACATTGTTGGCTGAATTTCGATTTTTCGGTGGAAAATATCAACAAAAAAGAGAAAAGTTAGTTTGTTTAGTCTCTTTCAAGCTGAAGCGCTGGAAATCTTTTCAAAAATCTCAAAAAGTGAAGAACAGATTAAAAAGAACGCCCTGATTTCAGTATTGTTCTGCAACTTCTATTCCAATACAAAAGCTTCGTCATTTAGTGCCCAGCCGACCGACATTGTTGGATATGAAGTTCTTTGGCCAGCAGGACACCATGCTGGGACAATTTCTGCAGCGTTACTGCCTTTTAGGTATACTAATTTCAATGGTGCAGGTACATATAACGATAGTTACAGCCTTAATGTCATTAGCAAATAAAAAAACAGTTCAACAAAATTTTGCAAAGACTGTAGAGGTATCTCTTAAAGAAAAACTTCTACCTTTTTTTATTTTTTTTTTTTTAGTTGAGCGCGCACTAAAGGGTTTTCGGCTACCCTTAAAATGTTAAAATGTTTAAACACAGTGCGAGCGTTGGGCAAATAGGGAAGGATTTAAGAGGAGATACCGGTGCACATTGGTTTTGAACCTCTGAATATTAAAATGGCCAGGAAAGATAGAGCCGGGTAAAGCATATCACATTCGGGTGAGTACGAAGTTGGGCTCGAGGGTAAACTGATGTATATTCCTAGAAGTACGAGTATTACGGTTGAAATGTTTTAGGGGAGGAATTCAGCTGACTATTTCACTAGAACATTGTTTATAAAAGTAACGGTTAAATAACGTTAGACATGAAACATTGAGCCGGTGTTCGAGGGATACAAATGTTTCTGTTATATTTCTGTCACTTATCATTCTCAGAGCTCTTTTCTGATTCCTTTCGAAGAGACTTAAGTGGGTTATTGGGGCACCTGCCCAAATATGAGAATTGTGATCACAAGGGGAGACAAATTTCTTGCATCGCCGAAGAAAACCTAAGCACATAGCAGCATTTTTGGCGACGTCGAATATGTGATCATTCCACAGAAGGTGGTCTGTAATACACATACCGAGGACTGAAAGCTTTTCGGTTTCCTCAATACAAGTACCGCTCATGGGGTGTGCTTCGTTTTGATGACAACAGACAGCATTGAGTTTTTAAAGCATTAAATTCAACGTGGTTTTTCATTCCCCTTTGGACAATTCTGTCGAGATCAGAATTTAATGAGCTAATCATACGCTGCCGTTCAAGTTCCACATCCGAACGACATGGATGTGAATCTGAAAACGAATAAGAGAAGCTGGGGGTGCTGTCATCAGCGAAGGTTTGATAGCCTTTACCCTATTCGGGACAAGATTTCTCATTCCACAAAGTATTAAGTTTGTTATCATATCTGCACTGGCATCTACGTCACTATCGAGGAAGCACAGTGACCAGTTAAAGTTACTGAAGAAACCGTTGAGACCGTCCGAATTGGCTTTCTCGTATTTCCAAACGGTTCTCGTTGGTACTTTCTCTTTAACTGTAGGAGGAATAAAGAAGAAAACAATAGCAGTAGATAGATAGATAAGATTGATAAAACAATTTTATTTTCTTAAAAAAATGGTTATAAAAACAAGATTATGTTGGTTTACAAAATTCGTTAGGACAATAAATTATAAAAGTTGTCTGTCAGGTTAAAATTTTAACAATTTATGTATTTGTTAAGCTTTCTATTGCTTTGCAAGCAAATAATTTGAAATTATTGTAGTAGCCCGTAGCGTAATGGTTAGTGCATTTGACTGACACGCTGGAGGTCTGGGTTCGCTTCCTAGCCTCGTCCACCTAAAAACTAAAAAGTTTTTTTCAGGGCTACTGCCTCTTGCGAGGAATTGACAAATCCTCCAAGAGTATCACTTGGCACGAAAAGTGCTTCTCGTCTAGCCGTTCGGATAAAATTGTAGGTTCCTTCCATTCCTGTTGACAGGCACACACAGGAATGTTTGCGAGTTGTTAGTCATTAGGCCCTAGTTTTTCACGAGTCGTTGTGCCACCCAATTTTTTTTTTTTTTAATTATTGAATAAAATTACTAAGTTATAAACTCAATAGAAAAGACTTAACTTCTTTTAACCACTGGCGCCCAACTCTTTTTTTTTCGATTAGTATCTATAGCTTCAAAGGTTTTCGGTAAAGTCTAGTAGGTACGCTGCTGATGCGAAACGAAGAATCACATACAAAAATGACATGACAGAATCATAATCGAAAAAGGAGAATGGGCAAAGTGGTCTACCCATTCAACAGTAATGTGTTGTATGTCGTTGAAAAGGTAATTTTACTGACTTCATTTCATTGTGTGACCATTAAGCTCTAAACTATGGGGTTCGTGAGATATTCGGAATCAAAGCACCGAAAAAGACAATAATGCATTTCGTCATTGGTAGTGTGTCCTCATACCTACATTAATCTGTGATACATCGTTTAAAAGATAATTTTGTGTACTTTATTTTTGTATATAGCCGTAAAGACGTAGATCATAGGGTGCAAGAGATATGTGGGCATACAAATCGGCAAATATAACAACAATGCAATTCTTCATTTGGTACTGGTCAACCGACTCAACAGTAATGAGTCATACGTCGTTGTAAAGGTTATGGCATTTGCTTCATTTTATTATGTGGCAATTAAGCTCTAAACCATGGGTTTCGTAAGATATTCGGCTCTTAAGCACAAAAAACAGCAATAATGCAATTCTGCATTGGTAACTTATCAACCAAGTCAACAACTATGAGTCATGTGTCGTTGAAAAGGCTGTTGCGTGTACTTCTTTTTAATATATGACCGTTAAAATGTAAATAATGGGATTCCAGAGATATGGGCCAAAAACGCTGAAAAGTGCAGTAATGCAATTCCGCACTGGTAGCTGGTCTTTCAACTCAACAGAAATCTCTCTTATATCTTTGAAAACGCTATTGCATGTACTTCATTTTGCAATATGCCGTTTAGCTGTAGACCGTGGGGTTCAAGAGGTATTTGGCCATCAAAATAGGTAAATATAACAAAAATGCACATCTTCATTGGGTACTGGTCTACCAACTCAACAGTGATGAGTCATACGTCGCTGAAAAGCTTATAGCATCTGCTTCATTTCATTATATGGCAGTTAAGCTCTAAACCATGGGGTTCGTAAGATATTCGGCTCTTAAGCACAAAAAACAGCAAAAATGCAATTCTGCTGGAAAGTGCAGTAATGCAATTCCGCACTGGTAGCTGGTCTTTCAACTCAACAGAAATCTCTCTTATATCTTTGAAAACGCTATTGCATGTACTTCATTTTGCAATATGCGGTTTAGCTGTAGACCGTGGGGTTTAAGAGGTATTTTGATACAAAATATAAACATAAATAAAAAAAACACACTTATAATATTTTATTTGAATTTTTTTACATTTATATCATACTTTCGTCCAGTATGACATTACTAAGGCGGTCCGCAGGTGGTGTAAACCCATTTTGATGCCGGGCTATGCACATATAGCACAAAATTGATACATTATGTGCACATGTACCGAAAGTTCGGCGAAACCGTTGAGACCGTCCGAATTGGCTTTCTCGTATTTCCAAACGGTTCTCGTTGGTACTTTCTCTTTAACTGTAGGAGGAATAAAGAAGAAAACAATAGCAGTAGATAGATAGATAAGATTGATAAAACAATTTTATTTTCTTAAAAAAATGGTTATAAAAACAAGATTATGTTGGTTTACAAAATTCGTTAGGACAATAAATTATAAAAGTTGTCTGTCAGGTTAAAATTTTAACAATTTATGTATTTGTTAAGCTTTCTATTGCTTTGCAAGCAAATAATTTGAAATTATTGTAGTAGCCCGTAGCGTAATGGTTAGTGCATTTGACTGACACGCTGGAGGTCTGGGTTCGCTTCCTAGCCTCGTCCACCTAAAAACTAAAAAGTTTTTTTCAGGGCTACTGCCTCTTGCGAGGAATTGACAAATCCTCCAAGAGTATCACTTGGCACGAAAAGTGCTTCTCGTCTAGCCGTTCGGATAAAATTGTAGGTTCCTTCCATTCCTGTCGACAGGCACACACAGGAATGTTTGCGAGTTGTTAGTCATTAGGCCCTAGTTTTTCACGAGTCGTTGTGCCACCCAATTTTTTTTTTTTTTAATTATTGAATAAAATTACTAAGTTATAAACTCAATAGAAAAGACTTAACTTCTTTTAACCACTGGCGCCCAACTCTTTTTTTTTCGATTAGTATCTATAGCTTCAAAGGTTTTCGGTAAAGTCTAGTAGGTACGCTGCTGATGCGAAACGAAGAATCACATACAAAAATGACATGACAGAATCATAATCGAAAAAGGAGAATGGGCAAAGTGGTCTACCCATTCAACAGTAATGTGTTGTATGTCGTTGAAAAGGTAATTTTACTGACTTCATTTCATTGTGTGACCATTAAGCTCTAAACTATGGGGTTCGTGAGATATTCGGAATCAAAGCACCGAAAAAGACAATAATGCATTTCGTCATTGGTAGTGTGTCCTCATACCTACATTAATCTGTGATATATCGTTTAAAAGATAATTTTGTGTACTTTATTTTTGTATATAGCCGTAAAGACGTAGATCATAGGGTGCAAGAGATATGTGGGCATACAAATCGGCAAATATAACAACAATGCAATTCTTCATTTGGTACTGGTCAACCGACTCAACAGTAATGAGTCATACGTCGTTGTAAAGGTTATGGCATTTGCTTCATTTTATTATGTGGCAATTAAGCTCTAAACCATGGGTTTCGTAAGATATTCGGCTCTTAAGCACAAAAAACAGCAATAATGCAATTCTGCATTGGTAACTTATCAACCAAGTCAACAACTATGAGTCATGTGTCGTTGAAAAGGCTGTTGCGTGTACTTCTTTTTAATATATGACCGTTAAAATGTAAATAATGGGATTCCAGAGATATGGGCCAAAAACGCTGAAAAGTGCAGTAATGCAATTCCGCACTGGTAGCTGGTCTTTCAACTCAACAGAAATCTCTCTTTTATCTTTGAAAACGCTATTGCATGTACTTCATTTTGCAATATGCCGTTTAGCTGTAGACCGTGGGGTTCAAGAGGTATTTGGCCATCAAAATAGGTAAATATAACAAAAATGCACATCTTCATTGGGTACTGGTCTACCAACTCAACAGTGATGAGTCATACGTCGCTGAAAAGCTTATAGCATCTGCTTCATTTCATTATATGGCAGTTAAGCTCTAAACCATGGGGTTCGTAAGATATTCGGCTCTTAAGCACAAAAAATGCAATTCTGCATTGGTAACTTATCAACCAAGTCAACAACTATAAGTCATGTGTCCTTGAAAAGGCTGTTGCGTGTACTTCTTTTTATTAAATGACCGTTAAAATGTAAATAATGGGATTCCAGAGATATGTGCCAAAAACGCTGAAAAGTGCAGTAATGCAATTCCGCACTGGTAGCTGGTCTTTCAACTCAACAGAAATCTCTCTTATATCTTTGAAAACGCTATTGCATGTACTTCATTTTGCAATATGCCGTTTACCTGTATACCGTGGGGTTCAAGAGGTATTTGGCCATCAAAATAGGTAAATATAACAAAAATGCACATCTTCATTGGGTACTGGTCTACCAACTCAACAGTAATAAGTCATACGTCGCTGAAAAGCTTATAGCATCTGCTTAATTTCATTATATGGCAGTTAAGCTCTAAACCATGGGGTTCGTATATATGTTCCTATTGAGGGGACGAATACAATCGCGTCATAGTAGAGCCAAGAAATACTACACATATATACTTATAAATAGAGGTAGGGAAGGACGAGAGGCTTTTAAACACTTTTATTGTTCATGCTTGACGGGGCGCCGAACTTTCGGTACATGTGCACATAATGTATCAATTTTGTGCTATATGTGCATAGCCCGGCATCAAAATGGGTTTACACCACCTGCGGACCGCCTTAGTAATGTCATACTGGACGAAAGTATGATATAAATGTAAAAAAATTCAAATAAAATATTATAAGTGTGTTTTTTTTATTTATGTTTATATTTTGTATCAAAATACCTCTTAAACCCCACGGTCTACAGCTAAACCGCATATTGCAAAATGAAGTACATGCAATAGCGTTTTCAAAGATATAAGAGAGATTTCTGTTGAGTTGAAAGACCAGCTACCAGTGCGGAATTGCATTACTGCACTTTCCAGCAGAATTGCATTTTTGCTGTTTTTTGTGCTTAAGAGCCGAATATCTTACGAACCCCATGGTTTAGAGCTTAACTGCCATATAATGAAATGAAGCAGATGCTATAAGCTTTTCAGCGACGTATGACTCATCACTGTTGAGTTGATAGACCAGTACCCAATGAAGATGTGCATTTTTGTTATATTTACCTATTTTGATGGCCAAATACCTCTTGAACCCCACGGTCTACAGCTAAACGGCATATTGCAAAATGAAGTACATGCAATAGCGTTTTCAAAGATATAAGAGAGATTTCTGTTGAGTTGAAAGACCAGCTACCAGTGCGGAATTGCATTACTGCACTTTTCAGCGTTTTTGGCGCATATCTCTCGAATCCCATTATTTACACTTTAACGGTCATATAATAAAAAGAAGTACACGCAACAGCCTTTTCAACGACACATGACTCATAGTTGTTGACTTGGTTGATAAGTTACCAATGCAGAATTGCATTATTGCTGTTTTTTGTGCTTAAGAGCCGAATATCTTACGGAACCCATGGTTTAGAGCTTAATTGCCACATAATAAAATGAAGCAAATGACATAACCTTTACAACGACGTATGACTCATTACTGTTGAGTCGGTTGACCAGTACCAAATGAAGAATTGCATTGTTGTTATATTTGCCGATTTGTATGCCCACATATCTCTTGCACCCTATGATCTACGTCCTTACGGCTATATACAAAAATAAAGTACACAAAATTATCTTTTAAACGATGTATCACAGATTAATGTAGGTATGAGGACACACTACCAATGACGAAATGCATTATTGTCTTTTTCGGTGCTTTGATTCCGAATATCTCACGAACCCCATAGTTTAGAGCTTAATGGTCATACAATGAAATGAAGTAAGTAAAATTACCTTTTCAACGACATACAACACATTGCTGTTGAGTGGGTAGACCAGCTCCCATACATTTTCGCCCATTCTCCTTTCGTTGTCCTTTTCGTTCTGTGGTACGCTGTTTGACCAGCGAAATTTATGATTATACCAGATTATTTTGACAAGTCACCACTCTCTTTTCGCAATGAATTAATTGCCCGGACCATTAATTGTGTGCGGAAAATGACATTTGGGTTTGTTCGTGTTTTTATTTGTTGTTTCTTTCATTCAACACTGTTTTTGTTTGATTTTTGCGTTAAATTTCTATTTATTTACTTGCAATTTATTTAAACTCTCCATAAAAATTTTTCGCTGTGTTTTCGTAAGCATTTCGTTGTCTTTTTGAAGACCGCAGGAAAATTTCGTTTAGCATCAGCATCGTACTAGGCTTAAAGAAATAGCAAGCAAACAAAATACAGAAAACTTCAAAATAAAACCAACAACCAACTATTTTTCGATTAGTATTTGTGGTTACAAAATATTTCAATAAAGAAATAGTAAGCAAAAATATAATAGAAAACGCGAAAATTAAAAATCCACAACTTACTTTATCTCGTGCGTGCTTTGTTTAATAAACATTTTTATGAAAAAAAATACTTAAAGAAAACTCAAAATCACGCGAATAAAAAAAAAACAACAACTACTTAACAACAAGATCAACCATGAACACACCAACCTATCTGTATCTCGTCAGTGAGTTTTTATGTAAAAAGAAACCTTAAGGACATTTAATTACTCCTAGTTGCCTGAGATCACTTTTATCATGTTATTGTTGGTTTCATCCCTCTCATCCACAATTAACTTTATCTCGTGGTGCTTTAAAAACATTTTTGTGTGAAAATACCTATTAAGTAAGGAAAAACAAAATCACGCAAATTAAAAACAATACTTTAATAAGATCCACCGTGCGTCGGCTCATCAACCCAGCTGTATCAGAGTTTCTTTGTAAAAGGAAACCTACAGAACTTCAAATAATAAAACACCTTTTGCTGCGGATGTGAGTCAACCAACGAAGAAAAATGATGCAGCTAATTTATTTAATGTATGTGTAGAGATATATTGTTTCATTAATCGTTATTAATTATTACTATCTAACTATTATCGATTATTAAATTATTATTAATTTATGTAATATATCTATTGTGCCATAAATATTATTAGTTATTATTACCATACTATCGATTATTAAATTATTATTATATATAATCATAAAAAAATGTCTTAAATCGCACCGATAATAGCGTCAGCTGTGCGGGTAGCTGTTGATGCAGCATGTTAGCCAAGAGTCATGACCATGAGATTAGGAGATCAGATTACAGAAAGTAGACAGACAGTAGACAGTGTAAATCTCAGAATGCGAGCAGGTTAATAATTTAGAAATCGATATAAAAACAATTCCTCGGACCATCAAAAATAAATTTAAAAAAATTGATAGAAGGCTTTTCAGAAGTGTTCGCTCAGCCAGATGAAAGATTACCTTGCAATACAGACATAAAAACTACCATAAGAACATTAGATTCCGAACCAATCTATTCTGAACCAAGACCAATATGGCAGCAAATACTTTTGTAAACAACGAAATTAAGAGATTACTTAATGATGGTATAATTCGGCCATCACATTCCCCTTTTAACACCCCAATGTTAGTGTTAGGGAAAAAAGGAAGTAATGAAGACGGTACTCCAAAATCTAGATTAGTGTTTGATTATAGGAAATTAAATGAACGCAATATACCACATCGGTATCCGATTCCTGAAGTGTCCGCTATTTTATCCAATTTAGGACAAGCTAAATATTGTGGTGAATATGCCCATTTGCGCAAACAACGACATCTCTTATTCTTCTATAACAGAATAAATTAGTAATGAGTTCAGCGCCATCTATGAACAAAAGATTACTTATATTAGCCAATACCTTAACTGCTCTATCATTATCCAATACCTAAACCACTCGCATCGTTATCCAATACCCAAACAATGGAACTGCTATAATTTGTAATTGGTCGAAAGCTTTTGAGCTACTTGTGGAGACTTGTGGAGGAGAAGTTCATTCCAGCACATTCCCGAACTCCTAGAAGATTCTAGTAGCTTTTTCTGGGATATAAATACACCTCCACCAGTCGGATCACATCAGTTTCATTTTGGAAGTGAACGAATAAACGTCGGTGTAAAATAGTGAATAAAGAGTTGTGCTTGTTTATAATAAAAGTATTAGAAGTAATTGACGTGAAATAAAGGTGTTTTATTTTTGTAAAGTGATTGTTGTTCAATGAAAAGTGACATACAAAAATATAAAAAAAAAATAGAAACAAAATGGGTAAAATTGTGAATGCATTGAATTGTGTTGAACTTAAGACAGAACTTAACAGACGAGGTCTTCCTACTGCTGGAACGAAAAATGACCTTATTATTCGTCTGCAGGAAGATTTAAGACAACACGGTGAGAATCCAGACACGTTTCTATTTGAAATTGAAATGTCAGAAGAGCAAGCAAGTACAAGCTTAGACATTACCAATATTATGGGTCAGCTGCTCGCTCAGTTTGAAGACCAACGAAAGGAGCAAAAGAATCTTCTAGAAGAGCAACGCAGTGAACGAATTGAGCAGAAGAATGAACAAAAGAATCTGCTTGTTCGATTGGAAGAACAGCGAAATGAATAAAAGAATCTTCTTGAAAACAACGAAACGAGCAAAGGAACCTTCTAGACGACCAGAAAAACCTAATCGAAAGTAATCTAAATTCATTTGAAAATAAATTCATGGCTGTTCATAAACGTGTTGAAAATGTCGAAAAACAGTTCGAGAAATTTGAAGACAAACTGCAGAACTTTGCCAATGAATTAGATAAGGTTAGGAAAATGGAGGTAAGAGGGGGCAGTTGCGATTTTCCTAAGAAGAAAGAAATGCATCCACCAACCTTTGGTGGCCAGTCTTCTTGGTCAATCTACAAGAAGCAGTTTGAGTCAGCCGCAACAACAAATGGCTGGGATGACGAAGACAAGTTTATTGCCCTGACGCTTGCCTTAGAGGTTCTGCTGCTGAATTATAGCAAACCTTACCAGCAGACCAAAACGGCAACTTCAGTGCTCTTGTTCAGGCCATTGACAAACGCTTTGGTGATGGCCATATACAAGAAGTCTTTCGTGTCCAACTCAATACTAGCGTCTAGAAAAGAGGAGAAAGTCTGCAAAGAGGAGAAAGCCGCAACATTAAATGGCTGGGATGACGAAGACAAGTTTATTGCCCTGACACTTGCCCTTAGAGGTTCTGCTGCTGAATTATTGCAAACCTTAACAGCAGACCAAAACGGCAACTTCAGTGCTCTTGTTCAGGCCATTGACAAACGCTTTGGTGATGGCCATATGCAAGAAGTATTTCGTGTCCAACTCAATACTAGAGTCTAGAAAAGAGGAGAAAGTCTGCAACAACTCCAAGCAGACATTGAACGGTTGGCGCATCTAGCATACCCGACTGCAGAAGATGAAATTACCAACCAGCTAGCAACGGAGGCTTTTGTCCGTGCAGTTTCTGACATCAATCTCCAGCGAGCAATTCGAACAGCTGGAAAACGCACGCTTTCTGAAGCATTAGCGTTCGCTCTGACATGGAAGCATAAGAACAGGCTTCCTCAGGAGTTAATGGGGTAAGAGAACTTGAAGTTGAGTAATGTTCTTGTCAGAGAGCTGAATTCCGTAGAAGTCAGCGAGAAGTACCTGCTCGATGCTGGAATTGCAATAAATCGGTACATCTCCAGCGCCAGTGCAGTTTACCACCAAGAACAGTCACCTGTCAACATTGTGGAAGCAGAGATAATAACTGCGAACAGGTAAGCAATAACATCAATGCTTCTGCTTGCCCAGTTTCCCAGCCGGGAAACGAGTAAGAACCAACTTCGAGGGGCAGGAGTTGGTTTCTGGTATCAATGGTTCCAGAACCACCATCCAAGTCTCGCAGACTAAACGAAACAATAAAAGTCTGACAGTGGACGCAACATTTGGCTACAATTGACAACGGTGCCACAGCCTCCATTGTACGAAGAGACTTGGTCAAGATGGCATGGCTTCATAACACCAATAGCTACCGTCTGAAAACTGCGACAGGTGAGACAGCAAGAGTGTATGGAGAAGTTCGTCTCAAAATCCGTTTGGCAGAGCTAGAGTTTTCGCATCTATTTTTGGTAGCAAATATATGTGACGAGGATTGACATCTGTCAGAATTTGGAAAAGTTTGTTTGCAAATTACTCCAGTAAAAAGTGCAAAATTGTAAATTTTAAAAAGTTCTATAACGTTGAAAATCTTTTAAAAGTTAATCCGAAGCATAAACATACCTGCCCAACATAAATTAAAGTGAGTTTTACAATTATAAGAATTATAAATTGGCTTTATATCTGAGCGCTAGCACCGACGTATGCATAACCTCACTCTATATGTCTTCGGAGAATAAAAGGAAACTTTCCGAAACATCCCCTGAAAGTTTTAATATACACACAAAATCACAATCCTTGCAAACAATGGCAGAATTGGTTGCATCTATGAAAAAGTCTGACCTTTGCCAATTATTTTGTGATTTATTTGATGAAAAAATGAAACATACCACCAAGAAGAGTGATGTCGAAGCAATCGTAAATGTAAACAAACAAATCATGGAGCTTAATTTACAATTGTCTAACAAAGTTTGTACCTTAGAAAAAAAATACGAACTGTTAGAGAACCAATTAGAAGAATTACAAAGAAAAAACACAGAAAACAATCTTAAGATGCGAGTAACACCTCAAGAAGGCGAAGAAGAAAAGGATGTCATACAAAACATTTGCTCAAGCTTAATACAGCCAACACCGCACATTGAAAATCATCAGATTCAAGAAAAAAGATCCTTTAATAATAATGTAAAGAATTTCATAGTAAAACTAGAATCGAAACAACAAGTAATTGCAGCACTCAAGTCATCATCGAAACTACGAGGCACGGGAGTCACCATTTCAAAAGACCTTCCCGTGACACTACGCCAGAAACGAAATAAACTTTTAAAGATACGAAATAGTCTCTATGAAATCAACCCGCAAGTAAAAGTTTTAGTTCGAGATGATAAAATGTTCGTCGACAACCTTGTATATGAAAACTATAGTACTATCATGGACAAAATTTTTTTGTGCAACAATGCTTCGTTGGTGGCGCCACTTTAGCTCTACGGAGACTTCCATTTTTGGGAGACAATTGTCGGCGGAGACTTCAATTTTTGGGAGACTTCCATTTATCAGAGAATCGAAACTAAGTAGTTAGAGCAAGAGGAGTGTATTTTTTTCGATTCTGGTAAGAATCAAATGGAGTAAGCGAGATTACCAATCGAAGGTTTTGTTCAACGTCAATGATGAGAAAAAGGTGAAGAGAATGGCAAAAAAATGTTCGTATCCTCTTTGATTTAATGTGCAATGCAAGGTTATTTTTTTTGCTTAATTTACTGATTATGCTATATGCGAGAAGAGAAGTGGACATACATCCATGTAAGTTAGCTTTTTGCGTCGTCGTTGTCAACAACCTTGAAGCAAGGAATATAGTTTTTTTTGCGGGAAAGAATAATGCGTGGAGGTATACATTCTTATATTATCAAGGGTAGGTTTATTTTAATGCGTGAAAGAAAAATAATATGTTCATGTTGTGTAAGTATATTTGTAGGTATATATGCAATCGTATGTTATTGAGGGTAGTTTTTATATTAAATTGTCTTGCAAAGATTTCTTATTTGCCGTGAAATTTGTTGCAAGTGCAAGATTTTGAGCATATTTTTTTGCGGGAACATCTACATAGGTAGATAATATTCGTATAAATCATGAATGGTAGGTTTTATTAATATTAATGTTGTTTGCATGATTTGAGTTTGACTTGAAATGTTTTGAAGAAATTTACAATTAATTATGCCGACAAATATAGGTAGGTCCATACATAATGCATAACTATATGTTGGTAGGTATGAAAATAAGTTATGAAAAAAGGGAGAATTTCTATGCAATGTTGAGGTAGGTAAATGCTTGGTGGTAGGTAAATGCTTGGTGGTAGGTAGGTTGTATTTGTTTACCTACTTTTAATTCACAATTTATCATACAAGCAGGCATGTAGGTATAGGTATGATTTTATTATTTGACACTAGTTTGTCAATGTGGTGGTTGAATTTCAGCCAGTGGGCAATATGCTAGGAGGTTGGTTTTATAAGTTTTAGTTGTGCCCAGAAATGTTTGAACTAAAGCTGGGTATGTAACTGTACCTACGTACATACCTACAACATTGTTCGTTTAATTAAAGCTACCTAAGTATGTACATAGGTATGTACCTAGGTAGGTACCTACATTTTTATTTTTTCAAATCAACCAGAGAGAGAACATTAATGTAAATTGCAAAACGGTCAGTGCACTAAAAATTGAATTATACTCAGGTGTAGGTAGGTATGTACGTATAGGTTTGTAGGTAGGTACCTATATAAATATTGTTAAAAAAAAGAAGAAACGAAGTTTCAGTCGTCCAGCCAGTCGTCGTACAGCCAACTCCGCTTAACTGAAAACATCGGTTATCTGAAACAAGACATTTATTCCGGAGGCTTTTTTAAGAAAAAAACTGCTTCGCATAACTGAACTCCGCTTAATTGCAATCTCGGGATAATTGAAACAAAATTGTGTGCCTCAAAGGAACATTTTTCACTTTTTCAACTCCGTATAAGGGAAACGATCATTTTTTTTTGTTTTTAATTATTATATATTCATATTCGTTTTGTGATTAAAAATGTAAATACCTTTGTTGTTTGAATTGTTTCATATGGAAATATAACGACATATTAGGTACATACATACAAATCATACCTACATTTTTTTTTGATTCTCAGGCTAAATGAAATTTAATATTTGTTTTGAAAAAACTCCGCTTATTTGAAATAAGTTTCAGTTATCCATAGTTCGGTATTCGGTTAACTGAAAACTCCGCTTTACTGAAACAAATGGTCTGCAATTATGGTGCTCCAGTTATGCGGAGTCGACGGTCAATTTCATTTTTATATATACCAAGGTAGGTAGGTAGGTTTATATAGAAATACCTACGTAGGTGTCTACATTTAAGAAAATTGTTTTAACTAAACCTAGATCTAAATTTTTATTTTATTTTTTTCAAATCAACCAATTGCAAAATGTGCCAATAGGTAGGTACCTACCTACTTACCTATTTTAATTTTAATTTCCGATTTTTTGATTCCAGGTAGTTTACAAAATAAATGTTTTATTGTAGACAGGTAGGTACCTACCTGTAGATACCTACCTAGCAATATCTTTTTTCGTTAGGAATTTTTTCCTTTTTTTTAAATATAAGTGTAAAATAAAGGAGAATGCTCAAAAACGTATGGGCGAAAAACCCAGAGTCGATTAAGAAAAGTCATACATGGTTTGAAAGGACATTAATTGTAGATGACAAATATGGAATCATTTTCTTAAAAAGTTATCCCCGGGACTGGATATGACAATTTAAAATTTTTAAAAACACAGTGTTTCTTCATGTAAAAAAAAGTAAAATGTGGCACATCTTCATATTGTGGTAGATTCATGTTATTAAATAGGTTAACCAAAAGTCAATAAAATCAGCAGCCACAAGATAAGTATGTCTTTATTCATAAAATGGCCGTTATCACTCATACCGTTACTCAACAGTTTAAAAAAAAAAAAATTACCTAAGCATGCCGGACAACAGTTTTAGGAAATAGTATATGCGTAAGAATTAAGAACAACTTATAAATCATTCGCATATACTGTTATACTAAAGAATAAATAATAAGACCTGTCTTTTAGTTACTACAAAAATATGTAACTTTGAAACTCCGAAATGAAAACGAAATCGGTAAAACTAAGAATTTTTCATCGGCAGTGGTACAATTCCGAAATGTTTTCATAATTTATTCGGGAATTTGGTAATTGATTTGTTTGATAAGAGTAGATACTTTTGATATATTGACGAGATTAGTAATGTACCAATTAATAACTCTTAACACATTTTCGCATTAAAAGAATGCAATATTCAAGGCGCATGTATTTCCTCCCATACCTTCCTATACTGTTGCTGCCTCACATTCCAAAAAAAATATAGCGTCCGCCACGCTTTTTACAATTTTTTTTCTAAACCTTATATTTTCAAGCATTGCCTTATGAAAATCAGTTTTTTCGAAGAATAGTTTTCGAAGCCTTGTCTTAATACCTAGAAACTTTGTTTTACGAAACTTTTACGAACTACCATGTGCCGAGTAGATATGTAGGTATGTTTTTTAATCAACTGTTCTTTTCTGTACTGCACTCACCAATGTTGTATATATGAAAAAACACCTTGCTATTAAAAATAAAAAAAATTCATAGCCAGTCCTGGGGATAACTTTTAAAGAAAATAATTTCATATTTGATATCTACAGTCAATGCCCTTTCAAACCATATATGTTTTTTTCTTATCGACTCTGGGTTTTTTTTTGGGCACTCTCCTTTGAAAAACTTAAATATGAATTTTTGCATAAATAATACAATAATAATAATTATAAATTGTTCCTATTTTCGTGAACTTTTTTTTATAAATTTCTAAATGGAATACAATTTTAGAAATTTATAATAATTTTAATTAGTTAGTTTTTTTTTTATGTTTAAAGCTTAAAACTTCTACCTTTCTCCGTTTGTGGGGAGGGACAATTTTATAAAACATTTGCTTTAAATGGATTAAAAATTATTAAAAATCAACGATATTACTTACAATATTATGCGATAGCTTTTTTCAGCCTATTTTGTTTCAAATTGTTTTCAAAATAAAAATGTTCAATGAATAGTTTTTGAAACAAAATTTTTCAAAGTCAAAATTTAGAAAAAAAATTGAAAAATAAAATTTATTTGCATTTTTTACTTCAGAATTTTACGTAATATTCTTTGTTCCAAAAACGATTGCTGTAATTAGTTTTTAGTCAAACGCTAAGAACCAGGAGCTGATATATAGTTTAGTTTAAGAGAAAATCGAAACTTATGAAAGTACGTTTTTCTTCCAAAATTATTTTTTTGAGTAGGTATTTAGTACGTGTATACATGGTGGTTTGCATAAGGTGTCATAAAAGGCTAGAGCGTGTAGGTTGGACTTAGACAAGACAAGATTCGTATGGGAGGGGGGTCTATTTTCATCCGTTTAGGCGGGAGGGGCAATTTCCAAAAAAAAATCACTTAAAACAGAAAAAAAAAATATTAAAAAATTACGGTAACACTAACAGAGTGCCGCTATAGCATATTGAAAAGCCAAAAGTCTATTCTTTAATATAATTTTTAAATTAAGTTGTTCGAGTGAATAGTTTTTGAAAAATAAATTTTCCAAGTAAAAATTTTGGAAAAAAAAAATTGCAAGCTAATTTTTTTCAAAAATTTATGTAATTAAGCATAATTTTTGTTTTCAAAACTTAATGCTCTTGTCAATTTTTAGTCAAACGCTGGAAACCGTATGGATCTAGGACTTTTACTTTTCAAGATATGAACAAAATTAATGAAGCAACTTTCACATTAAACTAAGAAGAAACCGGGTAAATGATCATTTCAGCAACCAGTTGATTATCGTCAAGTTTAAGTTGTGAAAATTTGCAGAAAAATAGTTATAATATTAAACGATTGTTGACAATGAACAAAGCAAAGTAAATCTTAAGGATTTTATTTGAATTTTTATGAATTTTAAAAAATCAATAGTGACACTAATAAAGGAGGTACAGATTAAAAAATGAGTTATCAAATTAATGGTTATTTTATTGAGATTAAATATAAGAAAAAACCAATTCAATCCATGCCTACACTCACATGGTATTAAGTAATATGTGTAAAAATTATATATTGTTAATTTATCAGCTCAATAGTACAATAGAAATATAATTTTTTTATACAAATTTCTGGAACATATAGCTATAATTCATTAGTATATTGGAAACCTCTACCACTGTTTATTGAAAAGATATTAATAAAAAACCAAAAAAAAATTCAAAATGTTTACCCTTTCTTAAATAAATCTGTCAAATGATAAGTTAGAAAGATAACATTTTTACCATTTAATTGCCATCAAATATATCAAGATTTTAAAATTTTAGATTTTTCCAACTACCCGTTAAAAATCATATAGATTGAAAAATTGACCAAAATAATTTACCATTTTTCAAAAATCATTTTGGGTATGAAAAAAAAATCCTGTCAAAAATTGCTTAAACATGGATAATTTTTTTTATCATCCCCTATAAAAATATGTAAAAATAAAAAAATAAAAAATGTACCCCCTTATAACTACTAAGTACTTTTCGAAACGACTATTTATCAATTTTCAGTTGTAAAACCGGGTATATCTCGGTTTGTAGATTTTTAATAAAAAAAAGTTGTGCATATTTTGTTGCCTAATTTTTCAATATCTTCCAAATACAAAAATCATGTTTCTATGAAGTCGCGTTTAGAAGCTAGTTTTTTTGACTTTGATTCAGTTTTACCCTATTAAATGTGCGAATTTCCAAAATTCCGTTCTTAGTGCAACCCTGAATATAATTTGCTATTATATAAATTTTATTATATAGATACCTACCTACTTTTAATACTTCTAGTTTAAGCTGTTGCAATTTTTATTCTTTCATTTATATCTATAATATAAATAAATTAACATTCACATACAAATAAGGTACGTACCTTCTTACATGTACCTAGTACCTACCTAGATATTAATACAAATTATCTACAAACATACCTACCTTTCTAGGTTAAAATAAAAAAGCGACAAACCTAACTACCTACCATGAGCCATACTCATCAAAAAACATCATCGCCATGAAACTCATGAATTATTGCATCACTGATATTCTTGCCAACAGACCTACATACATATATATCTAGAAAGCAAAAAAAAAACAATCTACCTATGCCTTGACCTTCATGCCGCCGCCGGCCGACGCGACGTCACGATTGTCTTCTGGCATTGCACACAAGTTGTAAAAAAAACCACCCCTTCCTCTTGTGCGCTTAGCACAAGACCCAACAAACCAAGGAGAATTCCCAAATTTTTTTCACACTTTTTAATTCTCTGCACCTTTGCATAGCAAAATAATCGACAAAAAAATGTAAACCTAACAAAAAACATTCATTCTACCTATTTCACTCTAACTATTATAAATATAAGTATTCCTTACTTATTCTTACTAGAAATTCTCCACAAAACTCAATTTTCTCCACTGTGAAATTCGATGAGATTCTTTCACAATCGATCTGAAGATGGCAGTCCATTCGACATTCACCATGATAGTACTATGGATTTCATATACAAGGGTCGACAAAAAAGTTTTTCGTTGGAGTTCTGCATTGGGTATTTTATACAACAACAGCAATGGGATGTCAGAGCTAAGCAATATTTACAACACCGGTCTGAGCAATCAGCTGTGTCTCGAAATGGAAGCGAATTTGACAGATGACAGTGTTGTCATCCGAGGAGCGACATCTACAAAAATATTTAGAAATAATTTAGTAGAGACATCAACCAAATCTTATTTAATACAATAGGGTAAAGGTGCCGTCTGCCAAAGAAAAATAAAAACTGTAGAATCAAATAAAAAAATTAAAATACTTAGTTATAATATAGCAGGTCTTAGTAATAAGTTTATTTAAGTAAAGTTTTTTGAATTTATAAATAAATGCGATATGGTGTTTCTTTATGAAACGTTTTTAGTAGAGGATGAACATAAATTATTTATTAACCGATTTACCAACTTCAAGTTTGTTTGGATTCCTGCTGTGAAACAAAATACGAGAGGAAGAGCAAGTGGCGGGTGCTTTTTTGGGTACAAACAAAACATAAATAACATTTCATGTGAGTTTGAAGCTGAAGATGAATTCAAAATTTTAAAGATTGCCCTGAGCTCAACCAAATTTATATTAATACCAACGTACATTAACTGTCATTTTGGAAAATTATGTGGTGTACTGGAACACACCAGCTGTGATAATATTATGCTTATTGGGGATCTTAATGCAAGAATAGGAAAGGAAGAAGGGAGAGAAAATCATTTGCGGGGAAAGTGAGGGAATCGAAAGATGGCACACAAAATTCGAGAGGGATCAAACTACTGGAAATGTGTGATTCATATGGTTTTCAAATTATGCATGGCGTTAGCGATTTGGACAAACAAGGAGAATATACGTTTGTAGGTAAACAAGGCTGGTCAGTCATCGACTACTGTTTGATAAGGGGCGAATGGATTTCTCTTTTTGCAGATTTTGAAGTTTTGTGCGAACAGTATTCAGACCATTTACCTATCGTTGCAGAGTTCTGGTATCGGCAAAGTACCACGAATAAGTATTCAAATAAGTGCGAGCTCATTAAAGGACTATTTTCAATCTTTATTGAACCCAATAACTTACATGCTCCCGATCCATTACGCAACACCGCTCATTTCAAATGAAGTACTTGATAAGCCCTTCACTATTGGTGAAGTACATTCAGTCCTGGCAAATTTCAAGGACCAAAAATCACCAGGCCCAGATGGAATCCCTACAGAGATCTTTAAATACGCCACAAATAATTTCAAGGACAGCATGACAATTTGTTTCAACAAAATATTGGATTCAGGATTAATACTGCAACAGTTTAAAGAAGCAATAATATTCCACATACATAAAAGGGAAATATAGCTGAACCGGATTATTACAGAGGAATATCTCTTCTTAATGCATCATACAAGATATTTACAAGACTTTTGAACAAGAGAATGACAAATTGGATTGAAAGTCAAAAACTTGTTCATAAAAACCAAGCTGGTTCCCGTAATGGTTATTCACCCGTAGACAATATTTTTGTACTGCAGAATATTGCTGGAACTTTCTTAGATCAAAAAATGAAATTATTTACCTTTTTCGTTGATTTCAAGGCAGCCTTTGATACAATCGATCGAAAAACTCTATTCAATAAACTTTACAATAATGGTATGAGTTATAAGTTTGGAAAAGTTCTAGAAAATATGTATGTGGGGAATTGAGCTGCTGTGTGAAGTGGAACTGGTTCTTCGGATTGGTTCGATACTAATATGGGAGAAAGACAAGGATGTTTTTTTAAGTCCCTATCTTTTTTCTATGTACATCAACGATCTCATAGATTTTCTTCCAGGAGGAATAGAGTTTGCTGGCGTGTTGATAAAAGCTCTTCTTTCACCGAAAACATTGCAACTAATGATTAACCGTCTTTACCTGTACTGTCAATCATGGAATTTAACGGTTAACCTAGAAAAGTCAAAAGTGATGATTTTTAAAAAAAGTGGTGGTAGATTGTGCAGAAATGAGCAGTGGTATTTTAATGGAGAACGAATAGAAGTTGTAAAAAACTACAAATACCTTGGAGTGATGATTACCAGCAATCTAAACTTGGAACTTCATTTAAAAAATAAACTTGTAAAAGTGAAAAGTGCGATATGTGCTACATGGAACAAATGTTTTTCTAAAAGACTGGTTGATTATACCGTTTAATATAAAGTTTTTGTTGCAGTGGCTGAATCGGTGATATTTTATGGAGCACAATCTTGGGGATATGGCCAACATGAAACGGTTGAGAAACTTCTGAGATACTACTTAAAAAGATGCTTTGGATTACCAAGTACAACTCCCAATTACTTGCTGACTATTGCGACAGGACTTTCACCATTATTTGTGAAAACTTTAAAACTACATGTAGATTACATACCGAAAGCGCTTCAATTGCCAGACGAAAGACTTCCCAAAATTGTTGCTTTGAAAATTATTCAAAAAAAAAATCTATGGTATGGAAAACTTGAGGATCTTGCACACTACTGTGGAGTAGAATTCAATTTTGTGGTAGCAAATGGTAGGCAACTAAAGGATTTCCTTTATGAACTCATTACCAAAGTAGACAAACAATACAGGACAGATTGTATAAATAGAGCTACATCCTCCGTCCATCGATCGATATACAGTTCTCTTAACCAGAATTTGTGTGAACAAAATTATTTCAGCAACTCTAACAGTAAAGAACTAGTATCTGCCATTTTTAAAATGAGAGGAGAACTCATAAGGCTTAACTATGTTCCACATCGTCCAGATTTGCGGATATACTGTAGTCTTTGCAACCTCTCGGAACGAGAAGATGTTGTACATTTCATGGATAGAAGCCTTTTTTTTTTTTTTTTTTTGTTATTATTTATTCAATTCAATAACAATTCTGCTTAATAAGATAATATAAAACAAAGATTATATAATCCAAAATAGAAAAGCAATATTTTAAGTATTTACAATAAGAAAACGGAAAAAAAGAACTAGAATAAATCGGTGTCATTCTGTAGCGCACTGAAGTGGCTAGAGGCGAATGATCCTTCTAAAAAAATAAACATTTTTTTTTTAAATTGTGTGTGGGGTTTAAAATATAAATACAGCATAGTAGAAAATCAAAAAGATAGCAAAAAGAAAAAAAAAGTTAAGGTTAATAAATTTTATATGAATACAATATGTTTCCTTTAAATTAATGATATAAAATTAGGTAGAGCTAAGCAATAATTTGACTGCAGAACTATCTAGATCAAATAACCATTGTTTTACTTCTTTAATGAATAAAGTCGAAGTTTTTAAAATTCTTATTTCATACTGTAATTTATTAAAGAGCGTAGGTGCGGTTGATGAATAGAATTTTGAAAAGTGAGCTTTATAACAAAACGGAGTCTGAACAAAACCAAGGTTGTTTATTCTTAAACTGTGCGAGTTTGAACTTCTGAGGTTTGAACTGTAACCGCTACGTAGAAAAAACACTTTAAGCACCTTAAAGATGTAAAGATGGTTTATCGGAAAAATCGGAAGGCTACAAAAAAGAGGCCAACTGGAGGTGAGTTTACTGACTTTGCATATGATTCTCATCATGTGCGTTTGTGCTGTTTTTAGTACATTAATTGTGGCATCATACGTCTCACCCCAGGATGTTATGCCATACTGCAATTTTGACTGTGCAAGTCCGTAATAAAAAAACATCGAAAGTATTTTTTTGGAGCAATGTGGCTTAAGTAAATATAATTTGCGAGTGACCGCCAACATATATTTTTTGTAAGATAGCCTGTTCTTAAAGAAACTCGTAGGTTTTACCTTGGCAGCGATGAAAAATCAGAAGCGGAAGTAAAAGCAACCCTTATTTGTGAAATTGATATAAGGCCACTTTTAAATTATTACAAAACGGCAATATCTTACAGAAAACAAATTAAAAATGAAGATTTTTAGCACTAAAATAAATTTATACGTAAATTATGTAAAACTTAAAGAAAAAACAAGCAAAATATTTATTATTATATTTCTTTAATGTCAATCAGGCAGACGGCAAAAGCCATGCTCTAATGATTTATGTAAAAAATACATTTGTAATAGATAAAGGAAACAAATAACAAACCAAATATCTTTCTATCTATCTATCTATGTGACGAGTGCATAATTGGAATCGACTATATGAAAGAGCACGGATTGATTCTGGATATCGGTAAGCAAGTGCTGAAGTACCAAAATGTAGAGATTCCTATGGTTTATGGCAACAAAAACTCATCGACTTTAAGAACTGTTATCAAAGAAGGCATATGCTTGCCTGCCTCTTCAGAAGTGTTTGTTTGGACGAAACTAGAGGCGATTTAGGTAGCCATCGATACCTCATGGTGGAACCAGAGTCGGAGCAATCTTCCCAAAACATCATCTTAGAGAAGACTCTTGTGGAACCAAAGAACAACATGGTACCTGTAAGGATACTGAACATCAAACCGTACGAAGTCAAGCTCAGGAAACGGGAAATAGTTGGAAAATGTGAACCTGTGTCCGCAATAACCAAGATCACAGAAATGAACACAGACAAATCTATGGACCCCGAAAAATTCAGCTACATGAAAGCCAAAATTCTGAAGCCATCCAATCTAACTCAACATCAGCTTAGTGTTGCTGGAAGCCTTCTTCATGAGTACGCTGATATACTTTATTCAACGAGTGGGCAGTATGGTCGAACACAATTGGTACAACATCGTATCGACACAGGAGACGCACGACCGATTCGACAACCAGCAAGACGTCTCCCATTAGCCAAACAAGCCGAAGTTGAAGACATGATATCGACAATGAAGAGGGATGGACTAATTGAAAATTCCAAAAGCCCTTGGGCATCACCAGTAGTTGTTGTCAAAAAGAAGGATGGAAGTACCCGGTTTTGTGTGGACTACCGTAGGCTGAACGATGTGACAAAGAAAGACAGCTACCCTTTGCCCAGAATCAGCGATACTTTGGATGCAATGGAAGGAGCTCAATGGTTCTCGACGCTGGATTTAAAGAGTGGCTACTGGCAGGTAGAAATTCATCCAGAAGATCTTGAGAAGACAGCTTTCTCCACCGGGAATTATCCGTGGCAGTTTAAAGTTATGACGTTCGGACTGTGCAACGCTCCAGCAACATTTGAGCGTCTGATGGAGTGTGTTCTACAAGGCTTTACCTGGAAATCATGCCTTGTATATTTGGACGATGTCATCGCTTATGGAAAAACTTTTGATGAGCATTCTAAGAACCTTAAGGCCGTATTCCAGAGCCTTCAAGAAGCACACTTCAAATTAAATCCTGAGAAATGTGCGCTTTTCAAGACCGAAGTTAAATACCTGGGACATATTATCTCATGCCAAGGATTAAAAACTGATCCTGAAAAAGTTGACACTGTGAAGAATTGGCCAACACCACAGGATAAACACCAACTCCGTAGCTTTCTTGGTCGAGCCACATATTATCGGCGCTTTGTGAAGGACTTTGCTGGAATCGCTATGAGCTTGCATCAACTTACTGAAAAAGGGAAGCCGTTCAAATGGTTAGGTGAGTGCGAGAAAAGTTTTCAGGAACTCAAGCTACGTTTGTGTAATGCTCCTGTGCTGACCTATCCGACTCCTGGAAAACCTTTTATCATCGACGCCGATGCCAGTAACGTTGGAATTGGTGCTGTAATGTCACAAGACCATGACAGAGAAGAAAAAGTCATTGCCTACTACAGTAAGGTACTTCGAGGCCAGAGCGCAATTATTGCGTGATCAGAAGGGAACTTCTAGCTTTGATTTTGGCAACAAAGCACTTCCATAAGTACATATATGGGTAGAAGTTCCTCCTTCGAATAGATCAAAATCCCGAAGGTCAAGTAGCTAGGCGGATCGAGATACTTCGGACATACGACTACCAAATTCAACATCGGAAAGGAAAGCTGCACTCAAACGCAGATGCATTGTATCGGCGACCGTATAAACACGACTGTAAGCATTGCACGCGTCAAGAAGAAAAGGAAACCGTTGCCATCCAGCGAATAAAAGCCGACCCCATTTACGGTTGGAGCTATTAAGAACTGAGGACTGCCCAACAAGAAGATACAGATATAGAGCCCATTCTTGCATGGTAGGAGCACGAAGAAAAACCAGAATGGGGTGACATCTCTGATAGAAGTCTAGCTCTCAAAGCATATTGGACACAGTGGGACTATCTTCATGTTCAAGAAGGAGTATTAAGGCGCAAATGGGAGTCTGCAGATGACAAGTCTAGGTCAAAGGTTAATGACGTTCTTCGAGAGATGTATGATGGAGCATCTGAAGGTCATTTGGGAGTCAACAAAACGCTGGAAAAGATACGACAACGGTTCTACTGGCTACATGCAAGAGAGGATGTCGAAAAGTGGTGCCGAAAATGTGATTCTTGTGCTGCTACCAAGGGACCAGTTAGAAAGCTTCAAAGTAAAATGCAGCAGTACAATGTGGGCACACCTTTCTAAAGAATAGCAGTAGATTTAACAGGTCCGTTTCTGGAGACCAACAGTGGAAACCGATACATCCTTGTAGTCATGGATTACTTCAGCAAGTAGCCTGAGGCATTTGCCATCCCAAATCAAGAAGCCAAAACAGTGGTTGATCTGATTGTCTTCAATTGGGTGAGCAGGTTCGGTGTTCCTTTGGAATTGCATTCTGACCAAGGAAGGAACTTCGAATCTAACATCTTCCAGAAGGTTTGCTCTCTCCTTGGCATCAAGAAGACGAGGACAACAGCGCTTCATCCACAATCTGACGGAATGGTCGAACGATTCAACAGGACGCTTAAGGAACATCTGTCCAAGGTTGTAGGTGACTACCAACGAGACTGGGACCACCATATTCCATTGTTTTTGATGGCCTATCGAAGCGCGGTTCATAGTTCAACAGGATTTATACCATCGGAGATCCTGTTCGGCACAACAATACGGCTACCTAGTGAAGTGAAATTTGGATGCCGTACTATGGAACCAGAAAGGTCAGATGAATATGTGGATAACCTCAAAGAAGAACTCATTGACATTCATCAACGGACAAGGAAAACCATAAAAACAGCCAGTGATAGGATGAAAACACGGCTCGACGCTCGTGCAACAACGATGGGATTCCAAGAAGGAGACCTGGTGGGGTTTTATAATCCCCATCGACAAAAAGGACTGTCACCAAAACTTCAACAAAACTGGGAAGGCCCATACACCGTTGTGAAGCGAATCAATGATGTGGTTTACCGCATTCAGAGAGGGTTAAGGGGCAAGCTTAAGGTAGTTCACTGTGACGGTTTACATCGCTATAACGGTGGTGACGGGAGTATTGGTTTTAATCAGGACGATCAATCCTAAGAGGGGGGCAATGTGGTGAATTTGCCCATTTGCGCAAACAACGACATCTCTTATTCTTCTATAACAGAATCAATTAGTAATGAGTTAAGCCCCATCTTTGAACAAGAGATTAACTAATAGTATTCAATACCTAAACCACTCCATCATTATCCAATACCTAAACCACTCGCATCGTTATCCAATACCAAAACCATGGAACTGCTCTAATTTGTAATTGGTCGGAAGCTTTTGAGCTACTTGTGGAGGAGAAGTTCATTCCAGCACATTCCCGATCTCCTAGAAGATTCTAGTAGCTTTTTCCCGGATATAAATACACCGCCACCAGTCGGATTGCATCAGTTTGATTTCGGAAGTGAACGAATAAACGTCGGTGTAAAATAGTGAATTAAGAGTTGTGCTTGTTTATAATAAAAGAATTAGAAGTAATTGTCGTGAAATAAAGGTGTTTTATTTTTGCAAAGTAATTGGTGTTCAGTTTGAATAAAAGAAATAAATTTTATTTGCAAACCCTTGGCAAAATATTACAATATTATACAACGATCGATTTAAAATCCGGCTTCCATCAAATTCTCCTAGAAGAAAAGGACCGAGAAAAAACGGCGTTTTCCATAAATAATGGAAAGTTCGAATTTTGCAGATTGCATTTCGGCTTGAAAAACGCTCCAAGTATATTTCAGCGAACAATTGAAAACATACTACGCAGCGACATAGGCAAAAGGTGTCATGTTTATATAGATGACATAATAGAATAAAGAACATTTTAGCCAATGTTAGCTAACATTTCTCGTTCATTCGTAGCGACATAATTTTCTTCGGATTTACTCAAAGTTCGAGATATCATTGTGATAGGTCTACCACCTTGAGAGAGAACTGCACCTATTGCTTGTGATGAAGTAGTCAAATCTAAGGGCTTACGAAAGTCGGGATAGAATAGTAACACATCTTCTGAGGCTAAAATGTTATTTATTCTATTAGGTCATCTATATAAACATGACACCTTTTGCCTATGTCGCTTCGTAGTATGTTTTCAAATGTTCGATTGATAGTCTGGACATTGCAGTCTTTGAGAAATTATTTATATGGTGCCCCTGATATTCATATTTATACAGATTACCAACCACTCACGTTTGCGACTTCCGGACAAAATCCTAATACAAAACTAAAAAGATGGAGAGCATTCATTCAGGAATATTCTCCAACCTTTCATTATAAACCTGGTAAAGAAAACAAAGTAGCAGACGCATTATCTCGTCAACATATTAACACTCACTCTACCTCCGGACAAACCGTTCATAGTGAGTAATCCCTTACGAAAGTTATACCCTCAGTAGAAAGTCCCATAAATTGCTTCAAGAACCAAATCTTTATTATAATAGGTTCTGAGAAAAGCAAAAAAGTTAAAATTCTTTTCCAAAAATAGGTCAGACATATAACATTAAGATCTATTGAAGAACTTATCGAAGTAATGCGTGATGTCCTTCATACGAACGCAGTCAATGGAATCTGTTGTGACCTTGAAACTTTAGGAAAAGTACAAAATACTCCCATGATAGCTTTCCCCAAAGTTAAAATGAAATATGCAAAAAAAAAACTTGTTCAAGATGTGTTTAACGAACACGATCAAGAAGAAGTTATTATAACCGAGCATAACAGTGCACATAGAGGACCACGGGAAAATTTCAGACAAATAATCTCTGAATACTATTTCCCAAATCTTATGAAGCTATGTAACACATACAAATGTAAGATTTGCAATGAAAATAAATATCAGCGCAGGCACCAATTCCCACGTATGTAGGAGAGATATTTCATAACATGTATTGACAAATTTTACAAATAAAAATAAAAAATGAATTTAATATTTCAACACATTCTATACCCGAACTCCACAGTTAAAGCAATGGTCAGGTTGAAAGATTTCATTCGACTCCTGCCGAAATAGCTAGGTGTACAAAAGAAACTACAACAGATATTGTTGAACTAATGCTCCTAGCAACCTTCAAATATAATAACTCAATACACTCAGTAACAGGTTATAAACCCTCAGAAATTTTTCACGACATTTTATAAGTAAATGAAGAATGTAATTACTTCTAAACTCAAAACCAAACAGAATAAAGACCTTGAATTTCACAATAATAATATCAAGCCCAAATAATAAATTATCTAAACTATATTATAATCAAAAAACTGTTCAGGCAGATCTAACCACAGCTGTTGTAATTGACGGAAGGCAAGCTCACAAAAATAATTTGAGATAATATTCTACTTTCAGAATAGATTAGATTAAATAACAGATACAATTAACAATTTAAATATAAATGATATCAATAAACATGACGCGGCTCATGACTATGATAAGTTGTCTTCCATCACGTCTATAAGAAATATAATTGTAATAAATTGCTTAAGCACTGATGTTTACTCCTTATTATTAGCAAAAATTAAAACTGTTAAACCTCTCATTTTAAATATAGAAGAAATAGAATACATTAAAATAAGAGAAAATGTTATTACTAAATTAATCGATTTATTAAATGTTGATGATGTTAAAATTTACTATCAAAATGAAACCTTAGTTTACTTAATTAAAATTCCTAAAGTACAAGAAATATGTAGGTATGTAAATTATTCAAAATTGCTCCACTTGTTCGTTATAACAATATTTTAGATTTAAGTGCAAGTTTTAAATATTGAACGAGGACGTTCAAAATTAAAAAAGGGAGGAGTTAATGATAATTACATTAGGTATCCACATACCTAATTTCCCACTCCCACATTCATATTTCTAAACCATCACATTCCTATACCCAGCACCTTACGCTCTTTTTCCTGTACACTTCTTTTTATTATAAGTCAGCACAATATAATAAGCTAATAATTTGTATAACCTTACAAGCAAATCCATTATTTGATTTCCAAGCAAATATAGCATTAAGTTACAATTGTTCAATTATAAATATGCAAGCAAATCAATTTATTTGCTTTGCAAGCGCAAATAGTATTAAGTTGAAATTATTTAATAAAATTACTCAGTTATAAACTCAACAGAAAAGACTAAACATCTTTTATTCACTTCTATCATTTCAGCTCCTAGAAAAGTTTCCCGGTAGGTTTTGAAAATAGGACAAATGCTGGCGAAGTGGTAGGTGTTCTCTGTTGCATCAAGATTACACATCGTGCATTAACCAACAGTAACCTGACGTTTTTGAAGGAAAGGTTGCAGTACCCATCATGGAGTTGTGATTGGAGGGCGCGATCTGTAAAGGACGTCCACAATTGTTTATCCTTAAGTTTATTTATAACTATATAATGAGGAAGTTTCCAGTCACAATTATTAGCTTCAGGACTGAAAACAACTCCAGTCTCTTGGAAAAGTCCTGACCATTCCTGGGCCCAATAAATATTTTTTTGAAGCACTGCTACTGAGAGAACACGGGGCAATCTTTCGGAAGACTTGCTATATAAGCAAAATGAACGTTATTTGTCGTGAGAAATACTTTTGGCAGGTTGAAACATCTTTTGACGAAGAACCTTTGGAGCTTTTCGACTTGTGTGTGCTCTTTATACCCCCATATCTGTGCACAGTAATACATTATAGATCTAGCTGCAGCGTCATGCACTTTAAACTTTGCCGAGTGTGAGACATATTTGTTGTTAACAAATTTAGACCAAGCCGCGTTTATAGCATTTATTGATGTTGGTTGCTAGTCTTTTCGTCAGATGTTCGGACCATGACATAATTGTAAGTAAATATCACACCAAGATACTTGTATTGGTTTGTTATTTTTATTTCTGCATCGTTAAAATACCATTTCTCGTTTTCTGCCCTTCGAGCTCCATTCCTGGATGCATTGGCATACGGGTGGCATTGGCACAGTGGATATAGTGTTTGACTGCTAACCTGGACATGTGGGTTCCGGCCCCAGTCTAGGTAGCATTCTTTTCTATATTCCCCAGTTTTAACTGGCTGCCACCCGTGGAATTTCATGAGGTAATTAACATCTAATTCTCAATCCATTGTAACAACAAAAAACTTTCCTTTCCTTCTATTCCTTCTAACTAGTGACATGCATTGCATTTAAAAGACCAGAGGTCTTACAGGGATATAGTTAAAATTAATTACTTACTTTCTTATGCTGGCACTACAGTCCGGTGTGGACCAGGGCCTCAACCAACAAGCCTTCTCCAGCCAGTTAAAATTATTATTATTAATTTCAGACTTTTCTAAGTTTACTTTTAGGTCCCATTTTTGGCAGTAGATACTGATCTGGTTTATTATAATTTGGAGCATGGCAGGACTATTAGCCAAGAGCACGATGTCATTGGAATACAGGAGTACATTTATTCCAATTCCTTCCAGAGAAGTTCCGAGTGGAGATCGTTTAAAAACAAAACGAATAGTAATACTACGTTTTCATTGGAGCCGAAATTAGCTCATTTGGAACTTCAAATTTATATAGAATATGACGTTTCAAATGAGATTATTTCGAAATTACCTCATTTCCGTTTAAAAAAAAAACGTAGTATAAGGCGCTTAAGACGCAACCTTGTTTAACACTGTAATAGTTGATGTTTACAATGTAAATGGTCTTCTTAGCTGTGAAAGCCGCTTATATTGCCGAGCATTAAAATGCACGATTTGGAATGAGTATTGTGCTAAGCTCTCCAGCCGCAAATAATGATGAGTCGTGTTCTGAGTATAAAACTAGACTGAATTTATTGTTCAAAAATTTCTCCTATTTATACTTAAAACTATTTTGAAGAATTCCAATTTATTTTTGTCATACTTCTTGGAATACTGTATCAATTGATTCTGCCTATGACCTACAAATATCCTTCTTTACATAACGTAAGAATTAAATGTGCACTTGACAAAATAAACCTTCGTTGTATTTCCTCACAGGCATTCCAATTGCTTAGCCAATGTGAAGCATATAAGTGCAGTCATAAACAAAAATCAATATAAACAAATATTGTAAAGCACTTGGTGCATAGCGACCGACACTGATATTGTATAATAGAATCAGGTCAACGCACGATGGTATCGCTTGTGACTGCTGACCATTCTCAGCATAAACATATGTAGGTCGATATGCATCGAGTTTATAAATGTTTATATTTTGTTTTATAGTTTACTTTTAATTGTTATTGTTTTCGGTTTTATCACAACAAATCCTTTACTAGTTCGGAAGAAATTTGATGTACTGGTTCCATCCCAGACCGCTGCAAACGTGTCCTGATACAGTAATTTGATAATTCTGATCATTTTAGCTGATATTCCCAGGGTTGTGAGCTTGTGAAACATGGCTTGTCGGTTGATGTTGTCAAACGCTGCTTTTAGATCTACAAACCAAGCATACAGTTTTTTTTTCTGGCAGAGTTGCGGTTGAATGAGGCATGAGAGATTGTAAATTTGATCGATGGCGCTTTAGTTTTTCAGATAAGCAGCTTGGTGTTCAATTAGTATATTGTTGTAAATAATTTGTAAATGGTGCCCAAAAATGAAAGCCAACGATAGTTAGATACAATTTTCGCATCACCTTTTTTAAAAAGCGGATAGATGACTGAATTTTGAAAAAAGCATGAACCTCTCCAATAAAATAGTCTCTTGCGTTTTATAAAACTCATACAGGCGTATTAATAAAAAACGCTCATTCCACCTTTATTCAATGAGTTTACAAAACCATGGAATACGAGTTAGTCCATGAAATAAAATTTCCGATTAATAAAAACAAAACTAAAATCTACTACAATAAGTAGATCACGTTACCGAACACACCTAATAATTCTGTCAGTGTTATTTACCCCGTTTACAAACAGAATCGAGAGCTCGAGTTGGATTAAGGTCGGATTTTCGACCCAGGTGTTTCGTCACGTGAGTTGAGAGCCCCATTTGAAGTTGAGTTGATATGTCGTTGAGATTACATTTAATGGAATGGCAACAATATATTTATTTTACACAAAAACAGTTCAAATTTAATGAATTTTAGTAAATACTTCACAAAGCTATCAAAACAAATACAACAACTCGCACATGTGCAAAAACACTGTGGTGAACACATCCTCAAGACCGACTCTTCGACTCAGGTTTTTTATCAACAATTTCGACTTGACTCCGCTCCTGAAGTGAAATCGAGTTTGTTGAAGCTCATTTCAAGTCAACGCAGGTATACAAAGGGGCCAAGCGAGCTTGAAGCTCGCTCGAATACCTCATGTAAACGGGGTAATTATCATTTGTTTGACACATCTGGGGCCTATTTCTCCGCTACTACAGCAGCTACATCAACTACATCTGACAGCAACGTTCTACAACTACATCAACTACATTTTTCTGTTTCATAACTACAACTGGAAGAGTTGTATGATGTAGCTGGATGATGTAGACCTAGACCCCGACTACACCATTCGTTTTTTAGGTTGTTTCGTCTCTCGTCTGTAATGGTGGATTTACATGTATCTGCATTTGGTTTCTGCAAAAAAAAATGGATGCCAAATACAAAATGTATAATTGTTAGATAGTGAGAAAAGATCAAAATGCAGAAGAACATCGTTCCTGCATTATAGGAAAGTTCCATAATGCAGAAATGAAGACGAACATGTTCATCTTCTTAATGGTTCCCTTTCACTCACTCGGATTTTTTGTATGCATCTGTCCTGCTCTACTTTAGTGCATTATGCAGACGCAAACAAAATGTAAATCCACCATAAGTTAGCAAAAAACGATTTGAATAAAAATGATTACGAGTATATTTGAGAATGAAGTGATTAAAAAACTTTTTTTTATCACAAAATAACCCCAAAATCCATGAACGTCAAAATAACGAAAGAAAATTAATAATAAAAAATAATGGATTTTGAGATTTTTAATATTTTTGATGATGATTTCGAATTCAATATAAAGGTTAGACCGCACTCGACGGAACTGCATTAAAGCGGAACTACACTTCAGACGGATTCGTATGAAATTGTATGAAGTTCAGTTGCCGTTTTGTGCAAAATAGTTCATACAATTTTATACAAATAATAATAATTTGCCGCGTCGTGAAGTGTAGTTCCGCTAAAGTTGAGTGCGGTCTTGCCTTAAGAGTTCAAAGAAGGCAAAATATATATTTAGAACGTCTGAAGAGAAATGTCGACAACAACTGACTTCAAATTACATTTTACGTTGAATTTTTCGAGATAACATATCTCAGTGCAACGTGAACAATGCCATTTAAATTGTTTTTTTTTTAGAAGTGGGATATTTGAACTTTGAAGAGACACAAATAAATAAAATAAAAAAGGGTTTCGATATAAATATTTTCGACGAAGATTTTGAATTCAACATAAGAATTGAAAGAAGGCCGAAGGTGTATTTACAACGAATCAATTTTCATTTTTACAAAAAATCAAAAGATAAATCATACATTTTTTGAATTTCTGATGTTTAAATACAAAAAAAAAAAATACTTACATTCGTATATTTTCTTTTTAATGTAGCAATTTTATTCTGTTACAGCAATCACAGCAAATATTTTTATTGTGAAAATGTAACAAAAAATTACAGTAAGATGTACTACAACAATGTAGTATCAAAAGCTGTGAAACAGAATCATACATTTTTCCAATATTTCCAGTCGATTCTCCAATGCTACATTGATGTACTACACCTGAAAAACCAATGTATGTTTGAAACAGAAATGATGTAATACAACTATTATACTACTACATTGTAGCTGATGTAGTAGCGGAGAAATAGGCCCCTGATCCTTCGCTAAACCACCATGTTCGGTGGTTTAACTTAGACCGATTTTACACAAGGAAACTGAGTTGCCAACAATTTTTAGCTTATTGGCTAAAAAGGCGTTAGATGAAGAAAACAAATCTCCCCTCTCACCCTTCTCGCCTACAGACTAGCTTGTTTCTGTGAAATCCGTTTCCATGGTTAAAGCGGTCTTATTAAACGTCACTTAGACGAAATTTTGTTTTTAAATAACTTATTCCATGGAACAAGGTTAACCCTTCCCTATTACACGTTTATAAATTTGGCTGATAGGGAATGTCATCTAAGCCCAGATCTTTGTTTTCCTTTGCGTAGGCTATTGCCATATTAACTTCTTCAATGTCAATTGGACTATCCAGTAGTGGAATGAAAACTTAAGGGGCTTCTTTAATATATATACTATTCTGTAAACCGTCTGTATGACACTTGAAAAATGAGCCATAAACTAAGTAACAGGGATTTTTCTTCCATTATTCCCAGGACTACCACGTATTTCATTAACAGTTTTCCACGATTCCTTTGCTTAGTTGACACTAGAAATTTGACTTGATATGCGTTCACAATCCAAACATTCTTTCCTTTTGCATAATGCCTTATATTTTTTGTTAGCTTCACAATGACTCTTTGTACTCGTATCAAGGTTGTATTTTCTGTAGATGTTCAGCAGCTTAAGACAAGATTTCCTACTTTTGTAACATTCCATGTCAAACCATGGTTTCTTTCGCTCAAAATTAATATACGAATTACCAGGACTTCCATAAGCTTGTAGTGATCGCACTACAAATCATCCTACCCCATATTCATCCATGGTATTCTCTCTTTACACGAATCACATCTGCTTCCCATAGTAGTGATCGTTTTTCATTTATTTCGTAATATTCTTTAGCCCACCGACAATATCGACGAAATGTATGTGTATCTCCATATAAACATTAAACATGTCAGTGTACCTACTACACTCATTCTGCCTGATAGCTGACTTATACATAATATGCATTCATATTTCAATTGTTCTTCGCAGTGGATATCTAATATCCACTACCAAGGGCAAACACCGCAAATATAGGTCAGCGCAGTACAACACAGAATGGAGTGTCAAATATCAACACTTATGAATAACGGAGGTACACTGCACTATATTGAGGGCAGGCTTACGAAATATGGAAGTGACGAAATGATTATTGTTGTGGTAAATGCAGTGTGTTAAATATGAATGACCTGCAACTGCAACGCAGTGCAGGAAATATATATTTTGTGGAGGGGATGATCGTTCTGGGTGAGGACTCTTTGAATTAGCAAGAATGGTTGAAGGGGCATCACTTCAGAGTTAAGTCGATCTCGATCGCCTCACAAGGAGGACCTGCAAAGAAAAATTATTAATAAACAAAAAATTAGATACAAATTTATAATATTATTTATATTTTTTTGACTGACTCTCCGCTCCTCACTCTTCTCACATTCGAAAGCACGGTGAAAGAGCGTAACAATTGTTGGCAGCGGTGGAATTGATTCAAAAATAATCTTTTCACCTCTACGAAAACAAAAAAAAAAAAATAATAAATTAAAAAAAAAGCCTCGCCATAACTAGAGATTACTCTTGATGCGTTCTGAGGCTATACACCAGTGAAAAAAAAATTGTGTTAGAAGACCTGCAATTGTAAGACCTTGCTAGCTTTAGAACGAAAGCATTTGGCTGACGGCAGGCAGTAAAAAACAAGACCCAGGAGGCGCGAAGCCTACTGGGCAACAACATCAGAGCAACAGCAGTAACAACAATATCAGAGCAACAGCAGGAACAACAACAACAACAACAACATCAAAACAACAGCAGTAACAACAACAACAAAAAGAACACTAACAACAGCAAAAATAATTCTTTCTTAAGGTAACAAAAAAAAAACTAAACTCTTAGTTATATTTAAATTATCTACCTACACATAACTTTTTTCTTGCTGTACATTTCGTCACTTCCATCCTTTTCTTTAACCGTTTTTTTTCCTCCAATTCCGATGTTGTTACGAAAATTCCCCGTTTACAAATTACGAGAAAGGCAACTAAAGAGGCCAACACTATTGCTGATCTCTTTACAAATTTACCTTTTTATTCTCTCGAACAGTCTGTAAGGGAAAATATAGAAATAGACATAAAAATAGGGATAACTGATGTTTTCAATATCATACCTGTTTTTGATGGAAAACAAACAGAATTGGATAAATTCATATCATGTGGAGATATCCTCTTTTGCTCAATTAAGGACACTGACCAACCGACATTTTTGGAAATTGTGAAAACCAGTCTACATGGTCCTGCCTTTGATTTGACACAATATCATTCCATCCCTACTTGGAAGAGCCTAAAAGAAAAACCAGAGGCTGAGTTCAAGGAGGTAAAAACACGGTCATCTGCTCACAATGAACTTCTGATCTTAAAACAAAGGTTCAAAGAAACTGTGAAAGAATTTGGTGAGCGTGTTATTGCAGCCCTTAATTGTCTTAACTCCGCTACTTTTGCCACAACCAGCGATGATACTGTAAGAGCATTTCTTGTAGCAGGAAATCGAAGGCTCGCAATCCAAGTTTTTGAGGATGGTTTGAAGAACGAACAGGTTAAGCTTATAGCGAAAGCTTAATGGGGGGTCGATTTAAAAAAAAAACTATTGCCCATGCGGAAGGTCATGCCGCTCGCACAAACCACAAATTTTCCTTTTCTAGCTATACAAATCCCGTTACGAACCAAACACCACGGTTTTGCAATATCTGTGGTAAGCAGGGACATACAAAAGATACTTGCTAAAAAAAATACTCAGTTTCCCAGTTGTTCTAAAGATAAGCCTTTGAAAAAAGAAACTCACTTTTTGACCTGTGATTATTGTCAAAAACCCAACCACTCCATAAACGATTGCAGAGCTTACTTAAATCGAACTTCCTCATATAAAAATAATCCAGAAGGAGATAACAAAAGAGCAAACCCATTTAAGAATAATGTCCGACAGTACAACGTAGCACCGGGATACAGTTATTGGCAATCGGAGGAGGACTTTTATCCTCAGCAACACGATTCGGGAAACGAATGTGTTCGGGAGGAGACAACCGGCAGCCCCTCTCGAATAGTTACAACAGCCGATATACACCGGAACTAGAACTAAATCCTAAATTCCACGTACCGTTCTGTCCTGAATTCTGAGAGCCAACGATACGTCTAAACCTAAGTCCATCAAACAAAAAATATACTACATTACTAATTGACACGGGAGCAGACGTAAGCCTTTTTAAAAACACTTGTACTTTCAAAAGCAATAACGAACACAATATCAACCTTAGCCGGGGAGTGATTACAAACCCTGGGGATGATATATTGTAATTTAGAATTTAAAACTGCAGATCATACGATGATCTTGAAACACCCTTTTCACCTACTTACCGATCAGATAAATCTACCATATGACGGTATTATACGAAACGATTTTTTATCTAAATTTAAATGCGTAGTAAATTACAAAGAAAAATCTATAATAGTTCCACAGTACAAAAATTATTTAGTTGATGAAAGGGAACCATTATCTACGGATAATGGAACAACAAAACAAAATAATATTTACAATTTGACTTATAATAACTAGTTAGATATGATGATATTATACATTTATTGGCACATGGGGGCCTGATCTTATACTTTGTCTTAAGTTTAAAGGATTATAAAACATAAAATACATGTCAAAAAAATTAAATCTAAAAGTCGGCTGACTTTATTGTCCTCGGGGTGTCCCGGTTGTCAAGTTGTGGTTTTGGTTTTGGTGGGGCGATGGGTTGGCCTTTAGCCGCGGTGATATGCTGACCCTGTGTCAGCGTAGAACGAAACTGCTGGCTCGTTGTCCGTGATGATGTTGTCAACCAGGATTGTCATCGTACTGAGGTATCTCGAATCGGGGTGTCGCTGCTTACGGATAATGGAGGTAAGCATCTAGGAAAAACCTGCAATTCTATGAACGGGGCTTATAGCCAGAGCCGTGACGAGTCGCTATGTGAATCACGATCTACTAACCCAGATCCTCGTTATAATATAAAAAATAAAAACTTAGAAATTAGGTCACAAATGCATTTAAATCAAGCTAAGGATATTAAAATTAAAAAAAAGAAAATCTATTAGAAATCTAAAACATACTTTGAAACCACGTTGTGAACAAATAATTCAAATTCCATTTAAGCATAACAAAAATGCGATTATATATAAAACGAAATAATTCCAGATATATATCTTTTTCGAAACTTTCGTGAGACCTGAACAAAAAATGGTAAAAGTTTTGATACAATATTTCAATATTTTGAAACAATATTGATAACAAATGGGACGACATTTCAAATTTCAATGCCGCAGGCCTTAGGTCAGAGAAAGATCCCGTGAAAATGAATTACAAAAAATTACTTCCTCCATACAACTTGAACCCTGTAACGAGGAAGAGAAAACCACAATATTAGAACTATGTAAGGAATACAATGACCTTTTTCACTTTCTGGGAGACCAACTCACGTATACAGATATACAGGCTTATGCATAAACAAATTATAGCGAGTGCAAAGCGCTATGCACTCTTTATAATGCCTCTGAACGCAAATACCTTATTCATAAACTTATGCAACGTTGAATAAGCTAAACGCGTTTGGAGGTTGTATAGCGCCAACATAAGGGTTGTTTAGTATCGGAATGTCACTTTGACTCACACACAACAATAATGTAGATAGATATTAGGGGGGCGCTTATTTTTGTAATCTTTGAGGTGTTCAAATCTGACAATCAAAATATTTTATAAAATTAAATACAACAATAAATAATGTTGGTTTTGTTAATTTATTGTACATTTTTGCTGTGATATTGTTTAAATAAAATTAAGAATATTTTTTTTTTTTTTTTTGTACACTTTATTTTATTGAATCTACTTAATAAATGTAAAAGATATAAAGATTTTCCATCAAATCTTACAACTTTTGCAAATACTCGACGGCATGCGTGATTTAAATAAAATTATACAAAGATTCACCTTCATAACTTTCACGGGAAAATACAAATAAATTTTAAGCATTACAAAATAAGCACCACCCTTTTATTTTTCTCCTCAACAAAAACATCACGATTTGAGTGAATGGAAAAATTCATGGAATAAATCAAAAAGGACGTTTTTTTTTTTGTTTCAAATATTTTTAATTTTATTTGCAAACACAAAACACCAACAAAATAACTGGCTAATTGTAATAATATTAAAAGAAATTAATAAAAAAAAAAACAAAAAGAATCCAATCGCCAGCAGAATAACTTCTATTGATTTTTCACACAGCACACACATAGCTGGGTCTCCTTTGTCAGTTTTGAAAGTAAAACATAATAGATTTCTCCTTTATGGTACTTATTTTGACACAAGGTTATTATAACTATAATGGGATGAAAAATATTTTATGCATAACAATTTATGCAACGTTGTACAGTGGCTACATAAATCCTTATGCAGTGCATAACTATTCATCTGTTCAGCGGATTCTAATGAATACGGCTGATAATGTGTCACGAAATAAAACTGCATATAATACACCCTACGGACATAACGAATACAATCGTATGCCGTTTGGTCTGAAAAATGCACCCGCTACTTTTCAAAGAACGATGAATAACGTACTAAGGGGATTACAAGGAATACATTGTTTTGTTTACGTCGATGATATAGTTGTACATGGATACGATCTAAACGATCACAATATAAAGTTGAGAAAAATTTTTGACCGACTACGTGAGCACAACCTTAAACTACAACCTTAAACTACAGTCGTGTCTATTGTGCTAATCAGTTCACACCTCGCTATTAATTCTCTCCAAAATGTCTAAATTTTGCTCTAAATGTGATCAAGTCATCAAACGATCCAAAGACATAAAGTATATAAAGTGTGACTATTTTTGTGGTCGCTTTTTTCATCAAACTTGTGTCGAAGTTAGTGACGATGATTTTATTACAATTAATGAAAAAAGATTATTTTGGAAGTGTGATTCTTGCTCAAACATAAGTTTCTCCAATTTCATAAATAATTTCAATGATCTTGTTTCAAGTGTAAGAGATCTGAAAAAAGATTTCTCTTTATTTTTAAATTGGCATCAATCAAACTCACCCCCTCGAAAAACAGCCAAAAATCAAGCATCATCCTGTCTAAGAGATCCAAAAAATGTGAATAATATTGTTCCAGGTAACATTAATGAACCGCTTTTAAATGACTTAATTTTAAATAACCCCTTAAATCTGCCACAAACATTGCCAAAACCCATAAACAATGAATAAGCAATAAATCTAGCTAACAATGATAAAGAAAATAATAAAAATGATCATAACCTAAATAACCCAATCTGTTTTCCAGTGCAAAATCTTAATAACCAAAAATCTGCAAGATCTAAGAGAGGGGTAGATATAATCGGGACTGATTCCACCTCCTCTCTTACTTCCATTCCAAAAACTAAATGTCTTCATATTTCACGTTTTTTTAATAAAACTACTTCCGAGGATATTGTCAAATACATATCTGAAAAAAACAAATATTTCTTCTGAACTATTTAAATGTTACATGCTCATAAAAAAAGATGCAGAAGTATCCGCATTAAGCTTTGTAACGTTTAAATTAAGTGTACCAGTAGACAGCTTGACAACAATCTTGGATGCATCTGTGTGGCCGCAGCATGTTCATGTAAAAGATTTTTTTTTCTCTGAACAGAAAAGAAAAAACGGCAGAAATACCACCCCCGCCTCCACCTGTGCAGCAACAACCATAACAACAGCAGCTCCATCACTCTCCATCATCACATCTATAACTTGTACCTCTAAATTATCATTGCTGTGTGACAACACTCCCTCCTGTCAACTTTCTTCTTCTTCCACACCGCCACTCAACGTTAATTGCTCTCATTCTTCGACTTTAGCAATTCCACCGCCGCCACTCATCGATAACTCTTCGTCATCACTGCTCTGCGACAACAGCTCATATTTGGTTGCCCCTACATCTTCTTGTCATCCAGCTCCTTCTTCTACACCGCTCTTCGTCAACGGCTCTCATACTTCGCAATCAACATCTGCTTTGCAATTCATCGATAACTATCAATCGGCTCCCTAAATAGATACACATGTTTTCCATGGCTGTTATCAAAATGTTGGGGGTATGCGTACGAAAATTCAACAATTGCTCTTATCGTCATCTTCGCTTCAATTTGATTTCTTTGCGCTTACAGAAACTTGGCTATCTGCAAAGCACTATAGCGCAGAGATGTTTGATGTTAAACATTACTCTGTATATAGAAAAGACAGATGCTCTCTTTCAACTGGTTTTGATAGGGGTGGAGGTGTTCTACTTGCAGTTCGGTCTATTCACGCTTCAACTCAATAATCTGCCTTCATCATCCAATTCACCATATGACATTGATCAGGTTATTATTAAAGTTTCATTAATTTCTAATAAAGATATATATATTATTGTCAGCTATATCCCACCAAGAAGTCCGCTAGATTTATATAAAGAACATATTAATAATTGTAATTTTTATTTGTCAAGTCTTAAAGATAATGAACATGTAATTATAGTAGGTGATTTTAATCTACAAAATGTAAATTGGATGTTTGATCCTGATGAATTACAACTTATTCCATTCAATGTTTCTAATGATTATGTATCAGTAATAAATTGTAGATTCCTTTGCAGCATATGATCTAGTTCAGATTAATAATTGTAAAAATAGTTTAGATAGGACACTTGACTTAGTATTTGTTGATAAAGATTTGGGAATGTCAGTAAATGAATCACTTTTCCCAATTTTTTCTAATTCTATTCATCATATCGCTTTAACTTTTCATTTCAAAATACTTAATTTCTTTAAACATACAACTAATAACTCATTTAAATTTAACTTTGCAAAAGCCAATTTTGTTGGCATAGCGAATTATTTGGATCTTTTAGTTTTGCCCAATGATTTTAATAATAATTTTGATTTATCTTACTTCTATAGTGACTTTCTAAGTACTCTTAAGGAAGCAATCGACATTTTTGTTCCTAAAACACAAATTCAAAATAACTCTATTCCACCCTGGTACAACAAAAGACTCATACATTTGAAAAATAAAAGGAACAAAGTTTATAAACTGTTGCGGGTTTCTTCGTCTGATGTCAATTTGAAAGTTGAATACATTGCTCTTGAAAAGAGCTTCAACTTGTTAAATAAATTTCTTTATAAAGACTATATTTGTTCAATGGAATCTAAATTAAAAACCAATAGCAAGTATTTTTGGACTTTTATTAAAAATAAAAAAAAATAATAATGGAATTCCAAAGTGTATAGAGTATTTGGGATATACGTACACAGACCTACCTAACATTTGCAATAATTTTGCCAATTTTTTCAAATCTTATTATTTAGTTTCAAAAAACATTAATGAATTCTCTTTGGCACCATCTAATAGTATGGTTAACATTGGTCAGTTAAGTTTTAACATAACAGAGGTTGAGAAAGTTTTATCTAGCATGAATGACGATAAGAATGCCGGTCCAGACGAAATTCCTCCCATTGTTTTAAGGAATTGTGCACCTTCCCTGTCTCGAATATTATGTTTTATTTTTAACAAGCCACTTGAGAAAGGTATATTTCTTTCCGAATGGAAAACATCTTTTATAACTCCTATTCATAAAAGTGGTTCAAAACAGGACATATCCAACTATCGCCCGATTTGCAAGTTATCTGTAATACCAAAACTTTTTGAAAAAATAGTTTGCGATAAGCTTTCATTTTTATTAAAAGAGATGATATCTCCATTTTAACACGGATTTGTATCCGGGAGATCAACTACTACAAATCTTACAATTTTCTCTAACTTTATTTTAAATAATCTAGAAAAAGGATATCAAGTCGATGTTATATATACGGATTTTGCCAAAGCATTTGACAGAGTTCACCACAAACTTTTAATTCATAAACTTGAAAAGCTAGGTATACATTCTAACTTGCTAAATTGGTTGCGTTCATATCTCACAGGACGCATTCAATATGTCTGTATTGATTCGATTGTCTCAAGTCCAATAGATGTTTCCTCGGGTGTTCCTCAAGGTAGCCATCTTGGAGCACTTTTGTTTCTTATATTTATAAATGATCTACCTGATTTTCTCCTTTATTCCTTTTCCTTGATGTTTGCCGATGATCTCAAATTTCTGAGATGCATTAAGGATCCGGTTGACTGTTTACTTCTACAAGAAGATCTTCAAAACTTATCAACATGGTGTAAAATCAACCAATTAAACCTCAACATCTCTAAATGTCAATGTTTTTCATTTTCCCGCTGCTCGTCCCCTTTTGTATATGATTATCATATTGAGAACAAAGTTCTCGATCGAGTTTCAACAAAAAAAGATCTGGGAGTCATTTTTGACTCTAAACTCGACTTCGCTAATCATTTAGAATTCATAGTTAATAAAACCAACTCTATGCTTGGATTTGTTTTCCGCAACTCTAAAGGTCTAAGTGATCCTTACACCTTAAAAACGCTTTACATTGCTTATGTTAGATCAGTTCTGGAGTACTGTTGTGTAGTATGGAATCCGTTTTATAGAACTCATTCGGTTAGAATTGAAAAAATTCAAAGAAAATTTACAAGAATAGTTATTTATAAATTTAGATGGAACGTTGATGTTATGCCACCTTATAATACTCGACTTCAACTAATTGGCATTCAGACCTTAGAAAACCGCCGCAAAATGTTTTCCATAATGTTTATTAAAGATATCTTATGCTATCATATTGACTGTCCGTTTTTATTATCTCTCATAAATTTGCATGCTCCAACTCGAGTGCTTAGGAATCGTTATTTATTTCATGAGGTAATTCATAGAGTAAACTATGCTGTTAACGAGCCAATATCTCGCTGTGTCAGAGAAATTAACCAAATATCTGATTTTATTGCTTTTAATTTTCATTTGAGTAGGGATACATTTAAAAATATGCTTAGCCTATTCTTTCTGGTTAATTAACTAAAATTTATGTTAAGACAAATTTTGTATTTCGCTAGTCTGTAAGAGTTACTGTAAACTCTAATTGATGATGAATAAATAAATAAATAAATAAATGTAATTTTGTTAAAAAGGAATTGATTTACTTAGGACATATTATTTCTAAAGAAGGTCTTAAGCCCGATTCAGACAAAATCAAAGTAGTTAAAGCTTATCCTACGACGAAAAATCAAAAGGGAATTAAATCATTTTTGGGTTTTGTTGGCTATTATAGACGATTCATTAATAACTTTTCCAGTATAGCCAAACCCTTGACAAAATTGCTCAAAAAGAACATTACGTTCAAATGGGACGCCTTCTGTGACGAAGCATTCAAGATCTTAAAGGAACAAGTTATTTATCCTCCAATTTTAATATATCCTGATTTCAAAAAGGTGTTTATAGTTACAACAGACGCCAGTGAGTGGCATAGGCGCTGTACTTTCGCAGGGTGAAATTGGGCAAGACAAACCAATCTGTTTCGCCAGTCGAACACTGAACGATAATGAGACCAAATATACTACCACTGAAAACGAGCTATTAGCCATTATCTTCGCAGTTAATCAGTTCCGACCGTACCTCTATGGTCAAAAATTCATAATATGTACAGGCCATAAGCCTTTATAATGGTTTATGAAATTAAAAAACCCAATGTCTAGATTAGCAAGATGGAGAATTCTACTCTCAGAATACGAACACATGATAAAATTCAAACCTGGTAAAATGAATTCAAATGCAGACGCACTAAGTCGTATAACTAGCGAGAAGATAGATGGTAATAACGCGGAACCAAAAGAATATATTAGAAATGGAAAAACAAAATAAACATTTTAAATCAATCCAATCACCTCAAGAAGAAATACATATAGTTTCTATTTTTTTATTAATAGAAACTAACTTACTTACTTTTGATGGCGCTCACAGCACAGGATGGGCTTTGGCCTCAACTAACAAGCCCCTTCAGCCAGCTCTGTCCCTAGCTAGCCGCTTCCAGTTGCGCACACCGAGTGCTTTGATGTCGTCATCCACTTGTTTGCGCCACCTGTTACGGTATCTTCCTCTGCTGCGTACCCCATCGGGGTTGGATTCGAAGACTAGTCGGGCAGGTGCGTTGCTGTCCATATGCTCCCCTGCCGCTGTTTTTTGACCAGGTCAACGTCGCCGTATAGCCCGTATAGCTCGTCGTTGAATCTTCTACTCCCTACTCCATACTCCTTCGATACACACCGGACCGAAAATCACACGAAGAATCTTCCTCTCAAAGCACCCTAGCAGATTTTTATCCGAATCTTTCAGTATCGATGCTTCTGACCCATAAAGCTGGACCGGGATGATGAGGGTCTTGTATAGTCTCCTTGGTTCTCTGAGAGAGGGCCGTACTACTTAAATGCCTTCATAGACCGAAGAAACAGCGGTTGGCAAGAGTAATTCTTCGCTTGATCTCTGCACTGATGTTATTCTGAGATGTAATAGTGGACCCAATGTAGACAAAGTTCTTGACAACTTCGGAGTTATATCTGTCCATCGTGATATATTGCCCGAGTCGACGATGTTGAGATTCCTCTCTCGATGACAGCATATACTTCGTCTTGTCCTCATTAACCGCCAATCCCATTTTAGCCGCCTCCGACTCAATGCTCGCAAATGCCCCTGCCACAGCTCGTTTCGTTCTGCCGACAATGTCTGTGTCATCCGCATATTCAAGCACTTGAACGGACTTTTGATAGATTGTACCGCTGGTGTTGACATGTGCGTTGCGTACAATGACTTCAAGAACCGATGTTAAATAGGTTGCATGATAACGCGTCGCCTTGCCTCAATCCTTTCTCAACATCAAAGGAATCGGTGGTGTTCTTACCAATTTTGACGGAGCAGCGAGATTTCTCCATCGTCATCCTGCACAAGCGGACGAGTTTGGCAGGGATGCCCAGGCTTGACATTAGGGTGGGTCAAAAATGTTTTATGAATTAGGGGTTCTAATAGTGAACAAATGTTGTCAATTGAGACTGATAATATGTGTATAAAATATTATTGCAATCGGTTTAGTATAACTGTCTCCGGATCAGGTTTAAAGTTTCGAAATATGGAGTATGTTCAAATACCTCATGCCAGCTTGCATGGAAGCAGCGAATTACTTCTTATATATATTTATTGAGAAAATTCGTGATTATTTTTTGTTTGACCAATATAATCAGTTATTTTACTGATTTCCTGTTTACTTTCTCAACAAAATTTTCACCAACAACATTAAATTAGTACGTTACTTTTTAATTCCAGTTAGATTTGAAAAACGTAAAAGAAGGCGACGAGATAGTTTTTATTCGTTTAAAATATATATTTTGTTCACGGCATTCTACGGCTGGTATAATTTTTTTTTGTAAAAGTCGGTTATTTTGAATTGCAACAAGATTCCTTTAGTCGTTCAGTTGTGGTTTATTAAATCAGAACAAACTATTACTGTAGTTTTTAAAAAATGAATCGTACTCGAAAGGCTTGGAACTGTCCAATATTTGATGAAACAAGTGATTTAAAGGATAATTTGCTTCCTTCTCATGAAGATGTAATAAAGTGCTATGAGTGGACGCGGTCTGAAATTAAAGCAACTAAAAATACGAAAAAAGAACAAAATTTTCAAGAAGTTACTGATATTGTAACAGATAAAATAGAAAATATATGGAACAAAACATCACTTCCGATTTCATCACACGTAAGAGTGCAACAAATGCTTAAATCTTATCATCTCAAATTTAAAAATATTTTTAAATCTCATCCTAAAATACCTAAAAAGCGTTTAGAAAACTTTCTTGCTGCTAGCAAAATTTTGTTTGATATTTCTTCTTGTAAGTGCTCAGATTTTACAAAATGTATTTAAAGAAAAGAAAATTCCATCGAATGAGAAAAGTTTTCTTACCGATCAAAGAACTGCAAGAAAAATGATCATTGGAAACACAGATGTTGCAACAAAAAAGAAAAATCAAACCCTTCTAGAAAGGATGTTCAAAAGGGTAGTTATGTGCATTCAAGAGGACACAAGCGTCCACAGGTTTTTCTCAAAATCCACCTCTGTCTACCAACTCCTACTCTCACCTCCACGTGGTGAACATCGGGTGTCTAGTACCTCAGCTGGAGACGGGGTTTAAATCCCCGTGGAAAGCTGTTGGGGACAGCCAACGAGAGAGGGGGGGAAGGAGTGCTCCCACTAAGGCACTTCTCCTTTCATCGAGGCGGCAGCGGACGAATTCTCTAGATGGAATCAACGGTGGCGTCTACAGTTCCAGTTAGGTTGAACTACTTAGTGAACACCTTATATGGGCTACTACGACATATTTGTAGCTCAGGCCTATAAGGAGCGGTTTATCCGGCTCCCTACCCTTCGAGTTATACGAAGGGTCTGGTCCTCCGGGTCGGGGGTTGTGCGTCGGAGTAACTTCCCTACCACGTAAAAAAAAGTTGTTCCGAAACAACAACAAGCCTCGGATATGGATGATTTTAAAGTTGACGACCCCAGCAAACGAAACAAGGACAATGAATTTCGGATCTGCACGTGGAACGTCCTGTCCTTATACAGAACACGTGCAGCCGAACAATTAGTGGAGAACCTGGACAGGCTAAAGGCTGACGTAACAGCCATCCAGGAAGTGCGATGGGATGGAGAGGGCGTACGGAGACTGAAAACGTGTGACATCTACTACGGCGGGTGCTTGAAGGAACAGGGTCAGCGGCTCTTGGGTTGTGGTTTTGTGATAAGGGGAAGACTTAGGCAAGAAGTCTTGGGCTTCCGAAGTGTAAGCGAGCGCCTGGTCACAATCCGCATCAAAGGCAAATTTAAGAACATTTCGCTGATTTGTGTTCACGCCCCCCATGAAAGGAGAGAAGACTCAACCAAAGAAGCATTCTACGATCTCTTGGAGACAACGTATGATATGTGCCCGAAGTACGACGTGAAGATCATTCTTGGTGACTTCAACGCAAGATTCGGAAAGGAGGGCATCTTTGGTTCGATAGTCGGAGGACACAGCCTACACGACGAAACTTCCGGCAACGGACACAGGCTGGCAGACTTTGCGGCGGGGCGAAATGTCATCATCTCAAGCACCTACTTCCCACACCTCAATATACACAAGGGGACTTGGCGGTCGCGTGATCAAGTAACCGTCAACCAAATCGACCACGTTGCGATAGACGCGAGACATGCTTCCAGTATCTTGGACGTCCGAACGTTCCGAGGGGCCAACATTGACTCGGATCACTACCTGGTGGTAGCTAGACTACGTATGCGGATATCCATGACGCGACAACGCAGAGCAGATGCTGTGAAAAGATTCGATGTCGAGAAGCTTAAATCGCAAGAGACTGCCAGAACTTTTGCAGACCACGTAACTCTTAATCTCTCAGGAGGTCCGCTACCAGCATCAAGTGCAGAGGACCAGTGGGAACACTGTCAACAAGCCATTAGAAGTGCCGCCTCTGATGTGCTGGGTTTCACTAGGCGAATACAACGAAACCCCTGGTTCGATGAGGAGTGCCGGCTAGCGCATGCAGCTAAGGACGAGGCCTACCAGGCAATGCTGCAGACTCGAACAAGAGCTGCTGAGAGAGTGGCCCGGGAGCTCTACGGGCTGAAACAAAAAGAGGAACGCCGACTTCTCAGGAGGAAAAAGAGAGAGCACGAGAAGCGGGCGGTAGAGTCTATTGAGGGTTGTAGCGGTAGGGGAGATGTTCGAAAATTTTATCAGAGGGTGAAGCGATCCACCCAAGGATTCAAGGCTGGAACGGAAGCCTGCCGAGATGAGAGTGGGAATATGGTAGTAGACACACAGTCAGTGCTGAGGATCTGGAAAGAACACTTCTCTAGACTGCTTAATGGCGAAGACAGCCAAGATGCCGCTAATAGGCAGAACGCTCCATTCAACTTGGACGATGATGGCCAAGAGTTCCGTCCACCCGACCTAACCGAAGTTCGGCTGGCGATATCCAAACTTAAGTCGTACAAGGCTGCAGGTGCGGATGGCTTACAAGCCGAACTATTTAAATCAGCGGGAGATGAATTGGCTAGGAGCATACACCAGCTCATCTGCAAAATTTGGTCGGAGGAAAGTATGCCCGATGAATGGAACCTCGGTATAGTGTGCCCCATCCATAAAAAGGGAGATGTTCTGAAATGTACCAACTACAGAGGAATTAGTCTCCTAAACGTCGCTTATAAAATCTTGTCGGCCATCCTGTGTGACCGCTTAAAACCTTTTGTCAACGATCTGATCGGCCCTTATCAGTGCGGTTTTAGGCCAGGCAAGTCAACCGTCGATCAAATGTTCACACTCCGACAGATTTTAGAAAAATCCCGGGAATTCCAGATCGATACACACCACCTTTTTATCGATTTTAAAGTCGCGTATGATAGCGTGAAAAGGGACGAATTATACAGAGCCATGTCGAGTCTCGGCATCCCTGCCAAACTCGTCCGCTTGTGCAGGATGACGATGGAGAAATCTCGCTGCTCCGTCAAAATTGGTAAGAACACCACCGATTCCTTTGATGTTGAGAAAGGATTGAGGCAAGGCGACGCGTTATCATGCAACCTATTCAACATCGTTCTTGAAGCCATTGTACGCAACGCACATGTCAACACCAGCGGTACAATCTATCAAAAGTCCGTTCAATTGCTTGCATATGCGGATGACATAGACATTGTCGGCAGAACGAAGCGAGCTGTGGCAGGGGCATTTGCGAGCATTGAATCGGAGGCGGCTAGAATGGGATTGGCGGTTAATGAGGACAAGACGAAGTATATGCTGTCATCGAGAGAGGAATCTCAACATCGTCGACTCGGGCAAAATATCACGATAGACAGATATAACTTCGAAGTTGTCAAGGACTTTGTCTACCTGGGCTCCACTATTACATCGCAGAATGACATCAGTGCAGAGATCAAGCGAAGAATTACTCTTGCCAACCGCTGTTTCTTCGGTCTAAGAAGGCATTTAAGTAGTAAGGCCCTCTCTCAGAGAACCAAGGAGACTTTATACAAAACCCTAATCATCCCAGTCCTGCTTTATGGGTCAGAAGCATGGACACTGAAAGATTCGGATAAAAATCTGCTAGGGTGCTTTGAGAGGAAGATTCTTCGTGTGATTTTCGGTCCGGTGTGTATCGAAGGAGTATGGAGGAGAAGATTCAACGACGAGCTATACGGGCTATACAGCGACGTTGACCTGGTCAAAAAGCTGAAAATACAGCGGCTTAGATGGCTGGGGCACGTGGAGCGTATGGACAGCAACGCACCTGCCCGACGAGTCTTCGAATCCAACCCCGATGGGGTACGCAGCAGAGGAAGAACCCGTAACAGGTGGCGCAATCAAGTGAATGACGACATCAAAGCACTCGGTGTGCGCAACTGGAAGCGGCTAGCTAGGGACAGAGCTGGCTGGAGGGGCTTGTTAGTTGAGGCCGAAGCCCATCCTGGGCTGTGAGCGCCATCAAAAGTAAAGTAAGTAAGTTCTAGAAAGGAAACTTAAACGGGAGATGCCAAAGAAGAATTACTCAAAAAACAGTTCTGAAGTCGCAACAACTAGTGCTTCCATCGTACATAATTCATCTTCGGCAGCTGATATGTCCTCTTCCTGCGAAAGTGAAGATTATCAACCAGCACAAACTAAAAAACTGAAGAAGGAACCCCTTGCTTCTATAAGCTATTCTGCGTTGTCTCAAACTTGTGATCGTTACGGTGTATCAGATAGAGCAGCTTCAGCTATAGCCTCGGTTGCTTTGCAAGAAACCAACATGCCAATTATTGACAAAAATAAATTGAGAAGAGAAAGGAAGAAAGCTCGAAAACTTATCACTGAGAAACAAAAAGTTTGCCAAATACCTGCGCTATACTTTGACGGTCGAAAGGATAAGACAATAGTGAGTAAGAAAAAATGCGGCAATTACTATAGAGAAACCATTGTTGAAGAAGATATGTCATTAATTAAAGAACCAGATGGCAAATATTTTATGTAGTAGCCCGTAGCGTAATGGTTAGTGCGTTCTACTGTCACGCTGGAGGTCTGGGATCGCTTCCCAGCCTCGTCCACCTAAAAACTAAAAAGTTTTTTTCAGGGCTACTGCCTCTTGCGAGGAATTGAAAAATCCTCCAAGAGTATCACTTGTCACGAATAAGTGCTTCTCGTCTAGCCGTTCCGATTCGGCATAAAATAGTAGGTCCCTTCCATTCCTGTACAAAGGCGCACACAGGAATGGTTGCGAGTTGTTAGTCACTAGGCCCTGGTTCTTCATGAGCCGTTGTGCCACCCGATCTATTTTTTTTATTTATTTTATGATAGCAAATATTTGGGATATGTCACTCACTATAGAGAGAGCACTCGTTAATTTATTTTTAACAGAAGGTGTACCTTTGAATGGTTTTATGGCTAAAGGATGTGATGGAACCAACGTCAACGTCGGAAAATTTGGTGGTGTTCACTGAACACACATTAACAGTGGCTAATTTGCTTGCTGCATATGAATGAATTGCCATTTCACCATTTATTTTCGTTTCTTGAAGGTTTTACTTCTGGTCCAAGAACTTTTGCTGGTGAAATAGGAAAGGCCTTAGAAAACTGTGCAGAGAGAGCTGTTATACGATTTCAAAACATCTCAGGTCAAATACCGATGATAGACACGAAAGATCTGAGTTCTGACCGACTGTTTTTATACAAAATAGTATCGGCCGTTATATCTGGTGAATGCCCTGAAGGCTTGGCTAACAAATCGCCTGTAATAATGTCACATGCCAGATGGCTCACGCGTGCTAACCGGATTCTGCGTCTCTACATTTCAACACCAGACCCTTCTGATAAACTTGTTTGTTTGGCAACTTATGTTGTCAAAGTTTACGCTCCAACATGGTTCGACATTAAAAGCCACCCAAGTTGCAAAAATGGAGGAAGTCATTTATGGCAATTAATATCGAGGTGCCGTTATTTAACAACAGAACTGAAGGCTGTTATTAACCCGGTCTTACAACACAACAGTTACTTCGCCCATCCTGAAAATCTTCTGTTAGCACAATGTTAACTGACTCTGAAAAACACATAAGAGAATTGGCCTTGCCTCGTATTTTAAAAGCACGAGGTGAAAACACTCAAAAGTTGAGGCTTTTCCAGGTTCCAGTCGTAAACATGGATGCACAAAATTATTACGATCTTATTAACTGGCAGGGTCATATTCCAGAACCACCAATCCTGAAGCAAATCTCTAACGAAGAACTTGAATCGCTTATTGATCGAGGCGAGGACAACAAAATAACTTTCTTGTGTTTACCTTGCCATACTCAAGCAGTTGATAGGTTGGTTAAAACTTTCACTGAAGCCGCAGGAAGCCTGTGCTCAAAGTCTGCGCGTGAAGTTCTCATCAAAGCAAAAATTGAGTCTCGTAAGCTTATGCCGAAATTTGATAGTAAAAAGGATTTTTGTGTAAAATAAAATATCTCAAACCTGTAAAAAAAAACTTTAATATACGTCTACAACTTTATAATTGTTTAATGAAATATATTGAATAACTTGTTTATGTTTATAAAAACTATAAAGTATAAGTATTGCCTCAAATAAAAATAAATATTTAAAAGTTTTTTCAGAACTATGAATTTTATTCAATTTTTCGAAACTTCAAAACCAATCCGGAGGCAGAAGGTAAAGTCTGATTTTCATAAAACTTTCTTAAATAGTTTCTATAGCCATTTGGCACATTTGAATCGCTATTAGAAGTAAAAAAAGAAAGAAAGAAAAACTCCATACCAAAGTGGCCCACCCTATCGATATGGCTCTTTACAATTCGTCCCTTTGCACGCTATCATACGCGACTGTAAAATCGATAAAAAGGTGGTGCGTATCGATCTAGAATTCCCGGGATTTTTCTAAAATCTGTCGGAGTGTGAACATTTGATGGACGCTTGACTTGCCTGGCCTAAAACCACACTGATAGGGGCCGATCAGATCGTTGACAAATGGTTTTAAGCGGTACACAGGATAGCCGACAAGATTTTATAAGCGACGTTTAGGAGACTAATTCCTCTGTTGTTGGAACATTTCAGAATATCTACCTTTTTATGGATGGGGCACACTATACCGAGGTTCCATTCATTGGGCATACTTTCAGCCGACCAAATTTTGCAGATGAGCTGGTGTATGCTCCTAGCCAATTCATCTCCCGCTGATTTAAATAGTTCGGCTTGTAGACCATTTGGATATCGCCAGCCGCACTTCGGTAAGGTTGGGTGGACGGAACTCTTGGCCATCATCGTCCAAGTTGAATGGAGCGTTCTGCCTATAAGCGGCATCTTGGCTGGCTTCGCCGGTTAGCAGTCTAGAGAAGTGCTCTTTCCAGATTCTCAGCACCGACTGTGTGTCTACTACCATAATCCCACTCTCATCTCGGCAGGTTTCCGTTCTAGCCTTGTATCCTTGATAACCCTCTGATAAAATTTGCGAACATCTCCTCTACCGCTACAACCCTCAATAGACTCTACCGCCCGCTTCTCGTGCTCTCTCTTTTTCCTCTTGAGAAGTCGGCGCTCCTTTTTTCCTTCCAGCCCGTAGAGCTCCCGTGCTAGTCTCTCAGCAGCTCGTGTTCGAGTCTTCAGCATTGCCTGGTAGGCCTCGTCCTTAGCAGCATGCGCTAGCCGGCACTCTTCATCGAACCAGGGGTTTCGTTGTATTCGCCTAGTGAAACCCATCACATCAGAGGCGGCACTTCTGATGGCTTGTTGACAGTGTTTCCACTGGTCCTCTGCACTTGATGCTGGTGGCGGACCTTCTGAGAGATTAAGAGTTACGTGGTCTGCAAAAGTTCTGGCGGTCTCTTGCGATTAAAGCTTCTCGACATCGAATCTTTTCACAGCATCTGCTCTGCGTTGTCGCGTCATGGATATCCGCATACGTATCTGGATGGATGAGTATTTGTATTTCGACCGACATATAAGTGCTGCTCTGACCAGGGCCAGGGGAGCTTTTGCTCTGACAAAACGGTTGTTTTATAGCAGCCGTCTTGATAGCAGGGTTAAGGTGATTTGCTACATGGCCCTCATCCGGCCAATGATAGCCTATGGATGCCCGGTGTGGTTCAACGTTGCCCCATGTCAAATGGAAAAGATTCGGGTGTTTGAGAGGCAGTGTCTTCGACGCTGCCTTGGATTACACAGAACACCAGAGTCGGAGTACAAACATTATTATTCCAACGAGGTTCTATACAATGGAGCCAACATTAACAGAATCGATAATTTTATACTCAAGCTGATTCGGGGTCACATTGCAAGAGCGATGTCCTCGGCTAATAGCTTTCTTCTATTTAGACAGTCGGGAGCTGATACAGGATAGAGAGGCGGTTCCGCTTATCTACCACGTCTGCGTAGAACTGTGGATAGGCGACTTCTTTATAGTCGAGACGTCATCGCACAAGGCGGAGCTGAGCGACTTCGATTCAGTAGGACTGTGTCTGATAGGGACCCAAGAGATAGGGTGAAGCAGGAGAGCCAGTTTTGGTGGCTTAACGCTGAAAATAATGATTTCTAAAGTTGACTTAGCTTTTTGGTCTTGGCCGACTTTTATAGTTTTAGGTTTATTAGTTTTAAGTAGGGACAGTCGGGGTGGCACAAAAAAAAAAAATATAAAACAACAAAATCAACCAAAAAAAAATTAAAAAAGCCTGCTGTGGCTGTTCTAGTTTTAAGGTAGTTGTAAGTAGTTTTATGAAAGCTTCAGGTAGACTTAAGTAGTTTTAATTAGTTTTAAGTTATTTTTTAGGTAGTGTGTAAGTTTTATATAAAAAATAAAAAATGATATGGATACCAAGTTTTTTTTCAATCCTTCTTGGTGAAAAATAAAACCAATTAGATTTTACTGAATTATTAGTTCTTAGGCCGAAAGGCATTAGTAATAAGATATTGTTTAACTTAGATCGCCCGCCTAGGGCCAGTAAGTTAGTTGTAAGATATTGATAAGTAGGCTAGTTTTTATGAATTTTTGTCTAGCACTAAGATAGTTGTAATTTGAATATAAAAATGAATTAAACAAAAAAAAAAAAAAAAAGGTGTTTGCGCATTATAAAGAGTGCATAGCACTATGCACTCGCTATAATTCGTTTATGCATAATGGCTTAAACAGATGTGCAGCAAGTCTGCACGCATCTATGCATGCAGAGCTGCACACGAAACACATGTGCAGAGTTTCTGACATTCATTATGCATAGTTATGTCAAACAAATACATGAAAGCACAGCGTTGCCGACGTGACACAATAGTGCTGGAATGAGATTTTCTTCGTTGGACGATGGCAGGATGGCAACACCGGCTTCATGGATTCTTAAAAAAAAAATCCCCAACACAAACAATCCTTTTGAAAGAATGGCAGGTGATTTCAATATGAGTAATGCCAAATACCAATTATTTAAGATTTTTTTCTTTGCTGTTGTGGCTGCAATGATGCTGCGCAGCAAATTCAGAAATAAAGATATCGTGTAGCGATGCGGTGCATCCATCTCCCATAAGAACCTGTGTAAATTATTTTCGCTGCATGAAAAACGCTGCACATCTGTTTACCACATAAGGCTGATAATTTATATACAATACGTTAGGGATAAACAGATTCAGATATATATTTATAAAAGTGATAGTTTGAAGTTTGTTTTTTAGTTTTCGCTTTTTTTTCTATTCTTTTTTCTTTTAAGTTCGATAGTGAGTATCTAGATACCATTTACATTGGTTTTGTTTACAAAAATAGATTGCCAATACATTTAGAATTAATGCTTGAATCGGTTTAAATATTATACAGGGTGTCCCTTAATTCGTCAAGAGTATTTTAGGGTATGATTCTGGGGTATATTCTAAGAAAAAAAATTGTTCTACAGTAAGGGCCTATCTCCAATTTTGATATCATTTATCGGGTATTTAAGAAAAGTCTTTTTTTGGGGTACCCTGATCCATGTTATTGGTAATTGCGCCGTAAGTACTTACGACAGAGACTTCGTTTAGGCCTTTGTTTTTAGAAGAAATACCATTCTATGTAATTGCGTTTAAATAAGTTTGACATCTGTTCTAAGTCTAAAGATATTCAGTTTTTAGCCTGTTCCATTTTTCCTGCCCATGCTAGTTTCTTGACTTTGGGGTCAATTTTCTCAAAAAAATGCGTAACCAACGTGATGTTTTAATAATTTTTTTGAATTTATGTAACAATAATAAAAATAAAATTCAGCAACAAGTTTGCCGAAAAACCCATAGATTTTATGATAATTTGGAAAAACAGCGGCAGATAAAATGAAATCGGGTGGCACAACGGCTCATGAAGAACCAGGGCCTAGTGACTAACAACTCGCAACCATTCCTGTGTGCGCCTTTCGTCAGGAATGGAAGGGACCTACAATTTTATGCCGAATCCGAACGGCTAGACGAGAAGCACTTATTCGTGACAAGTGATACTCTTGGAGGATTTGTCAATTCCTCGCAAGAGGCAGTAGCCCTGCAAAAAAAACTTTTTAGTTTTTAGGTGGACGAGGCTGGGAAGCGATCCCAGACCTCCAGCGTGACAGTCGAACGCACTAACCATTACGCTAAGGGCTACTACAGCGGCAGGTAAAATTAAAAAAAAATGTTTTTTTTAGCTTTAATCTCGAAAAGCTACGAATAAAAATTATTTGCGTGATTTTAGATAATTTTTTTAGTATTTTTTTTTACTTAAACAGTTATAACGGTTGCACTTTGACATTCCTTGGTTAGAAAAAATGCTTATTTTAGTAGCCACTTAAGTTGAATTCTACAAACTACAAACAGTTGTTGCAAAATGATTTATCAGAACTATTGAAGGACATTCCATACACCCCTATTGCGATTATCAATTACTGATTTATAGTTGATTAATACTGAAATGTTGCATTTTAGAAGGCAATTTATGCCAAGTATAATCAACAATTCATCGATTTTTGCCAATTTTCTTGTAATTAATGACGGTTTGTATCATTCTCAATTACCAAAACTTTTAGCGGTTCGATTGTTTAATAACAAATTTAAGTATTTATCAATTATCAACCTATGATTGACAATCGCAATAGGGGTGATAGGTTCAACTAGCTTCATCTTAGTCATAACTTGATAGTGCTTCCACCCACTTTGCTCGAGAGGTTTAAAATTGACAAGATGAAGAGTAAGCGGTAATCGTTGGATAGGAAAAAGTTAGATCAGTTCAATGGCCTGCAAGCTCACCTGACCCTACAATATTGGATGTTTTTGAATGGGGAAGAATAAAAAAAAATTATTTATTCAATAAAAACAGCAACTAAAAGTGAATTAGAAGAGCGCATGCTCAAAGCGTCCTCAGAAGTGAGGCAGTAGCAAGGATCATTAATATCAATATCATTGAAATACGAAAACGGGCCCATGCATGCATAAAATTAAAGAGGACTCATTTGAACACCTGTTATAACTGTTTTAGTTCACACATAAAATACAAATTATCGATAACCACACATATCATTTTTTATTTATAGCTTTTCGAGCTTAAGGTTAAATAAAATTTTTTTTTTAATATTACCTGCCGCTGTTTTTCCAAATTATTATAAAATCTATGGGTTTTTCGGCAAACTAGTTTCTGACTTTTATTTTTAGTATTGCTACGTATTGTTGTACAAGACTGAGACAAGGTATCAAATTTATTTGAACGCAATTTCAGAGGCTGGTATTCCTTCTAAAAATAAAGGCCTAAACAAAGTTTCTATCATAAGTACTTACGGCGCAATTACCTGTTACATGGATCGGGGTACCCCAAAATAAGACTTTTCTTAAATTCCCGATAAATGATATAAAAATTGGAGGTAGGCCCTAACTGTAGAACAATTTTTTTCTTAGAATATACCCCAGAATCATACCCTAAAATACTCTTGACGAATTAAGGGACACCCTGTATATTAAAATAAATACATATATAACAGGAATACATGAGTCATTTAACTTTTCGCTTTGTTACTTGGACAATAACTTCGAAATCGATTTTAATATTACATATTCAATTTACATATAGTAGGAACACCTACTTAAGTCTTTTTCTTTTGATACATCCATAGATAGTTATATTTTCTTTTCAATAAGTGAATTATTTTGGTATAATGATTTTGATAATGGATTCTTGTCCATTTGTGTAAAGTATTGTTTATTTGCCAATTATTTTAATGTGGATTAATGGTGTGAAATGAATATGACTTTATTTTGTCATTAAATTGATATTCATTAGTTACAAATAATGGATTTAGATTTTTTTTTACTTATAGACTAATACAATTATTAATACTTAAGAAAAACAAACAATTGTTGATGTGTTTTGACCTGCCATTATCAAGTTCATAGGTATAGCTTTGTATATTTTTCTTTTTTTTATTGGTGATTTTTTTGATGTGATTTTTTCATTTAGGCAAGGACGTAAGGAGTTCACTCCCTGTTTCAGATGTAAAAAAGTCATCAAGTCCATCAGGGGAAGACTGAAAGTCAACATTAACAGCTCCGACTGGAGAAGGATAAGGAGAATCCGACCAGGATATGTTTTTTTGTGAATCGTATAGGTAGGTAGGTAGAACTGACGGCTACAGGCAGCCTAGCCCATTGCCCAATTAGCGCTGAAGTGCGCCGTTTTGATACCATAACTCGTTAGAACCTATGGAAGGAATTGAAAGGGAGATTGTGGGCATATCCTCAGGAAATCGTTCATTTTTCTTTGAATTTAGGAAAGGATTGAAAGAATTTTTTTACTTGTGGATTGTCTGAGTAGCTTTAAGCACAATCATCAGAAAGCGGATGACTCAGTCAACCAGACCACCACCCGCACCCGCATCATCCACAGATTGCCCAGCTAGGCAGTGTATTGGCTGGCGCAGGTGCGTCCACTGAACTGATGGAATGATCAACCACCCGCCATGCACCACGAACTCCCACCGTTCGGGTGATATAAAAATTGGAGGTCCGCTATCTTGCGATCATAGGGAAACGACGAGAGCTGCGATGCAGAAGTAGCCGAAATTAGTCCTAGAGCCATTTCATCGCGTTGATGAAAGAGATCAAGTCTTTGATCTTTATCTCCGAAAGTTCGTTAATGTCGTCGAAAAATGCCCTTGTGAATGAGTGTGCTCTAGCTTTGGCCTGAGCGGGGCATTTGCAGAGGAAATGAAATACTGTTTCCTTTTCCGTCTGGTCCCCACAGCTCCGACAGTGAGTGTTGTGAGGTATGCCAAGCTTCGCTGCATGCTCTCCTATTGGCCAGTGTCCGCTTCAGGTTGCAACGACCCTGACTATGTCTTGTCTGGGTCTGCGTAATAGATCAATTGTTCGGGGTTTATTATAGGTGGGCCAGATCTTCCTAAATATAGTACAGTTTGATAAACTATACCACCTGCGATTTAATTCAGTAAGAAAAATTGAGAAAATATTGCCCTTCACAACTCTAAGCGGAATGTAGACTCTTTCCGCAAGTGAGCCATGAAGGGCTGATCCTTGCCTGGCCAGCTCGTCAGCCCGTTCATTGCCCCCAATGCCACTGTTACCCGAAACCCAGATAAGAGTGACATTGAGATCAGTGTTGAGACTCGCAAGCACATCCTGGCATTGCTGGATCAATTTGGAGAATGAAGTATCTGAATTAATGGCTTTAACAGCCGCCTGACTGTCTGTAATAATAGCTGCATTACGGTTCTGGTTTGGATCTTCTTTTAGTAACATGCAGGCTTCCCTAATCGCCAGTAATTTAGCTTGAAAGACACTAGCAAAATCAGGTAGTCTAAAAAACCTAGAGACAATTAGAGACTCAGAAATGATTCCTGCACCAACACCACACTCCATCTTTGAGCCATCAGTAAAGATAGTTGTGTCGAAATCTTGCGTCACGACGCACTATGCGACCAAATGACAAAATCCATCTCAAAAATGGTTTTGACGAATTTTGTAATTTCAAAAACCTAATGATCGATTTACATACGTACTACAAAAGTGGTCCTTTACGACACAATACTTTGTTTTTGATCCTGTGTTTTTATAATTACCTAAAATGAACTTTAAAGGTGACTGTTCGATATTTTATATCATTTATGAGAATTGAATGTTTGAAGTCAATAATTTCGTAAGTTTCTGAACAGACATAATACAACTAAACGTAACTGCAAAATAATACTATATTATGAGTAAAATGCGGTATATTTTCTTTTCTTTTGTTTTCAATTGAAGTTTTCTCTGTTGCCTCTGGCTGCCTCCGCTAAGATATTACTTGTTTTGTATTCTAAAAGTATTGTTAATTAAGGAAATAAAATAAAATTTTGCGCATATTTGCGCTTTTACATATGTCTTAGAAGCAAAAACGTATTATGAAAAAAAAAAATAAGTCTTTAAAGTAATACTTCGAATTCTTATAACTTTTGTAATATCGACTGAAAAAATAAAATTTGACACAACCTTAGTCACTTTTAAGATATAAAAAACTGTGTATGTATTAGAAAAATTCTAACACCATTGGTTTCTTACTTCTAAATCAAAACTGTAAAAAAAAATGGTGTATGTCTAGAATAAAAAAATATAACTGTTTAAAAAATAATTTCTTACACACCTATACATGGTACCAAATTTAAATTTGTTTTCGTCGGTTATTACCAAAGTTATAAAAATTCAAAGATATTAAAAAAAAAAAAAAAATTATTTCCCATTTAAAATGTCCATCGTCTTAGGGATCATATCAATATTAATCAAAAATTCATGATTATTTTTAAAACTATTGACAAAGATTTTAGAGGTACAAATTGCATTTGTTAGGGCCACCCTAATTATATGTGTTAGTCACACAATAAAACAGAGATTGTCTTCCCCTCTGTTTTATTTGCTTATCTACAAATTAACATTGATAATAATATTATTGAACTAGGTATGAACTGTATTTAAATTAAACTGTTAACAAAAGAAGAGAGCTGCATAAAACATGGAAACTGACTCAACAAGATCAAAAGCAACAACAAAAGTAGGCGAAAAGAGACAGGATTCATAATGTAATGGCTATCACAAAAAAACATAAATGTTTAAAAAGGAGCCAAGTTCTTCTATATACAAAAAACCTTTCCGAAACAAGTCAGCCGTAAAAAGTAGTGAGATCTAAAAGTACGCCAAGTTCTAAGTTTATTAATGTTAAATATCAAATATTTAAGGTAGATTAATATGGAAGAACCTCAAAATTATCAGAGAAATCTATTATTTAATGATTACTGACTTAAATTGAGTTGGTTTACTAGTCAAGTTTTCATTTTAAAATTGAGTAATTAGGTAATAAAAAAACTTGCCAAGTAAAATTACTCAATTTAAGTCAGTAATCATTAAATAATAGATTTCTCTGATAATTTTGAGGTTCTTCCATGTTAATCTACCTAAAATATTTGATATTTTAATAAACTTAGAACTTGGCGTACTTTTAGATCTCACTACTTTTTACGACTGACTTGCTTCGGAAAGGTTTTTTATGTAGAAGAACTTGGCTCCTTTTTCAACATTTATGTTTTTTTTTTGTGATTTCACTACTTTTTGCAAAGATTCTTTTTATCAGGAAAAGTGGGTGGGAGAAACGCCCCTGCATGAAAAAGTTTATGATTTCAACTTTTTCTTTTTATACACCTGAAAACTAACTACTTTACCAAATTTCACAATCCTGCACAATTGATATTAATTCTGTGAAAATGGGTGGTTGCCACGCCCACTAAATGTAAAATCTCAAAGTTTTAATTTCCCATTTGCTTGCTTGTCAAGTCCTATCGCTCTACCAAATTTCATCACTCTACGACAATCAGAAGTTCACTACATAGTTGATATCAATTCTGAGAATATGGGCGGGTGCCACGCGCGCCGCTGAATGGATAATTTAAAATTTGTCAATATATCCTTTGTATTGACCACATGATTTACCAGTCTATCAAATTTTATTATTCTGCAACAATCCGAAGTGATCCACATAATTAATAACAATTCTCAGAAAATGGGCGGATGCCACGCCTTCTGAGAGTAAAATATCAAATTTTGCATTCCCTTGCTTTTCTAGCCCTACCGTTCTACCAAATTCGATCATTCTACGACAATTAGAAGTGCTCCTCATAATTGATATCAATTCTTATTCAAATGGGCGGATGCCACGCCCCCTGAATGTAAAATTACAAATTTTAAAATTTTCCCTTCGTTTGCACTTTAAGCCCTACCGCGCTGTACCAACTTATATCACTCCACGACAGTCAGAAGGGCTCCAACTAATTTATATCAATTCTATGAAAATGGGCGGATACCACGCCCCTGAATGAAAACTCAAATTTTAAAATTTTTCGTTTGCCTTCACTTTAAGCCCTACCGCTGTACTAAGTTTCATCAATCTACGACAATCGGAAGTGGTCCAAGTAATTTATAGCAGTTCTATGAAAATGGGCGGGTACCACGCCCCCTGAATGGAAAATCTTAAATATTCGATTTTTTTCTTTGTATACACCACAAGGCCTTACGTTGTGTGAAATTACAAGATTCTACCATGTCGGAAAGTGCTCCATAATTTTGATCATCTGTCAATGAGTCAGTCAGTCAGTTACGGTTTTTGCTATATTTGCAGTCTTATATCTCGGAAACCACTGATACTAAGGAATTGAAATTTGGTAAGTTGTCTAAACCTGGTGAGTTTAGCAAATGCTGCGAGTTTGAAGTTTCCGACTTTATTGGTACTGAAGTTAGAGGGGGGTCAAAAATCGCCTGAGTATGATCCTGTAAATAGGGTGTAGTGCCAGAACTTGGCTGGGCACTACCGTGCCCTTTGATTGAACTTTTATTCTCATTAAAGCACTTGATCTATTTGGTACATCTTTATTTTATTTACAAAAATAAAAAAAAATGAAAGAGTTCATTTGTAATGGACGCGACCTGTGTAAATTAATTATAGACGGTAAAAAATATTGTGAAACCAGAAAACCCGTGCGAAAATTTCGCATATTCAATAAGGCTTTAAATTTTAAAATAGAATGTTTAAACAAAATAAATAAATTCTTTTTATTATTGATATGAACATATTAGAAGAATTTAATATAAATATTTAACATATGCATTTAAGTGATCATAATATTTTTTCTAATAAAATTTGATGCAATAAAAAAATTTCTTTGATTATTTTTATTCCAAATGTGTCAACCCGTTTTGATTGACATACCAACAATATTTTTAACATTGATCGTTTCTGAACGAAATGTTACACAGTGTTACACTTTTAACAATGAAATTTAATTTTTTTTTGACACAACAATAGTTAACATTTTATAGAAAAAGAACGCACCACTGTCATTTTGCCGAGCTAGAGGAAAGTGTTTAGAGATTTCAAAACGCTAAAATAGTGAAAACACTAAATAAAAAAGTGAAATAAAAGTAACAAAGTGAGTATTAACAATACTTTATTTTAAAAAATATGCGTTAAATCGTGTAAAAACATCTCTAATATGTAGTTTACAATTTTTGCATCAAACGGGCTGATTGTGTCTCATATTCCACATGATATGTTTACAGGATTTAACGGAGCACCGCATATGTTATTTTTTTTTTTTTTTCAATGAAGTATTGCATGTATTCACTATATTTACATTTATTTCACTTTTTTAATTAGTAATTTTTTTTTTTGATTTAGTTTAATAAGTTTTTTTTACTATTAAACTTAAATCTCATCTCAAAAATATATCTCTCAAAAAAACAGCTAAAAATTCTTTTGGGGGCCCCAGCATTTAGCTACTTCATTGCATTCCGACCCTGTGGGAATGCATTTGTGCTTGTGTAACTCACACTATTTTGAAAAAAAAACATCACTTTTTCCTCGATACGCGCGTTCCTCTTTTTCTTCTTCTATGATTTTAGATTAAAGAATTAATAAATATGTTTCTTTCATTCATGCAATCAAGTAATACCTAATAAATGCATTCGGCTTTTTATAATAAGAAAAAAAGATTAAAAACAACAGAAATAGGTAAAAAATATGTTTCTCCACCACTCAATGTGCAAGCGAAAAAAGAGGATTATACATCACAAAAGTGATAAATATGTTTCTTTCATTCATGCATGGACGCATGGGGGAACTAAAGAATGTTTCTCCCCCATTCACTCAAGGTACAGCGAAAAAAAAAGGATTTTAAATTACAGAAGTAATACATATTTTTCTCTTTCACTCATTCAATGGGTTAAAAGTGAGGTATTCTTTATGTCAAATCTTTCATTTATTGAATCATTTGAAATTTACGAAATTTATAGAAAATAGTGTGGTGAAACATAAAGTTTTTGTGCAATGTCATGAGTATGTGTAAATTCCTATTCAGTGATACCTATTTAAGTGGATTTGACTATTTTATAAATGAGAAAAAAGGAGTTTGACAACAGAAATAATATATATGATGGTTGATTATTTGATGAAACATTTTAATTTAAAGGAATCCGATGCTGATATACACCCCTATTGCGATTTGTAATTGTTGATTGATAGTTGATAAATAATATTTTGGATTTTAAAAATCAATTAACTGAAAATGTGATAAACTATTTATTGATATTTGTCATTTTTTTATAATTCATAACGAATTAATAAATCTATTCTAAAAAAAATCTAAATAATTCATAACGGTCTGCATTATTTCCAATGACCAAAACTTTTTCGGTTGGGTGGTTTGTTATCGAGTTTCAATATTTATCAACTATCAATCAACAATCGCAAATCGAAATAAGGTGATAGTAATAAAAAGTATTCAAAAAAAATTGGTCTCGAAATGTAATGTAATGTAGGCCCTCAAAACCTTATGAAGAAGGCTCTGAGAATACACGAATACGGAAAAACATGTAATTAATTCAGGAACGTGGAATGGAGTATGATCATGAAGCTTCGTTTATAACTTTCCTTAGAATTATGCAAAAATATGCGAAAAAAAAAATCTGCTTCAAAATCTTTTACGGAAGTCAGATGGTGTATCGTCCTAAACGAAGGAAATGGCTTTAGGTATCTACATTGAAACTGACCTTTCAAAAACGCAGTCCATTTACTTAAGGAATTTTCTTTCCAATAAGGACTTGGACTATAAAGCTTAATAACAAAATTTGTTCTTTTAAAGGAGGTTGAATAAGAAAAAAAAACAGAAACACATAAAAAGGGAGTAGAAAGTGGCTGAGAAGTGGGCGGAAAAATTATAAATCTCATGCCAACTTAAAAAAAAACTCAGTTAATTTTATTTGACTTCCTAGGCATGTAAAATAATGATATTTCAAACAAATGGGCGTGGCAGTGGGCGGATTTTATAAAAAATGCCTTTTAATATTTTCATCGGTAACAGAAGTAAACTGTAAACATTTCATCAAAATCGGTTGAATAGTTCTTGTTTCAACAGGATTTACACATATAGATTGAACAAGATCTATAACTTTTATGTTTTATATAACTTAAAACAAAGAAAATAATACATTTCAAATTAAATTTTTTTGTAGACACGTAAAAAATTAAGTTGTGAAACTACTGCACGAGTTTTTTAATTAAAGTAATTAAATGCAAAAATATCTAATTACTTAAATTAATTTTTTTTTCTTTATTTCAATTCCTGGTTATTCAAGTATACGTGTGCAAAATTTCAAAAAAAAATATGGATAAACAAAGAAGTTATGGATTTTTGAGATGGTTTTGAGGATTTGGTCCCATAGTGCGACGTCGTCTTTCCAATCCTTCCTGGATAGAATTTTAACGTTAAAACCCTTACTGATACTCATTGTAGGAGGGCAGTAGTCAGTGGGAGTCGAAAACATTTCTGTTGGAATCAAGTCTGTGATATTGCTGTGACCATGTGGCTTGGCAAACCTAGAGTTTGATTCCTTAAATCTTAATGCGCTGCAAGATACTAGATATTTAATATGTAAATCAAGTGGTAGAAGGTGCAGAAAAACGCTTAAGGCATCAGTTGGGCAGGATCTTACTGCCCCTGTCTTGCCAAAGTTAGCAGATCTTTGAACCTTTCTAGGTTTGTTGATGTTATATGATTTATTGAGTGCAGGTCAGCACACATCCGAACCGTATGTGAGGATAGGTCGTATCACGGCTGTGTACGTCCACAGGATCATATTTGACTGGAGCCCCCACTTTTTACCGAAGGTTTTACTACAGGCATAGAAGGCTATGCAGGCCTCCTTGACCATTTCTTCAATGTTCAACTTCCTATTCAATTTGGGGTCGAGAATACCGCCTAAATATTTTGCACTGGAGGAAAGTGAGAGTGTTTCGCCGTAGAATGGGGGTAGAGTAAAGGGGTGTATCTTAGTTTTGGTAGTGAAAAGCATCAGTTAAGTTTGGCTTTGGTTAACTCCTAGCCCACAATGCGTGGCCCAGTTGCTAATCATCCTTTAAGCCATTTCCGTGATCTCACTTAACACAGGAGTGAACTTCCCTGACACCAATATAACCAAATCATTAGCATATGCCACCGCCTTCACACCACATCTTTCCAACTTAACGAGAATTTTATTCATGACTAAAAGCCACAGAAAGGGGGACAAACCCCCATCTTGGGGTGTTCCTCTACTAACGTGCTTGGTCGAGTTTGTATTTCCTAACGTGGCTTGAATCCTTCTGTCGCTGAGCATGGATATTATCAACTCCCTTATGTAGTCTTCTACACCAAATTCAACTAAAGATTCTAGAATGGATTCAGTAAGCACGTTATTGAAAGCTCCTTCAACGTCTAAGAAAGTGGCGAGTGTATTCTTTATAGTTTATAGATTTCTCAATAGTGCACACAACCTCGTGCATGGCGGTTTCCGTGGATTTGCCTTTAAGGTATAGGTGTTGAGAATTTTCAAGGGGACATACAACTAGGATGTCTCTAATATGGGTGTCGAGGATGCGCTCTAAGGTTTAAAGCATGAAAGAGGTCAGACTAATTGGCCGGAAATCTTTCGCAGATTCATACCCCCGCCTACCGACCTTCTGGATAAAAACCACTCTAACATGTCTCCAGGACTCAGGAACATAGTTTAGATAGAGGCATCCTTTAAAAATTATTTCCAGCCAGGGAACTGCTATCTCTTGCAGTTCTTGGAGCATAATTGGCAGTATGCCGTCCAGGCCTGGAGACTTATATGGTGAGAAAGCATTAATTGCCCAGGCAATTTTTTCTTTTGTTATAACGGTATTGATATGATCTACACGAGCTGAAGACGTGTCCGAACTACTGCTCTCGAAACCCGGAAAGTGTGTCGTCATCAATAGTCCAGAAACCATCAAGCTTTTTCAAGAATTATGGATTAAAATGTTCCTTAGATAGAACTTTACCAAGCCTAGCGGAATTTTTTATATTTTCAATTGACTGACAGAATTCTCTCCAGCCTTGTTGCTTGGTTGATGCGAGAGCTCGCTTGTAAACCTTGAGACAGTCTTTATAGGGTTGATAAAACTTATGTTTGTGGCAGACATTAAAGATTGATCAAGTCATTTACCTTAGATTAGATAGGTCTTCATTTCACCAAGGGGGTAGTGTTTTTTCGGATATATTTAATCGGACAGGCGACCTTAAAAGCAGTACTCATTGATGCTTCAAAGGATTTCACCATTGACTCAAGATCTATAACCGAGTCTGGACTCAGGTTCGGTATATTGCCCAATTTAGATTTTATAACTTGACTGAATTCCTTCCAGTCAATTCTTTTGGGATTTCTATAAGGGGGTTTATTTTCGTTCTTGAAATAAATGTTGAAGAGTATCCATCGGTGGTCCGACAAAGATTTCAGAAGGGATACCCTCCAAGTCTCTACTATTAGCTTAAGGTTGTTATTTACGATCGTAACATCCAGTACGTCCTCCCAGCCTTCGTAATTTTCAGGGCTCGGAAAGACAAAAGTGGGAGTGTAACCTCTGTTACAGACCCTCAGGTTATTTTCTATAATAAAATCAAAAAGAGACTCACCTCGTTCATTGATCTCTGAACTACCCCAGAGGGTATGCCGTGCATTTGCATCGTTACCAATCAAGAAGTTAGTCCCTTTGGCTTTAGCTTCGGTAGTTAGTATTCGCAACTCTTCTAGCGGTGCCGGTCATGGGCTGAGTACACCGCGGCCAACAATAAACCGTCTGCATTTTTGTCTTCCAACATTACAACTGTTAGGTCAGGAGTGCTAAGATTTGGACACAAAAAAGCTTTTAAGTGTTCTTAGCTAAAATACAAGTTCTAGGCTTACCTTGGTCTGGGCTTGCGATTTTGTCAAATAGGTCGTATTGGTGGTCTTGGAGGCCTCTTACATTGAGGGCATTCATCCATGGTTCTTGAACAATCGCTACGTCTACATTTTCCTCCCTCAGGAAAACCCGCAGATTATCCGAGGCACATTTAGAGTGCTTTAGATTAATCTGTATGACTCGCAGCGCGTTTTTAATTTTTAGGGGACCCTGCACAGTCAGGGCCGGGCGGCTCTCCAGGAACAACGACATTACCAACAACTTCGTCGATCTCGACATTGTCATCAGCTTTCTCGGGCTCTTCTCCCTGACTATGCAAGATTCTTAAACGGATGTTACGGATGCCGAACTTAAGATTGAAATCGGCTTTCTCGAGGGCTCCCCGGCTTTCTTCGCTTATCCTTAGAAGATAAGGTCCGCTGTTCTTCTGCGGTTCCTCTGCCTTAATGACAGCCCAGTCATGCATAGGAACCAGCGGATTTAGCCTCTGAAGTCCGCGGATCAGCTCTTGTCCGCTCGGCTTGATGCCCAGGAGGGGCAACCAAGTGCGAGCCATTGGCTGTCTAGGGATGTCCTTAGCTGGGATTAGCTTGAGCTTCAGGTCCTCCCAGTCGTTGCTAATCTTAGCTACGCTAGTATAAGGAAATCCCTAGAGAACTGGTCCTCGCACTTGATTACCCTTTACCCCCTGAGCATCTCGCTAGAGTTGAAACCAGGATAGTGACCCTCACTTGCCGACAGAGTGTATAAGAACACCATCTCTGAGAGCTTGCCCTCGATGAAGTTCCACACAGCCAACAAACCTTTGTTGTTTGTTGAGAGCTCATCCACATCCGATACCTGGAGATCGTCTCTGACAACTTCCAGAGTATGTGGCTGCGCTGCCCTAAGAGGTGGCATTTGTTCACCCCTCCTAGGATTATCAAGCCTCCTCTTCTTCTGCGGTTGTGTGGTCTCTTCTTGAGACCTATTTCGCTTGACGGTCTTTTCTTCTATCGCCAGAAGCTCGTTGTAATCTTCAACGATCTTCTGGCACGTAATTTTGTCAGCGGCGTCCCGCGCATGGACCGTTCCAGCTTCCTCATTCCTGGCTATCTTGTCAAGAAAATAGGTAGTCCTCTTGAACTGGACCGTGCGAAGGTCGCTCTCTGATTGTCTTTTGTTTTTTAATCGGGATTTATTGACAGGCTTGGAATGCACAGGAGTACTATGGCTGGTACTGCCTGTGCTTCCGAAAGGTCCAGGTGGCCCATGAGCACCGAAACTACCGGTACTACTGAGCAACCCTTAAGGGTTTCTTGGCTTGAGGCCAAGAGTTCATCCTCTGTGTCGGCGGATGGTTCTACGTCTGTCTTGTCATTATCGTCCATATTGTAAAACAAACTATTTGATTCCCACGAGTAGGTCAGAAAGGAAAGGTCAGCACCGGTAGAGCCGATATAACGGGGTAAGGCACGGAGTATGACGGACCCTGCCAAGGCGTCCGAAAGAGCTCGTTAGAGACTGGTTTACCCCCCAGCCTTCCATTTCTTCGGCACGGATTATGAAAGCGCTCACACCCCCATTGAAAATAAGGGACCCCGTATCTATGGTCAAATCGCATTGCTGAGTGTTGAGCTATTGATAAGTAAGGAACACCACAACGATTCGACCTGACCTTAGCTAATCCCAATCTTGACATCTCACAAGATTAGCTTTGGTGATCATTACCGCCCGGCACCCACTAGGAGGGTTTGATACAAGGATTTTTGCCAAGCTGTGAATCTTATACTCCCTTGATTAAATCATTTTCCAAATAACTCATCTTGTCACTGATTTTTTTTATGAGTTCAGTTGAATATTCAATCAGAGGAGCAACTTTTGCCTCTTTGTAAATAAAGTTATTAGAGTATCTTTTATCTCTTTTTTTGAAAATTTTTGTTGACACATAAACGCAGAATCTTCTTTTCGAAGATCTCAAATTCTCTCACTACCGTAGGAGATATGCTAAACCAGACTGGAAACACGTATGTTAAAATTGGTCTGATAAGAGTTTTATAGAATAGTAGTTTCGATTTTTTACTAACCATCTTGTGCTTGACGAATGGCATTAACATACTTAAGATTTTCCTGGATTTGATTTTGTTTAATCGGGCACGGCTATTGAATTTAAAGAGGTTATTGAAATTAACACCCAAGTATTTCAGTTGATTTTTAAAAATTATGTTAGTGTTGTCGATTGATAGTTAGTGTTGTCGATGATAATAATTCCTTGCTTTCTTTGACTATTCCTGGTTTGCCTTTACCACTGGCATTCCTGAAACAGATTGCTTCGGTCTTGTCTTTATTGACATTTATTCCCCATTTTTTGTAATAGTCATTCATTACTTCCAGATGAGATTTTAGGTTGCAAAGCGCTTCCGAGGGGTAGTCTGCTGCGGCAAAAACAAGTATGTCATCGGCAAACAGAATGCTTTCGGAGATCAGCATATTGTATGTAAAGTAAGTATGCAGAAAGTCGTACAAGAACAAGTTATAGAGTTTTGGGCCTAGGATTGATCCCTGTAGGATTCCCTTAAGCGTGATGCAATTTTCCGACTTCGTCTGTTTGCAATTGGATGAAAAACATTCTATTTGTGAGGAAACTGAGAATTCGAATTATGTAAACTAGATGGGATGGAAAATCCAGCTGCAAGAGTTTATAAATTAGACCGTCTCTCGACACGCTGTCAAACGCTTTCTCGATATCGAGAGAGCAGGCAGTGGTACATTTTTTTTACGATGGTTTAAAGTTGCTTCATGGTGTAGTTCAAGAAGTGCGTGAACTGTGAAGTGGCTCCTCCTGAACCCAAACTGGTAGTCACAAATAAACTCTATATTACTTTCCGTGTGAAGCTCTAGTTTCTGTAACAGAATTCTTTCAAGAATTTTTCCCACGTTCGACAGCAGGGAGATCGGTCTGAAATTGCCCAAGAGAAAGATGGTTGGTTTTTTAAAAGGGATAAAATATTCGCTGTTTTCCAGGCAGTTGGGAAATATGCGTAATTAATACAACTATTAAAAATCACTTTTAAATACTGGGTGCCATGAGGAGAAAGTTTCTTTAATATAAAGTTTGATATGCCACCAGGGCCTCAAAGTAATGCCGGATTTACACGAATGGCAAAGTTGCCAATATTTCTGCCAAAAAAATTGTAAAATAATGGCAGAAATAATTTTTGCATGACATGCATTTACACGAGTTCAAATAATAGCAGATTTTAAAATGCTGGCAACATGCCATAAAAGACTGAGCAAGCTCATTCTTTATCTAGAATGGGAAAATTTGAAAAATGGCGTCAGTAAAGTGTTTACACATAGTCTTATTAATGGCAGCATTTTATGCCAAATTCTCTCTGCCATTTTATTTTGGCAAAAATATTGCCAGTATTTAGAGCATTTACACGATTAAAAGAAAAATGGTTACAATTTGCCAGATATAATGGCATTTTGCCATTCGTGTAAATGCAGCATAAGAATCTTGCATTGGGTTGTTGGATTGGGAGAACTTAAAAATTCTTTCAGGTTTTGATTGAGTTAAGCGCTGTAACTCTGTTTGTACCTCAGTGTTGATGCTGACATCTTGCATTGGTATATGTTCACTGTAAATATTTTTGAAATATTCTTTGAATAATTCTACCTTTCCCAGTTCCCCCTACAGTGACTTGGTCACAGTTGAAATTTTTCATTTTATTACAAAGTTTGGCCACTTCTTTAAAGGCGTTTGGGCCTGGTGAAATTTTAAGAGTTTTTGACCGGCCTGGACCCATGTTCTATAACTCAGGCGATAACTTTTCGCATGGTTAAAAAATGAAACGAATCATTCCTCTCTTATCGCCTCTGGAAAGAATCGAGTTTCTGTAACTCAATACGATAAGTTCAACTTGTTTTTTTTTTTTTGACTGGAATTTCCATTGGAAGGCGATAAGTCGATGTCATTTTGACGTTTCAAAATTAAAAACCAAAACAATCAAAAATAATTTATTTATTTTTCTTTCCGCAGAGAAAAATACAATTTCTGTGCCGGGAATCACCCTTAACTAAATTCAAAATAATAAAAGAACCTCTAACTAGAAGAGTGTGAAAAAAAAATGTGAAAAGCTTACCAAGCAAAAATGTGATTTAGAAGAATAACTTCAGCGAAACTATGCTGAACTCGAAGAACAAACCAAACCACTTATTGAACAACGTGAAGTTTTGGAAACTGAGCTTATAGATTTAAAGAAAAATGTTGACGAGGCGATAGCCGATCTGGCTCTATCCGACCTTCTTTCCTTACAACCATTTTCAATTTAAGGAATTTTAAAAAATAATTCCCATGTAAAAGTATTTTCAACATTTTTAATTTTCAAAAAAAAAATGTTGAAACGTTTTCTATATGGAAAATTTTTGAGCTAATTTTTTGAATTAAAAATGCTTTCCGGAACTAGTTAGGAAACATAAATTAGAACACAGAGCAGTTTCAATCATCCCAATGAAGCACGTAGTTTTGAAATGACAGTGGTTTGTATGTAACACTTACAAGAATTTACGAAATTCTTGTAAGTGATACATACAAACCACTGTCATTTCAAAACTACGTGCTTCATTGGGATGATTGAAACCATTCTGAGTTCTAATTTATGTTTTCTAGCTAATAGCGGAAACCATTTTTAATTCAAAAAATTATTTCAAAAAAATTCCATTTAAAAAACGTGTCAAGGTGACATAAATTGAAACTCACCACCATTTCAAAAATCCAAATGAAGCACGTATTTTTGAAATGAAGGTGGTTTGTATGTAACACAAGAATTTTGCTCGAAATTCTTTTAAGTGTTACATGCAAACCACCGTCATTATTGGCTTGTATTTAGGAAATTGAATTAAAATAAAAAACAACCGAAAGTTTTTAATGATTACATTTATAATTTCTTACAATCAGATATTATATATATCGTAGATTCGAAGTAAATATTTATTCATTTATGTACTGCTAAAACTACATTATTGATTCATATTTTTGTGGATGTTTCTTATGATAGTTCAGTTATATTTAAAGAGGTTTTTTCATCAAATTCACGAAAAAGAAAAACAGAATGTAAAGATTTTTCTTTTTTGCCGTAATAACCTAATTGGTCATAATATTTTTTGTATAAATAACGCAGTTAGGACCAAAAATACTTGAATTGAGTGAGGGTTTCTCTGAAAGGTATTGTTATCTTTGAAGAGTTCTGTCTTGAAGTAAGCTGGAAAAATATTTCATATATTATCTTAGGTTTCTTAGCAAAAGTTAAAAATGTACCTTTCGATTCATAGCAAAGTAACAAAGAGTAGTATTAACTCGAACGCCAATAGCATCGTTGGGAGCTTCAATAGCAAAACAGCTTATTGAATCACCGTCTTGCAGATCCAAGAATATATTAATGTAATTTTGAATGTTTCGCAACAATTGTTTCTTTTTTCTTATCAACAGATTTCATTTAAGAGTATTTAACGTTATCAGCGTCTTCTTCATCATCAATTAGCTACAATAAAATAAAAGTAAGCTTGAATTTAGTTTTAAAGGCCTTTTTTTTGTGAAATAATTTAATTTCTTACCATTTTTTTTCTATTTTTATGTTAATTCGCCATCTCTTCGGTCAACGATAAGATTTGACGTTTAAAATGATAAACTTATCGACCTTCAGAGATACAAAAACCAATTTTATCGCATTTTTCCAGTATTTCAATTCCGTTTGAGCTTTAATTTCTTCGTTTTGGCGTTTTAAATCTTCATTTTGTTGAATCAGTTTTTCATTTTGTTTGACAATTTTATTATTGAATTCTTCGAGCTTTTCGAATCTTAGCTCAAATGCTTCTTGTAGCACTTTGTTCCAGTCGATAAAGTTATCGCCTGTCAAAATTACAGAAACCCGATTATGCGATAAAATGAGTTTTGTTTCAATTCTCACCGTTTCTCGACAAGTTTTATCGCTTCGCAAGTTACAGAACGGCCCTGGGGACCCATATTCTGTAACTTGCGAAGCGATAAAACCTGTCGAGGAACGGTGAGAATCGGAACGAAACTCATTTTATCGCATCATCGGGTTTCTGTAATTTTGACAGGCGATAACTTTATCGACTGGAACAAAGTGCTACAAGAAGCATTTGAGCTAAGATTCGCAAAGCTCGAAGAATTCAATAATAAAATTGTCAAACAAAATGAAAAACTGATTCAACAAAATGAAGATTTAAAACGCCAAAACGAAGAAATTAAAGCTCAATATGAGCATTTTGCGGCTAAACTAAATATTATTTTCACTCGGAATGAGAATATTTTGAATGTTTTCAAAAGTTTTTAGTGTTGTATATATTATCAGTTTATTTTGTGTTCCTCTTTCCCTATAATTTTTCTTATTTATGTTACCTTACTTTTTTTATTTATTTTCTCAGTGAATGTGATTTGTGAATTGTTCCTTTTAGTTTTTACCAAAATAATGAATTAATTTGTGATTTTTATTTAATTTATGTTTTATAATGCATTTGAAAAAAAGACAATAAATTCGATTGTGGTTTACTTTGCAACTGTTATTTTTGAAGTTCCAATTGTTTTAGTTTTATTATTGTGATTTTACAACTCTAATTTTTGTTTGTATGATTGAAATTAAAGAGTGGGTTTTCTCCCAATTTTACTAAATTTCTACCAATATTAGACTACAATGCGATAGCTGGTGGAAAGCTAAAAAAGACAATATACTAAGTTGAGAAAAAATAAGAAGTCGTCATTTTTTGTCAACTGTTCAGATTTATTGAACAAAAAACCCTCAATACCCTTGCCCTTATTCATTATTTTGTTTTTTTTTTTTTTGTTGGCAGGAATTCCCACACAATATCCCGGTGTGGTAGTTGAATTATTCAAATTGATGAACTTGTTCTCGACTAGACATCCCGATGCAACTGAACAGAAACAACATGAAGTTTCTTCATTTAGAAGAACTACCCTTTCAACGACACGTCTCGATAGACCGCCGAAAAACGCCAGCAGCCATTGGGAAAACATAATCTTGTAAATGGTATGCCATGCAAAACAGTCAAAGGATTAGTTACTTTCTTAAACACTTACCCCCATATTAATAAACGAAGCCAGCGGCGAGTTATCTTTAACTCGCGGATCAGGAGTAAGATTTCTGCTACTTACGAGCTAGCTAAACCACCAAGGAAGGTAGTTTAGCGAAGGATTAACTATGACAAATAAATATACCTTCCTTGGTGGTTTAGCTAGCTCGTAAGTGGCAGAAATCTTACTCCTAATCCACGAGTTAAAGATAGCTCCGTTTATTAATATGGGGTTAAAATCTTTCAGTAGACGGTAGCTAGTAGATATCGATGGACGATAAATATGTTAGAAACTTTTCAGATATCAACTATCCTAAGGTAAGCTTCTGATAATGTAGTGACGTTCTATTCAAACCACTAAAAGCTATTGTAGTAACTTATTTATTTCCAGATCAAAATCAGTGTCCCTATCTCCCGTTTATTGTCCACGACTAGCTTTTCTTTGTATGCGAATGTTGATATACATTATATAATATGTATATGAATGAGATTTATTTACGATTCGTCTCATATCACAAATCACAGGTGTACCAGCACCCGTCCGCAAACAACTAAGAGCATCACTTAAGGCACTTCTATCAAATAACTCATGTGATATTTCATAAAATGGTAATTTAAAATGAATTTTATATCAATATCTTTCAATTTCTTTTACGAATGCATAGACGATGCGTGACCCAAGAAGAAAACTTAAATCAACAGAATTCAATGGAAGTTACTAAAGCTGAGGAAGCTGAATTAAGAAACACTGATGTACAAAATACAAATGTATTTCTTCCGGCGACAATAGATGCAAGGACGGCGAAAAATAGAGAGTGCCCTGCCCAGCCACCACCATGACAACTACCCCCATCACGAACACCAGCAGTTGCAACACAGCCGAAAACAGTGGGTTCATAAAAAACAATAATAAACTGAACAAGGGAATCACACAGATCTCAAGTGCTTAAGACTAAGTCAATGAACTTCAAATACATACCTACATATGAATTATCTTAATTTTAAGATTATTCGATATGCCGGCAACTCCAAAAACTACGTATAATTCAAAAATCATCAGTCAAATGTTTCAACCACGGATCTCGATAATACACTGGATAGTGTATTCCTTACAAATTGTATAACAGTTTTGTTTGACTCCAATTGAAGATGACAAGTACGCGCCAAGTCAACTATTTGACAGTTCCAAAGTATTGGCCTCGTTCACTTACCAATGGCCGAGTTCGGATACGTAAACGAAGATATCTGGATTTGTTCGTGTTGTTCTAATGCATAATACTACGTTTTCACTGGGCCAAATGAGGTAATTTCTTTGCAAATTTACAAATCAGATCCGAAATTACCTCAATTCCCATACAAATGCCTAATACTACGTTTTCACTGGGCCAAATGAGGTAATTTCTTTGCAAATTTACAAATCAGATCCGAAATTACCTCAATTCCCATACAAATTCTCGTTCTCAAATGAGCTAATTTCAACAAAACGAAGCTCATTACAACAACACGAACAAATCTAGATACCTTTGGCGACGTACCCGAACGCGGCCATTGTGTAGTTTTATGTTCATTTGACAGCAGGCAGCTGGGGATGAGTTTGTTCATCGATGTTGGGAAAATATCGATGTTAAAAGAAAAAACATCGATTGAAACACTATATTGCTTTCATCAAATTAGTTTGATCTTAGATGGTCATGTTCTCAAAACAAAAATGAAAATAAAAAGAAAAAAACCCAATTTTAAATCACTAATCAGAAAAAAAAATAATTTTTAAAATAATTACATTCCTTTTTTATTTATAAAAAATATTTTGATTGGTTGGCTCAGATATTTTGACGTTTCCAAACAAACTATCGATAGCAAAATGGTAATTCGATTTGGTAGTACTTTTTCTATCTGAACTTACGTTAAGAACGAAAAATTATCTGAACTTGGCTTTGTTTATATGTATGTTGTATTTACGTTAGTTAAGATGTCGGGTTTATGGACCAATTCTATCTGGACTTGCAAAAAAACAAGGCTATTAAAATCATCGATGTTCAGAAAGCTAAAGGCACCGTTTACAAATGATATTTTGTATTTAAGAATTGTTAAGGCGGTGTGTTGTGGAGTCGTGTTTCGCTGTCAGTCCATATAATATGCACCACACAACCACACTACATATGAGACAAATGTGGTTCTATGGATATGAATAACATTGTAGCAATAGCAACACTACACGAGACAAGTGTGGTTGGCTTTAGACGTTCATTCATGTTAAAAAATTTAGCATCGATGTTTAAACATTTAAATCATTGATGTTCAAGAAGGAAAGACGCCGTTTTTTTACCTACGACATATGAGATGTTCATTCATGCAAAATAACTTATGATAGATGATCAAGAATCAAAAACATCTTGTACTTATCGCAACAATTTTCAAAACAATATAGGTATTTTGAACTTATTATAAAATATATTTTTAATCGATTTTTGGACGAGCTTTTATTATGCAAACAAATATATTAAAAAATATCGATGTTAAAAACGATTATTCTGATTCGATAATTTTTGACATCGATGTTAGTTCTTTGATGTTGACATCATTATTTTTTCAATGTCGCTCATCCCTATCAGGCGCTCTATATTTTGTTATAATGTTATATACTGTAATACAAAAAAAAAGCCAGCTCAACTATAAAACTTCTTCAAATGAAGTCAACCTTTTTGTACGAATACGATATCCAGTGTATTATAGAGATCAGTGGTATCAACCACTTAACTCACTCTGATGGTCATGATCATGGCCTAGCGGAGAGAAAGTCATAGTACATACAATAATATAGAAATTAAAAATATATGTCTCTGGAAAAACCGAAACCCGTTCCATTGCATAACAGAGTTTTAGATAATTCAATGCAATCAGCTAATGTGAATCCATTTACTCCTAACAGTATGTTTTTTTTTTGTATAAATTTAATATTATAAAATATTTTATTTTTTATCGCAAGGTTTATTGGCACAAAATAAAAAATGATATACCTACCTAGACAATTTGGTCGGGAGAACAAGATACAAACATCTCTAATTTCGTTCCTTTATTTTTACTTAATCGATTAACTCGAAGGTAATGCAGCTGACATTTTACAGGCTCCAAAATGCTGTTTACCTCTTCAAGGCACAAATATAAGTCAATCAAAAAAGAATTTCTTGAAATTGCTATGTAAGGTTTTAAAAAAATTGGTTGTGGCTTTGAACAACTTTAAATTCATATAAACATTTCAATCGCCGATACAGAGTAATTGATTGTTATATAATTTTACTTCTTTTCTAGGTGTTGGTGAGATTGGTTTGGTGTATCAACGCCTTTATCGACTTGATGGGTAATCAAGGTAACCGGCCAGTTCTTCTCATCCCCACACGACTGGAAATATTGGTCTACCAAGTGTTCAGGTAATGTATAATAAAAATTTTATTCTATTAAACATATTAATTATTAATAATATTTTGTAGGTACATGAAGGGTCATCATGTTTATAAATTGCATTATTTTACCAATGTGGCTGGACTAAATGGAGTTGCTGTATCAGGTCAGAATCCCTGTTTCATCTTCCTGACTATCAAAGGAGAGATACGTGTCCATGTCCATAAGCTATACGGCAATGCAGCTAATGAAAGCTTCACCCCCTTCAATAACATCAATTGTCCAAGTGGATTTTTGTTTTTCGATAATTTGTTTAATTTAAAAATTGCTGTTCTACCAAATCATTTAATATTTGATTCTCCCTGGCCAATACGAAAGGTTCCAATAGGCTGCACTCCCCGGCAGATTGTCTATCATAGGGAAAATCGTGTCTATAGTGTAGTTACTCAGGCTGAAGAGGTAACAAGTAAGTACTATCAGTACAAGGGCGGGGATAAGGAGTTGTCTGAGGAGATCAAAGGCGAGAGATTTATCTATTCGACTAGGTCAAAGTTTAGCGTTGTCTTGATATCACCAAACACCTGGGAAATGGTATCGGATGCCTCGATCGATTTGGAAGAGTGGGAACATGTGACAGCTTTTAAGATAATTTCCCTAGCATATGAAGGAACTCGGTCTGGTTTGAAGGAGTACCTTTCGATTGGGACACATTTTAACTACAGCGAGGACATTACATCTCGTGGAAATATCTACATCTATGACATAACTAAAGTTTTTTTCAGAACCAGGTAAACCTTTGGCGAAATTTAAATTGAAAGAAGTCTTCAAGAATGAACAGAAGGGACCAGTTTCTGCCATCTCTGATGTTCTGGGCTTCCTCATAACAGCATTGGGACAAAAGATTTATCTATGGCAGCTAAAGGACGACGATCTCATTCATTGACACACACATCTATGTCCATCGAATCATCTGCGTTAAGTCGTTGATTCTAACTGCCGATGTCTACAAATCAATCAGTATTCTGCGTTTTCAAGACGAATATCGAACTTTGTCGTTAGTTTCGAGAGATCTTCAGCCATTGGACATTATGACATTAAATTCGTCGTAGACAGCACGAATTTATGATTTTTTGTAACCGATGCTGATGAGAATTTCATTGTCTATATAAAGGTATTCACGATCCGTTGCAACTGGTCTAGTATCATTGCAAAAGTGTAAAATTCAAAAATGTTCTTGCTCTATAACAACAACACTGCCTTAAATCTTGCAACAGTTTTGCATTTTTGATATACCCCAACCCCATTGCAACATGGAGGGTAAAATTTGCCTGGTGTCGTTGTCAGTTTGGAAGAAAATTTTTCAATTTTACACTTTTGCAATGATACTAAACCAGTTACATCGGATCGTAAATACCTCTTATGTATCAATCTGAAGCACGTGAATCCTTCGGAGGACAAAAACTCATTCGCACTCATTCGACAAAAAGTCAACACAATTTTCCGAGTGCAATGTCCAAATCAACGGCATCCGTTCTTTTTCGAAAACCAACATATGATTGTTTTTGGGACATTGGACGGTGGCATAGGTTATTGTTTGCCTTTACCCGAGAAGACCAACTGGCGACTGTTGATGCTGCAAAATGTACTGCTAACGCATAAAAAGCATTTAGCTAGGCTCAATTCAAAAGAGTTCGAGAAAATTAACAACTAATCCTTGTCGATGCATTGTTGATGGAGAGTTAATATGGTCATATTTTTCGCTGCCACATACAGAAAAGCAAGAGGTGGCGAAGAAAATCGGTACGAAACATGAAGATCTTTATTTGGAATTAATGCACGTCGATAGAGTGATGAAATAAAATGTTTTATAATCCTAAATAGTTTTTTTGAATTTAATTTTTGGGGAAATTGGTTAACAACTTTATTTAAAAATTTTACTATTAACATTCATTTTTGTAAGATTTCTTAATACAACTTCACCATTTTTAAATATTCAAAAAAAAATGTTGAAACTGTTACGTATGGCAGCACTGGCCATCCGAGTTCTTTTATATACTTTTGTAAAATAAATGGTAGATAGTTCAGTTCTTGATCGGTCTCTGACCGTGATAGACATGTTTTAAAAACCGAGGAAACGGAGATTAATAAATGTGGGTTTTTGCATAATTTTCCCACAGTAAAAGTCGTACCTGTTTCATTTTAATCGGAGTTTTAACATTACGGTCCTTCGGAGCCGCGATTTAGAAAAAAAAGTGTTTTTTATTCGGAAATCGGGAGATTGTGTAGTGAAAAAAGTGTTAATAAAATTATCCACTAACTACGCAATAGGAGAAACGGTGCAACACCTGGAGGTTTTGTGTGTGTTTTTACAACACAAGGATGTGGGCAGTTCAATCACGCACATAAAAGAGAGTTTTATAAATATACATTTTATTTATATATTTTATTTAAATTTATCTATATTCGTGCCTTACAACCACGAATGTAGAGGAGTACTTTTTTAGTTTTATTGGTGCCTTACAACCACCAAAAAATTCCATGTGTTTATGTTATGTACGCAGGAGATGTGTATAACCATGAAAAGCATGTAGGAACATGCACAGGAGAATAAGATATTGAATGGAGGGCTTCCATTCAATGTTCAGGTTAGGTACAGGAGTATAAGAAAAGGTTAGAGCGAGGTTAGAGAGCTCTGCACATTCGAAAGTACACAGCGCACACGACGCACACAACACATCAGCGAGAAAGAGGGATCTTTTTTTTTAGAAAAAGTAACCATCACTGGAACGAAGAGAAACCATCAAACAAATGGTTGAATAAAAAAAGGGTTATTAGTATTGTGAATTTCAAAGCGAGTAGTTGGTAGCGCGTTTTAATTTTATATAAAAAGAAGCTATAGAGAAGAAGCTATAAATTCGACAGCAAAAACAATAAAAAAGGTATAATTAAAATAAAAATTATAATAAAAATGTGTGTACTAGTGAGGTGAGTTAGGGTATTAATAAAAAAGTGTGTGTGAAAGGTAGGAAAAAAGAAGAAACAAACAACAACGGACTAGGTCGGGAGACAAATTTTTTTATGGAGTTACGGAGAATTAAATAATAATAATATACGGAGATAATTTTAGTGCAGTGTAATTGCGCGGAAATAAAATAAATTGAGGAGTTTAAGTGGAAAGTAAAATAAATGGAAAATTAAATTCTGATGTGCGTCGTCGCCATCATTTATATATGTCTTATGTGTGAGCTAGTTACAAAGGGAAAATCAAATTGTGATGTACGTCTTCGCAGTCATTCGTAAGCGTAAAGGGGAAACAAGTGGAAATGCATTGGAATTGCAACTACAGTGGGATGGTTGTCCTTCTTTTTTTGGGCATAACAATAAATTGTATAGGGGAACTGTTAATGGAGTTTTTTGGAAAATATTAAATATTTAAAAAAAGAGTAAAATATTTTAATTAGGAGAAAAAATATTTATAAAAAAAGGAGTAACATATTTTAATAAGGAGAAAAAATATTTAAAACAAAAAAAAAATGTAGTAAAATATTTTGATAAGCTGAAAAAATATTTAAAAAAAAAGTAGTAAAATATTTTAATAAGGAGAAAAAATATTTAAAAAAAAAAGGAGGAAAAAATTTTAATAAGGAGAAAAAAATATTTAAAAAAGGAGGAAATTATTTTTAATAAGGAGAAAAAATATTTTAAAAAACATTAAAAATAAGGAACAATTAAGGGTATTGCGGATATTTTGTTGGTCATTAGAAATTATACAATTTTTCTGCTCGTACAAAGTAGGTAATAAAATAGTTAGATTTTAATTGTTTCTCGGAGTAAGAATATGTGAACTAATTGATCATATTCTATAATGGAGTTATATATATATATATATATATATATATTTTAAATAAATTTATATTCAATGAATATCAACTAGTTTTTTTTTATTTCTAACAGGGCATTAAAATACAATTTGTCATGAAATAAACATTATGTGCATATTACTAACATACATACGAGTATGTACGTACGAATAGTTTTATTAAATTATTATGTCCAATGAGGATCATATCTTCTAAAAAATCTATTTAAAAGTGCATTAAATGGTCACGTCTTTCTATTAAGTATTAAAATGAATTGATTTCAGTGAAAAGTTGCCAAAATTAAAACAAACAATTGTGATTTTATTCCAGAAAAAAACTAATTTTTAATAATGGATACAGGGAACTCGAAGCGCGGGTTTCTTTAAATCTACAGAGAAAAAAATCCATGACGGTTTCTTTTAATCACTTGAACTCGAAACACATTTATATTTTTATATTTCAATATTTACAATCTAACCACCTCACAATTTTGTTTAATTAACTTGCAACTATTCACTAAAATTGTTCAATTTCAACACTTTCCAATAAATTTGGTGACCACAATAAAGAAAATCTTCAAACCGACTTGTGAGAAATGTCAAATCTTGCTACATTTGTGAAAATCAATATTTTCTCCCAAAGTGATACCAAATTTCCACAAATTTTTGGTGATCACTTTACGCAGATGGAAAATCCTATCACTTGTGACTGTCACAAATGTGATGATCACAAATCACCTTACGCGATTCCACCCCAGGATTTCCATCGTACTGAGGTATCTCGGCTCGGAGTGTCACTGCTGAGTGGCCATCCTTCTCATCAGTTGATTTGGGTGGAAGCAGACTTTCTTGAGGACTTGAAAGTAAGTCTAGCTAGCAAGGAGGGAGCTGTTAAGCGTGAGCACATTGATGCGTGGACCGCAAACAGAATTATATTCTCTTGAGGACTTGAGAAAGGAGAATCATGCTAGGAAGCATGAATGGGGTGTTCAGAGCGAGCATATAGATGCCTTGACCACTAACACAATTTCCCATTAAATATTCTAGGGATAAAATTTAAGTGTACACTTGGAGAAATTATTTTAGGAAGAATTTAAAATACATTTTAACCAGGAGATAGAACGGAGGGGGAACCTCATTTGGGTTTCCATGGAGAATATGGTTATTATGTTATTTTGTTTAACTGCTTTAGGTATAGAATTTCACACCACACACTTATATTATTTTTAAATCCGGAGTTTTGATATATTCTCTGGAAGATTAGAGAACTTATCAATTTTAATATTCTCTGGAGGACTAGAGAATTAAGGAGTTTGAACTTTGAAATATTCTCTTGGGGACTTGAAAACATTTTTCAGTAAATTACAAAATATACTTCTAGGGAGAAATAATTAAAGGAAAAGGAGAATTTTTCTAGGAAGAAGGATCGGAGTAGGAGAGGAGTATTTTACAAAATATACTTCTAGGGAGAAATAATTAAAGGAAAAGGAGAATTCTTCTAAAAAGAAGGATAAATAGGAGTACGGAATATAAAATACAAGCACATATAAATTTTTTTTTGGATTAAAAAAATACTGAATAAAAATTATAGTTAAAACTCACACGTCACACTCACGTACACACAAAATAGTTGTCATATCAGGTTTATTACTTTCATTTTATCTGGAAATAAAATTGAATTCGTGGAATTTGGGTAGAGGTAGGATTTTGTAGGCAGATTTTCTTCCCGTACCAAACAAAACTTAATAAAATTAACACGACAATTAAATTATTTCTTTTCATAAAAAGCTGCAAAAGCAAAGAAGGGCCAGGAGGTCCAGGAGAAAGGAGATACAGCCGCCAAGGCAAAAAATGGCCAGGAGGTCCAGGAGAAAGGAGTTGCGAGTGGAGAGAAGGCGGCGTCAGGAGACAGAGCCTTCACATCGCTACAACGGGCGATAACTCGGAGTGCGGCCTTTACAAGGTCGGAGGAGGTGGGAAGGACATCCCACGAGGGATTGTTGTTGCGCACTGACCGTCTCATTCAGCTATGGGACAAGACCAATGACCTGTTCCTGGAACTGGTGGAGTCATCAGATTGAGACAATCTTACAAACTTGGAGAAGGAGATGGGGGAAATGGAGAAGGAGTATTTTGAAGCGGCTGAAACATTGAGGACAAGGCTAAGCGAAACAGCCAAGGAGAAACAGCGGAGCGAGACACGTTCAGCTGATGGGGAGGACCCTCATGGAAAGGCAATTAGTGTAAGCCCTACGTTGCCAACCAAACAAAATAACATTCCAAATACTTGGGGAGAGTTTGATAGTTCACTCATGAAGTGGTTAGGAGATCGTGACCTGTTCAAAACAGCGATCCACGACAACGGAGATATTTCCGAGGCATATAAATTCTCCTATTTGAAGAAATCGTTATCGGGGAAAGCGGCCAAGGCCTTGGGAGAAAGCCATCTGAGCCAAGATATCTATAAGGAGGCATGGGAGAGGTTAAACCAAGTGTATGATAGGCCCTACCACATAACCAGAGAATACCTTAACCTTTTATAGGCTGTCGGTCTTGCTGGAGAAGCCTACGCCTAATGAGGTTCAACGGATGGCAAATGTGACACATGAGACCATACGCCAGTTGAAATCTCTGGAGATCCTTGTGGAACACTTGGATATGGTCTTCGTGCTCGGACTACACGAGAGACTAGACCAGGAGACCCGTAAGCAAAGGGAGTTGCAAAGGAGTTCGGAGATGCCAAAAGTTGGAGAAATTCTAGACAAACAAGCAGGAGCTTTGGAGAGAACAAGACCGGGATGGAGAAACCTTCCATCAACTGCAGGAGCAGCCAAGATGGAACCGGAGAGCTCAAACTGGAGAGGAGCATCGATTTCAAGGGGAGTGGAGAGGAGATCGGCAGGACAGTACGTAGGCATGCCTTGTGAAGCATGTGGTAAGAATTCCCATGCTCTCTATCATAGTCAGGAGTTTATGGCATTGAGTCTAAATGCCCGGAGAGTTTTTGTGGCTAGGAGAAAAATCTGTCAAAATTGCCTCAGGAAAGGCCATCAAATGGAGACCTGCACAGAGGTAAAGTGCAAGAATTCAAAATGCCAAGGGAATCCAGCACACAACAGTATGCTTTGCCCAGCCAAACAAGGGTTTAAAAGCATTTTAGCTTTGCGGGCGGAGAACACCATCAAGGAGAATGTGGCAACAAAAAGGAGACCATCATGACTGGAGGAAAAACCAGCCAAAAGGAGAAAAGTAAAACAGGAGAAAGACTCGGGAGAAAGGAAAAGAAAATTTGATATGAAAAAAGAAAAACAAAATGCTAATAAAAATAAAAATATTCATTCATGGTATGAAAACGCGTTTGATTATTCTTAAGGTAAGCAATCCAATTGGAGTACCCTGGGCGGACCCAGAATTTTGGAGGCCAAATCTAATACATACTTTTTGGAGTAGGTTTCTTTGCAAAAATTGTAACATCAATTATACGAAGAAATCTAAATGGAGTAGCGTTAGTAGAAACGCTTTTAGGAGTTATTATTTTCGGAGAACAAAATAAATTAAGCAGGAGGAACAATAAGATAAGCTATTACAACGACTTTGGCAACAAGATCAGGTCAGTTCATGTCCTAGGTTTTCCGGGGAAGAAATGTTAGTTGAAAAGCATTTCATGGAGACATATAGACGGGATGAATCAGGAAGGTTCATAAAAAAATTCCGTTAAAGGAGAACATAAAAGGCTAGGGAGATAGCATTAAAGCGTTTCTTATTTTAAGAGAAACGACCTGCTAAGAATCAGGAGATGAGGAGAATTTATGCAGACAAGATGAGGGAGGAAATACAAATAGGTCATCTTGTGTTGGCAACGGAGAAACCAAAAATAGGAGAAATGGTATACTACATACCACATCATTGCATTCCGAAGGATAATCGGATTGTATATGATGCAAGTTGCAAAACTGACAAAGGATTGTCACTAAATGATGTTCAAATGCTTGGTCCAAAACTGCAAAAGGATTTGCATGAAACAATTATGTGTTTTCGGAGACACAAGGTAGCTTTATACGCCGATATACGTAAAATGTTCAACCAAGTTAGGGTTGATAAACAGTAATGGAATTTGGAAAGGATTTTTTGGAGAGAGGAGGCAACTCCGAGATTGCAGGAGTACTTACTAACATTAGTCACTTTTGGGTTGACAGCATCACCGTTCGCCGCAGTACGATCAGTGATCGAAATTGCCAGGAAGGCAAAAGGAGAATTTCCAGCTGCCGCAAAGGCAATAGAAGAAGACTTCTATATGGATGATTGTGTAACAGGATCTGATTCAGAGAAATCAGCTATAAGACTAGCATAAGAAATTGATACTATTTTGAAAGGAGCCAATTTCAAATTGCAAAAATGGAAGTCAAGAAGCCAAGCGGTTGTGAAGGCTATGGAGTCGGAGTTGGAGAAAACACTATTGTTTTCGGAGGGGGAAGGTACAACCATTTTGGGACTACAATGGTTGATAGAAGAGGACAAGTTTACCTTTGTAGTAAGAAACCCTACATTTAATGGAGTCATAACAAAAACGAGAATAGTGAGTCATGTAGCGCAGCTTTATGACCCAAACGGATACATATCGCCGCTAACATTTATCGGGAAAATATTAATTCAGGAGTTATGGAAACTGAAAATAGATTGGGATGGTAGGCCACCAGTGGAACTAGAAAACAAATGGTTAGAATTTTGGGAATTAATTAGCAATTTAGAGAACTTCCAAATAGATAGGTGGTTAGGTACAGCAAAAAATCCAAAAATACAAATTCACGGATTTTCAAATAGTAGTGAATCCGCATTAGGGGCAGTTATATACATTCGCGTTGAACATGGGAATGGGTTAATAACTAGTAAACTTTTGATATCAAAAACCAGAGTGACACCATTGACGATGGTCACCATCCCGAGATTGGAGTTATCAGCAGCAAAACTACTTGCGAAAATGATAAAAGGAGTAATGGAGATAATGCAGTGGCCAAATGCGGAGTATGTGCTATGGATTGATTCCAGTCCAGCATATTATTGGATAAAAAAGGAGACAAGGGATTTAAGAACATGCAAATAGAGTTGCATCGATACAATCAAATACAGATGTTAGATGCTGGCGTCATATTGATGGCAAGGAGAACCCAGCTGATTTATTAACAAGGAGAGTATTACCAAAGTATTTGGTGAACAATCAGCTATGGCTATATGAACTTAGTTGGATAACTAAAGAATAAAACAAATGGCGAAAAAGCAAGATAATGGAGAACTTACACCAGGAGGTGAGAAATGAAAATATATTCTTTTTCATCTTTCAAGGAGATCCTACACATAAGACTTAGAAGTCAAGTGTGCCAATATTGGAGTATACGAACAAACTGGAGCACATAGTTATTATTCTTAGCTATGCAGGGAGATATATATCAAACTGGATTAAATGGAGAAGGCAATTAAAACAGAAACCTAAGGAGAAATAACGGAGATCAAATGGAGGAGTGGTTCAACAGGAAGTTGTACCACCTACTCTTATGGAGAAACAGGAGAATTATAATAAAGAAATCACAGCATTGAATGCAGGGAGGCATTTACCGGAGAGGAGTTTATTAGAAGGTTTAAATCCGATTCTGGATGCAAACAGTTTGCTCCGAGTTGGTGGGAGATTTGGGAGATCGGAGATAGATTATGAGATGAAGCATCCTGTAATCATCGCTAATGGTTCAAGGTAAGCGGAATTATTAATGGAGTATGCTCATTGGGAGACAGAGCATGGAGGCGTCCAAGTGATGATGCAATTTATAAGGGAAAGGTATTGGATACCTAAGCTTAGGAGTGGATTACGGAGTAATATTCATAAATGTGTTGTGTGTGTTAGGTTAAATGCGTGGATGGAGGGACAGTTGATGGCGAAAATACCATCAGAAAGAGTCCAGGTTGGGAAACCGTTTTTAGCTAAAGGAGTACCCAACTAACAATTTAACTTCTGTAAGGGTCTATCGAAGTTATTTCCTGATCAGCAAATTTGACTCTATAAGGCCTTAGAGAAACACATTTGGTCCACATTGAGAAGCTCGAAAGGCTTTTAAGCAATCATTTACAGATTTATTGGAAGTACTCAATTTATTTCGCTAAGGCCTTATAGAACAAAACTACATTCAAACTTTGCAAATGTAGTAGTGTAGTTTTGTTCAAGTGTTCCGATAGGAATATCTAAAAACCCTTATCAAAGGCTTGTCGAGGCCTAGGAGAAGCCTTTTCGAAGCACAATGCAAAACAAAATAAAAACAAATTTTTTATTTTTATTTCTACATTTTCTCCTTTATTTTCATGCAAGTAATGATTTTCTTCTGAAATTTAATGCACAATAATTATTTATATCTGAAAAAACACATTACTTAATGGATTTTTCGGATTTGAACCGAGGATGGTTGGGTTGAGAGTCGAGCACCTTATGTATTGAGCTAGCCTGGCATATGAAAAATGAGTGTCAAATTGGAACCACTTCAGTGCCGATCTGCAACCCATCGCGAGTGGACGTGTGCGAGAGAAATACCGTGCCTAATACCCCCGACAATAATATTATAAATACAATTTTTATCCCTCACCAAAATAAAATTAAAAAAAAAAAAAAAAAACAGCCCATGACATAAAAATAATAAAACAAAAATAACTACATTGCCCATACGAACCGCGCCGCGAATAATCAAATCAATAGCCCTCATCTATTTAATATTTAATATCAAACAAAAAAAAAAAATTAGTGCAAGTGCCAGTGCGTGCAAAAAACAACAACAAAAAGTGCACCCAAGCTTGAAGATGATGATGTTCAAACCACAAACAGCACAGCGGTAAATTTCCCTATCTCTCCTTCCCACATCACTCACAGTGCTTTGGCTTCGTCATTATATGTAGTGTGTGCAAATTCATACAATGCTCGTAATCGACTAAGCCAAAGCATATCAGATAAGTTGCTGTTATTGATTTTGTGTATCCAGGGGCGGATCAGTACACTGCTTTTTTAGGCATAACACTAGTAGTATTGTACTGTGAAGTCATTGGGGGCCCAAACTTGATATCAGCATAGATAACTGTCTGATTTGTTTTTTTATGTCTGTTTATTGTAATGGTGGGTGAATTTAGGGTTGACTACAGCAACATTCGGGGACTGAGGCAGAATTTTTGTGCTGCATATGTCCATACTGTGAAAAACAGGCCAGCTGTTTTGGCACTAAGTGAAACCCAGGTAGGGGAAAATACCGATCACTCGGAATTCAGCCTACATGGTTATAGCTTAGTGCCTCTATTTTTTCCACATCATGGTCTCGCCGTGTATGTTGGACATGATGTTGCTTATTAGCTTCAACGACAATATGGTTCATGTTTGAATACGAACTTTAATTTCATGTGGTTTAAATTCACCATCCATAAGCGCATCATCCATACTTGTTTTATTTATCGTAGTCCTAGTTTGGATAGTAATTCGACGAATTCGATGCACTATCCGACTCCATCCAGAGAATTATTTCCCATTTTCCGCACAGTGAAATCGTTGTTACGGGCGATTTCAATGTACATAATTCTTCGTGGCTACGCTATTCGGGTCAGACAACACCCGAAGGAAGGTATGTCGAGATTTTTGCTGAGATAAACAACCTAACTCAGCTGGTCGACGAGCCTACTCGGATTCCTGACGTTGCAGGTCAATCCGCCAACACTCTAGATTTGTTTCTTACCTCTGACCCTGATAAATACACTATAAGTGTATTATCGCCTCTAGGCACATCAGACCATTGTGTCATATCTGCGAATTTCTTGTGCCACCAAAACACAGTTAAAGAAAAAACTCCCAAGAGAACCGTTTCGCAGTATGAGAAAGCCAACTGGGACGGTCTCAATGTTTTCTTCAGGAACTTTAACTGGTCACTATGCTTCCTCGATAGTGACGTAGATTCAAGTGCAGATATGATTACAAAATTTATTCTTTGTGGAATGAGAAAATTTATCCCGAATAGGGTGAAATCTATCAAACCCAAAGAAAACTCATGGTTTGATTCGAGCTGTAAGGAGGTTATTAGGGTTAGAGAAGTAAGCTTCCGAAGTTATAAAGCCAACCCTACTGAGGAAAACCGGAAAAAGTTTCAACAAGCTAGAAAGACCTGTAACGTTCATATTCGACGAACCAAATTTTTACATGATCAAAAGTTACGGCAAAAAATACTACAATGTCCCAAAGGTAGTAAAAATGTTTGGTCATTTGTAAAAAACATACGAAACACCACCTCGTCCTCGGTTCCAACGCTCGTCTTCAATGATACTCCTTTTGTCAGCTCGCAAGATAAAGCCAATTTGCTTGCAGCACAGTTTGCTGTTAATTCGACGCTGCCAGAAAGTGTTATGACTCCTCCTGTACTTGAGAGCGTAAATGATTTTATGGGACAAATCTTCTTTCGCACTCGTGCAGTTGCTAGAGTTCTAAAAGATCTCGACGTTCACAAATCCGCTGGCCCGGATAGCATCCCTCCCATTGTTCTGAAGACTTTACTGCGTAAGCTTTTTCATCTGTCCTACTCTACTGGTCTCTTTCCGAGTGGATGGAAAACAGCATTTGTCCAGCCTGTCCCTAAAAAAGGCGTGTCTTCTTCCCCCTCCAACTATCGGCCAATTGCGCTTACGTCCCTTCTTTCCAAGGTCATGGAAACGCTGATTAATTTTCAGCTAAAGAAATATCTCGAAGAACGAAAGCTTCTTAATGACCGGCAGTACGGCTTTCGTAGCAATAGGTCCACTGGTGATCTGATGGTATATCTCACCGAACAGTGGCACAAATCTTTACATCGTTTTGGAGAAAGTAAGATTATTGCGCTTGATATTTCTAAAGCATTTGATAGAGTTTGGCATCAAGCTCTCTTATCGAAAATGGGTGCATTTGGTATCGATGAATCTCTTCTTCGTTGGATTAGAAATTACCTTTCGGACCGTTCAATACAAGTTGTATTGGATGGTTTCAAGTCTGAAATTCACAAAATAAATGCTGGTGTGCCCCAGGGCTCCGTTCTGTCTCCGACTCTCTTCCTTATATTCATAAACGATCTTTTATCTGAAACTTCTAATCCATTAAATTGTTTCGCTGACGACAGTACCCTCAGCTTTTCATATTCGTTCTTAGATTCACATCCATGTCCTTCGAAAGTGGAACTTGAACGGCAGCGTATGATAAGCTCATTAAATTCTGATCTCGACAGCATTGTCCAATGGGGAATAAAAAATCGTGTAGAATTTAATGCTTCAAAAACTCAATGCTGTCTACTGTCGTTAAAACAAAACCCACCCCCCATGCCACTATCCATGAGTGGCACTTGCATTGAGGAAACCGAAAAGCTTTCAGTCCTCGGTATGTGTGTCACAGACCACCTTTTATGGAACGACCACATATTCGACATCGCCAAAAATGCTGCTAAGTGTTTAGGTTTTCTCCGTCGATGCAAGAAATTTTTCTCCCCTTCTGATCTGGCTGTGATCTACAAAGCCTTTATTCGTCCAAAACTTGAGTATAACTCTCACATTTGGGCAGGTGCTCCAATAACCCATTTGTGTTTATTGGATAGAATTGAAAAGAGAGCTCTTAAAATGATAGGTGAAAGAACTATAACGGAAACATTCTCATCTCTTGAGCACCGTCGAAATGTTTCATGTCTTTCGTTATTTTACCGTTATTTCCATAAACAATGCTCTAGTGAAATAGCCAGTTGCATTCCTCCCCTTAAACAATTCAACCGTAATACTCGCGCTTCTAGGAATGCCCATCAGTTTACCCTTGAGCCCAATTTCGGACGTACTGTTAAGTACAGAGATTCTTTCTTTAGTCGCACTACTCGAATGTGGAATGCTCTACCCACCTCAATTTTCCCCTCCCATTGTGATCTACAGACGTTCAAAACCAATGTACATCGGTATCTCCTTTTAAATCCCCTCCAATCTACCTAATTGCTCGTGCTGTGTATATCATCTTAAGGGTAGTCACAACCCCTTTTCCACGCGCTTAATATAAAAAAAAAAAAAAAAAAAAAAAAAAAAAAAACTTGAAACCGAAATTGGCTTCCTAAAAACTTCCTTGGGACTTCCTGATGAATTGAACTAATTTAAAAACTACAGGTGACCATTCGTCTGTTGCTTGCAAATGAGTTTTTTTACTTAATGTTATTTTTTTTTATTTTTAATGTTTCCATTATTACTCATCAGAGAAAACATGGAAGTGGTCACACAAACATACATTTTGTGAGACAACAATAAAAATAAGAAAAATAAAAATATTGAAAGGCTTTGATTTGAGAAAAAATATAAAAAACTCTTTTATGCTCCATAAAATATGTACATACTTTTCATTTTGTATACAAACCATTTACTGACAATTTTAATTTGTATCTATTTTAAAAACACTAGGTAATTTTCCAAATGAAAAAAACATAAACAATAAAGACCATCTTAAAGTTTTTTTCAACTGAAAGTAGCTTTATAGTATAGATATTAAAAAATGTTTAAAATGTAATTAAAAAACTACTAAGTAATGAAAGCTTCATACTAAGATAATTTTTGAAAACGTTCGAATTTCTTAACGTGACAATATTTTTTTAACGATGAAGCGGAAACTATACTATGGTCACCTCGTTTGTGAATAATTCAGCCAGCAGTAGCTTATTTTCACATCAATACTACTTTCCATGCGAAGTACCAGCTTTTAATGCTTTCATGTTGAGTGTGCAACACTTCGCTAGGACCAAATAATCGGAATATAGAAACAAATTAGGCTGACATCACTTCGCTGAGGCAAATTCATCGAAATAAATGCTTTTCGCGCATGCGTCTGACAGAGCTCACACAATTATTATGCTTGTGTCGGTCTTGTGTTTGATGGGTTATAGAACCAAAATTGGATGTCATGCCTTATCAGAGTTACGACTGCGATCAAATTTCATTCTGAGGGAATCATTTCTATTGGTGGTATCCGGGGTATTATTTTTTTAATAGAAATTAAAAAAAAAAAAAGACAAACAAGAAATAAATGAATAAAGTTTATCTGTTTTTGTCAAATCATTTCTAATAAAAAATGATTAAATAATTTATATTTGTACTGCAATTCTGAATATAAATTACATAATTATAGTTCCATGTAAAAAAAATAAATATATTTTTTTTTTTTTTCAAGTGAATTTAATTTGTTTTAGTTTTTCCATATTTATCTCAATACAGAAAATAAATGTTTGTTCCGTTTTTGTTTTGCAAAATTTAAAAGCTTTATCTTTACTCAATGAATCGGTTTAATTTAAATTTTCTAATTTTCCTATTTTTATTTTCATAAATAATTTGACCTGTACTAACCCTCATTCGGCAGAAGAAAAATACATGGGCCGAACAGTACACATGATAATGCTTGTATTGGGCTTTTCCTCAGGGGCTTACACAAACAAAATAAATTGACATAATTCCACTAACAATTTTGCTTCCAATAGATTTGTGTACACATAATAGCTTGTTTCAGGTCTTTGTTAGCTGGCCCTTCCAGAGCTCTTAGCAGTGCTTCCTAATGAAAGCTTTTTCTTTGCTTTTATTTCACATGCCTCTCAAAACTAATTTCTGGGAAGCCTTACGAAAACTATAACCAAATTGTAAATATTCAAGCTTGCAGAAAATTAAAGATTCTGCTTGTAATAGGTTTGTAGGAAGCTGTTTTCAGAAATATAGCTTCGAAAATTTGCAACTTCGATGTCCAAACTAAATACAAGCCTTGTAGAAATAATAACTTATAGAAATTCAGTAGATTATGCTGGTCCTTTCGAATTGAAAGTTAACAGTGGAGTAGGAAGGAGAATTCGGAGAAAATGTTGGGTTGCAATATTTGTCTGCCTAAAGACTAGATCAGTACATATTGAGCTCATAGGAGATTTATCTCCAATAGTCTTCATATCTTGTTATGAGAGGTTTATTGCAAGGAGAGGGAGATGTGAAAAAATATTTAGCGACAACGGAACAGCTTTCATTGGAGCTTCTAAAGAACTAAATAAAGCTTTGAAAGTATTTTCAAACAAGGGAGTATTGGAGCATTTACATCAAAAGGGTACTGACTGGCATTTTATGACACCAGCAGCACCACACCAAGGAGGCATTTACGAAGCGGCTGTCAAGTCCATGAAGTTTCATTTGAAACGGATTATAGGGCAAAGGATATTGCCTTACGAAGAGTTTGGAACTTTACTCATCCAGATAGAGGCTATTCTCAATTCGAGACCCCTTCATCCTTTGAGTGATGATCCAATCGATATCCAGGCGTTGACGCCGGGACATTTTTTGGTAGGTGAACCATTAATTTTACCTCTTCCTTTCAGGTTAGAAGAGAGACCAGATTAGACGGGGGTCAAATTATTCAAGGAGAAACAGAAAATGGTGAATACCTAACAACTCTACAGGAGCGTAAGAAATGGAGAAAGGAGAGCCTGAAGGTCGGGCAGTTGGTGATTCTCAGGAGTGAGAATTTTCCACCAGCCAGTTGGGAAATGGGGAGAATATGTGAACTATTACCAAGTCAAGATGGTCTTGTTCGTAACGTCATAGTACAAACAGCAACTAACCAATTAAAGCGACTGGTACAAAAGCTTTGTATCTTACCGGTTAGCCAGGAGGTAACCAATCAGGAGACAGGAGAATAAAAACAATGTTTTTAGCCGTGACTGTTACGTATGGCAACACTGGCCATCCGAGTTCCTTTATATACTTTTGTTAAATAAAATGTAGATAGTTCAGTTCTTGATCGGTCTCTGACCGTGATAGACATGTTTTAAAAACCGAGGAAACGGAGATTAATAAATGTGGGTTTTTGCATAATTTTCCCACAATAAAAGTCGTACCTGTTTCATTTTAATCGGAGTTTGAACAGAAACGTTCCTTATATGGAATTTTTTTGAAATAATTTTTTGAATTAAATATGGTTTCCGGAATTAGTTAGCAAACATAAATTAGAACTCAGAACCGTTTCAACCACCCCAATGGAGAACATATTTTTGAAATGATGGTTGTTTGTATGTAACACAAAAATTTCGAGCGAAATAGAAAAACTTCAATCATGAACCACAAATATCAATAAAGCCTTAAAGAAAAACATTCCAATGAAACAAAGACGCAAATTTCATTCTTTATTGGCAAATTGTTGACTTTAGCCGGTCACGTATTGTGGTTGCCACCCGAAGATAACTTGTTGATTGTTCCGGGTCCGCGTACAGAATCTCTTCATTTTCTTGGGCTGGATCGATTACATCATCTGAAAGTCCGTGTCTTCTTCTAAAGTTGTGAAGAACGCAGCATGCGTTTATTATTGTCCCTGCTGATTCTGGAGAATAAAATAGCCCAACTCGAAGGCACCGAAACACGGACTTCAGAACACCGTTTAATTTTTCTACATAATTCCTTGTGCGCGTATGTATAGTGCTGAAATATCATTCGACTGTATTTGATGAAGCACGGTATGGCGTCATTACCCAAGGACGTAGAGGGTATTCCGAATCTCCTTTAAAGAAATTAAGATAAAAGCTGCTTACAAGTTTAAGTTTTAAATAAAAACTATAATTACCTAAGAGCCATGAATTATGCTCTCCGGGTTCGCATGCTTCATAACGCCTCTCTAGCATCACGTTTATTTGAGAAGCCTCCCAAATATAGGCATCATGGGCAGCACCTACATATCTTGCGAAACCTCCTAGGATTTTTAGATCAAAATCACATATCTGAAAGATCACAATTTTTGTTGAATATAGACGATAATTAGGTTAAGGTTTTTACCAATTGTACATTTTTCGAATGGAAACCTTTCCGGTTAAGGTAACAGGCTTCAATGTCTCGGCTTGGTTTTTGTATCCGTACATGGGTGCAGTCAATTGCACCAATCACCCCAGGAAAGCCGGTTTGTTCAAAAAACCTTAAATATGTATATTTAGGACTATTCGGCGCAATCTTTTATTCTGTTATTCTTCTATCAATTTCCATTTCGAACTGTCAAAAAACCTTTTATTCTTTTATTAATTTGTATTCTGCAGTTCGAATTCTCTTATGATATCTGTTATAAACTATAACAGAATAAAAGACAGATTTGTTTGACTTTTATCTAAAAGATTTCAATACATGAAGTCAAAACTTTTATTTCTTTAATGAATTGTTCTTCAAAAGAGACAGATATAACAAAGAAAATATTATAATGCATAATTACAAACGCAAACAAGTTATAATTTCAAACTAAATTATTTTCATACACGAAAGCACAGAACACAGTTGATGGTTGAAACGTAAAAAGTAGTCGCTTTATCTTGCCAGTTGGCACGGAGTGCCTCAGCTGAAGAAGAAAGAAGAAAACATCACTATCGAGGAGGAGCTTTCTTGGGTCTTGTCGGTGGCGTAGCTGTACTCTTTGGATTCTCCTGAACTTTAGATCGATTCAAGAGGGACGAAGCTGCTTTCATTGCCAAGGGTGGATGAGAAACGATGATTCTGATGAACGCTGACTCAGCCCTAGCTCTGCGCGCCTTCGGTTGGGGTTCTTTGCATGCATTTCTAGGAACAGGAGCATTTTGTTATGGCGTTTGGAAGCTCTGGACTATCGAGGCTGACTTAAGCCGATGCGCCAGAGTGTCGAACCGAATTCAATGGACCAACCGATCAAATGAAATACCTAGCTGAATGGGCAAACAATAAAAAACTTTTTTAACTTTTCAAAAAATAACTTTTTAAATTAAATACCTACATTAAATTCACGATCATTTGTAGCCAAATAAAATAGAACAATAATTTTGGTCACTCGTCAGTGTCGATTCAGCTGACATCCGATTTTAGGTCTGTTCATATAAATCTTTCTTTTTCGAAGTTCCATAACAGACTTTTATAAAAGATCGAACTCTTGAATACCAATTATAAAAATCTTTTATGGTGGAGATCTGTTATGCATCATAACAGAAAATTCACAGCAGAATAACAGATATGGCAGAATAGGCCTAATTATTTAGTAAGTTTAGCGAACAAACATTTTTTATTCAATCAAAAACTTACCTCCGTTTAAGCCATTCTCTTCTATACTCGGAATTTTAATCCATTTGTTCATCAAATTATTTTGGAGAACTTTTGACACATCAGCTATGCACCGTGAGATCATGGATCTGCTCATTGCTAGGGAAAAATCATGGCCAATGTCTCTCTGGTAGGATCCCGTTGCAAAAAAGTGAATTGCCGAGCAAACGCGGAGGGGGATAGGGATAAAAGTTCTTCTTTGTCCCTGCGGCAAATATGGACGTTTTTCCTCCACCAAAATCAGCGCTGCATCACGTTTCTCGGGCATTTCGAAGGGATTCGTACTGTCTCGAAGCATGCGGCGTTCTATACGCATTTTGTTGCGGCGTTGGTAAGCTTCCTCGATGAAAACAGCAAACATTTTCAATAGAAATACACTTTTTAATTACTGTTAACAAAATCAAGAATAAAACTTTAAATTAAAGCAAATACAATTTCAATTTCACTTTCTGTTTTGTTCTTGTTTCAAAATGTCAATTTGACAGTTCAACTTATCGCCTTCCAATGGAATTTCCAGCCCAAACAGATCGAAAATCGGAGTTATCGCATTGAGTTACAGAAACCCAATTTTTTCCAGAGGCTATAAGTGAGGAATGAATCGTTTCATTTCTTAACAATGCGATAAGTTATCGCCTGAGTTACAGAACATGGGTCCTGGTCGTTCAACCACATCCCAACCCTCTCCTTAATTATATTTTTCAGCAAGGCAATTTTGATGGCTAGAGATTTGTACTTATGGTTCACTCTATTAAACGATTGATGGAAGATCCTCCTCAGTTGCTTTTGCATATAATATTTATATAAATTTTCTATATGATCAAGTTTTGATATTTTTTAAAACCTCTTTCAAATCTTTTCGAATGAGAGTCTATTGTAATGGCTATAGCTTCATTAAAGGCAGAAATCTTCTCATCAATCTGAGTATTTGATAGTGAGACGTTCGGAGACGGTTGACATGGGCCCAGCGCCCAGATCGGATCTGAAATTTGCCCAGTTTGTGTTTTGAAATGATTTTTCGAAAGGCGGATCTATAAGTGTGATAATCGCGTCTGTCAAAGAAAGCTCTATTTTTGCTGCGAAGTGATCACTGAAGGACGGTAGGGTTCTAATAGTAAAGTTAGGATCAAACCTGTTGACAAGGTTTGGAGATATGAGGAAATGATCCAGGAATGGTTCTGGTGGGGTAATATTGATTAAGTTCGGGTTGAGGGTGCTAAAACAGTTTATTATAGTGCTTCCACTTTTGTTAATTTTGGAATCTCCCATGCCTGGCATTCAGGTCTCCGCCTAAAATGGACCCATCAAAATTTTCCGAGTTGTGTAGGTTGACAGTTGGAAGGAAAATAGATTGATCCTAAAAGTACTTTTTTTTTATGTTGTTAACGAGTATTTTGATTGATATAAAAATGCTAGGGAATTTAGGGTTCAACAATTGGACTTTTGAGTAATCCAGGTTATTTTGTATTACAATAGCTATTCTAGGGGTGTCTAATAATTTTTTTTTGTCAGATATTCAAAATGGGTATCGTGGATCTTGTAGAGGATACCCACACAAGTATTTCAACGTCCCGGAAATTATGATGAAATTGCACAAGTAACTGCCCCTTAAAATTTCAAAATATGCCTTTTTTACTCGATAAATGGCTGAAAACCCCCAAAAATCGGTTGCTTTTTAAGCTTTTCTCGATGTTAAGGACCTCTATGGGTTCAGGAACGAGCAAAAAAGACTCGTAGCATAGGTAATTTCGAACTCAAATCTATTATACGCTTTTCGCCATCAGCTCTAGTTTTTGAGATATTCCAGTCTGAAAATGGAATATAACCATTTTTTCACCTATTTTTGATATTTTATAAAAATTCGAAATGCTTTTTTTCAAAACAAATGCACCGATTCAGCAAAGTACTGCACTATGAGTCATGTTCATGTATGAATCGGTGCATTTTTTTGAAAAAAAGCATTTCGAATTTTTACAGAATCTCAAAACTAGGTGAAAAAAATGGTTATATTCCATTTTCAGACAGTAATATCTCAAACACTAGAGCTGATGGCGAAAAACGGATGATAGATTTGATTTCAGCACACAAAATTACCTATGCTACGAGTCTTATTTGCTCGTTCCTGAACCCATGGAGGTCCTTAAAATCGAGAAAAGCTTAAAAATCAACCGATTTTTGGGGGTTTTCAGCCATTTATCGAGTAAAAAAGGCATATTTTGAAATTATAAGGGGCAGTTACTTGTGCAATTTTATCATAAGCATCCCTCGAGAGTCAAAAGAAATCTTTTAAAGTCGGTGAATCCACGTTTGATACGCGAAATTCTTGATCATTTTTACATAAAAAACGGCCGTGGGGTCTGGAAGTACCATTTTAAAAAATTTCCGGGACGTTGAAATACTTGTGTGGGTATCCTCTACAAGATCCACGATACCCATTTTGAATATCTGACAAAAAAAAATTATTAGACACCCCTAGAATAGATAGCATTCATTTATCGAGTGAAAGTCATATTTTGAAATTTTAAGGGGCATTTACTTGTGCATTATTATTAAAAGCATCCCTAGAGAGTCAAAAGAAATCTTTTAAAATCGGTGAAACCAATTTGATACGCGAAATTCTTGTTTTAATAAAAGAAATAAGTTTTATTGGCGAACCCTTGGCAAAATATTACATTGGTGTCAGTAAAGTGGAATAAAACTTATGTTATCTGTGCATTCAGATAATTAATGGTGAAAATTGATAAAGTGTGTGAATAAGTAAGCAAATAAGAAAAGTGCTTGTGAAAAGTGACATACAAAAATATAAGAACAAAAATAGAAAAAAAAAATGGGTAAAGTTGTGAATGCATTCAATAAAGCAAAACTAAACAGACGAGGTCTTCCAACTGCTGGAACGAAAAATGACCTCAATATTCGTCTGCAGGAAGATTTAAGGCAACACGATGAAAATCCAGACACGTTTCTATTTGAAACTGAAATGCCGGAAGAGCAAGTAAGTGCAACCTTAGACATGACCAACATGATGGCTCAGCTGCTTGTCCAGTTTAAAGAACAACGCAACGAGCAAAAGAATCTACCGAAAAAAAACAGGAAAAAAACAGGAAAAAAACAGGAAAAAATCTTCTCGAACGATTTAAAGAACAGAAACACGTACTCGAAGGTAAACTAGATGACTTTGAGAACAAGTTTGTTGCCCTTGACGATCGTGTTGAAAAACAATTTTCGTCAGTAGAAGCGAAATTCGAGAAGGTCGAAGATAAAATCCAGAGCATTACCGATCAGTTAAAAAAGGTAATGCCGATTTTTCAAAGAGAAAAGAAATGCATCCAACAACTTTTGATGGACAAACTTCTTGACCGATCTACAAGAAGCAATTTGAGGCAGCTGCAGCAACAAACGGCTGGGATGACGAAGACAAGTTTATTGCCCTGACACTTGCCCTTAGAGGTTCTGCTGCTGAATTATTGCAAACCATACCAGCAGCCCAGAACGGCAACTTCAGTGCTCTTGTTCAGGCCATTGATAAACGTTTTAGTGATGGCCATATTCAAGAAGTCTTCCACGTCCAACTCAATACCAGAGTCCAGAAAACAGGTGAAAGTCTGCAACAGCTCCAAGCAGACATTGAATGGCGCACCTAGCATACCAGAATGCAGGAGATGCAATTACCAACCAGCTAGCAACGGAGGCTTTTGTCCGTGCAGCGTCTGACCTCAATCTCCAGCGAGTAATGCGAACTGCTGGAAAACGCACGCTTTCTGAAGCATTAGCCTTCGCGCTCACCATGGAAGCATCGGAACAGGCTTTTTAAGGAATTCATCGAGTAAGAGAACTGGAAGTTAAGGAATGTTCTTCCCAGAGAGCTCAATTCCAAAGAAGGCAGCGAGAAGGACCTGCTCGATGCTGGAATTGCAACAAAACCGGACATCTCCTGCGCCAGTGCAGATTGCCACCAAGTAGAGTCACCTGTCAACATTGTGGAAGCAAAAATTATACCCGCGAACAACTTCGAGGGGCAGAAGCTGGTTTCTGGTATCGATGGCACCAGAACCACCATCCAAGTCTCGCAGACTAAACGAAACAATAAGTCTGACAGTGGAAGCAACATTAAATGGCAAGAAACGCGTAGCTACAGTTGACACCGGTGCAACAGCCTCCATTGCACGAAGAGACTTGGTCGAGTTGACATGGCTAAATAAAACCAATAGCTACCGTCTGAAAACTGCGACAGGTGAGGCAGCAAGAGTGTATGAAGAAGTTCGTCTTAAGATCCGTTTGGCAGAACTAGAGTTTTCGCATCTATTTTTGGTAGCAGATATATGTGACGACTTTATGAAAGAGCACGGATTGATTCTGGATATCGGTAAGCAAGAGCTGAAGTACCTAAATGTAGAGATTCCTATGGAGGGCGATTTAGGTAGCCATCGAAAGCTCATGGTGGAACCAGCGTCTGAGCAATCTTCCCAAAACAGCATCTTAGGGAAGACTCTTGTGGAACCAAAGAACAACATGGTACCCGTAAGGATACTGAACATCAAACCGTTCGAAGTCAAGCTCAGGAAAGGGGAAATAGTTGGAAAATGGGAATCTTTGTCCGCAATAACCAAGGTGACAGAAATGAAAGCAAACAAATCTATGGACCCCGAAAAATTCAGCTCCATGAAAGCCAAAATTCTCAAGCCATCATATCTAAGTCAACATCAGCTAAGTGTTGCTGGAAGCGTTCTTCATGAGTACGCTGATATATTTTCTTCACCGAGTGAGCAGTATTGGCGAACACAATTGGTGCAGCATCGAATTGACACAGGAGACGCAAGACCAATTCGACAACCGGCAAGACGTCTCCATTATCCAAACAAACCGAAGTTGAAGAGGAAGGATGGAAGCACCCGATTTTGTGTGGACTACCGTAGGCTGAACGATGTGACAAAGAAAGACAGCTACCCTCTACCCAGAATCAGCGATACATTGGATGCAATGGAAGGAGCTAAATGGTGCTCGACGCTGGACTTAAAGAGTGGCTATTGGCAATTAGAAATGCATCCAGATGATCGGGAGGAGACAGCTTTATCCACAAGGAATGTATACAATGCTCCGGCAAAATTTGAACGTCTGAAAGAGTGTGTTCTTCAAGGACTTACTTGGAAATCATGCCTTGTATATTTAGACGATGTCATTGTTTATGGAAAAACTTTTGACGAACATTGTGAAAACCTTAAGGCTGTATTCCAAAGGCTTCGAGAAGCACATTTAAAATTCAATCCAGAGAAATGTGCGCTTTTCAAGACCGAAGTTAAATACCTGCGACATATCATCTCATCCCAAAGAGTAAAGACTGATCCTGAAAAAGTAATTATTTCTACAATGCTTGTATTTAGCTTGGACATCGAAGTTGCAAATTTTCGAAGCTATATTTTTTAAAACAGCTTCCTACAAACCTATTTTAGGCAGAATCTATTATTTTTTGCAATTCGGAATATTTTCAATTTGGTTATAGTTTTAGTAAGACTTCCCAGAAATTAGTTTTGAGAGACATGCGAAATAAAAGCAAAGAAAAAGCTTTTATTAGGAAGCACTGCCAAGAGCTCTGGAAGGGCTTGCTTACAAACGCCTGAAACAAGCTATTATGTGCACGAAAGTTTTATGGAAGCATAATTGTCAGTGGAATTATGTCAGTTTATTTTGTTTGTGTAAGCCCCCTGCGCAAAAGCCCGATACAAACATTATTTTGTGTACTGGTCGGCGCATGTATGTTTCTTCTGCCGAGAGAGGGTTACCACATCAAGTCAAATTGTTTATGAAAATAAAAATAAGAAAAATTGTATCATTTTGAAAATTTAAATTAAACCGATTTATCGAGTAGGTATGGTCTAGTATTAAAGCTTTTATATTTTGCAAAACAAAAACGGAACAAACATTTATTTTCTGCAGTGAGATACATATGGTAAAAAGAAAACAATTTAAATTAACTTGAGAAAAAAAAACGAAAAATAATATATACATTTTTTTACATGAAACTATAATTATGTATTTATATTCAGAATTGCACTACAAATACAAATTGTTTAACTATTTTTTATTAAGACATAATTAAACAAGAACTTTCTTCATATACGTGGTTTGTCTTTTTTTTTAAATTTCTTTAAAACAAATAATACCCTGGATCCCACCAATAAAAATGATTCCATCAGAATTAAATTTGATCGCAGTGGTAACTCTGATTAAACATGACATCCAATTTTGGTTGTATAACGCAGTAAACACAAGCCCGACACAAGCATAATAATTGTGTGAACTCTGTCAGACGCATGCGCGAGAAGCATTTATTTCGATGAATTTGCCTCAGCCTAATTTGTTTCTATATGACCTGTGAAGAGGTGGTTATGCAAACATAATTTTAATCATCCTCTCAGGCGCATGCGCGGGAAGTAATAATTCCGATTATTTGGTCCTAACGAAGTGTTGCACACTCAACATGAAAGCATTAAAAGCTGGTACTTCGCATGCAAAGTAGTATTGATGTGAAAATAAGCTACTGCTGGCTGAATTATTCACAAACGAAGTGACCATAGTAAGTTTTTGTTTCATCGTTAAAAAAATATTGTCACGTTAAAAAATTCGAATGTTTTCAAAAATTATCTTAGTGTGAAGCTTTCATTTCTCAGTAGATTTTGTATTACATTTTAAAGGTTTTTTTTATATATACAGGGTGTCCCATAAGTAATGGATAACCCTGAAATGCCGCATAGTAGGATTTATGACCGTCCTGAAAACTGATAAAAAAAAGTTCTATCCCAACCACAAGAAAAGTTATATGCATTTTTTTGTTCAGTGCATTATTTTTTTTCTTACTTTACATTTTTGAATACCACGACTACAAGTGAATGAGTTCCATCATTTTTTTTTGCAGGAATATTTTACATTACTTGTGCCAACACATAAGTAGAAGAAAATTATTATAACTGTTGGACTTCTTAGAGAAAAAAATTATTTAACATTGAATTTCAATGCAAAATGTGAAAACAAATAATTTTTGAAAAAGTTAAATCATAGCTGGTATAAAAAAATGCATGAATACCTGAGTGGCCAACTATTTTAAAAATATGCGCGTTAAATGCAGATTTCAAAATGGTATTACTTATTATTATATCTAGAGTCAATAGCAAGTTATTGGTAAAAATCTGCAATACTAGAGTAAATTTAGCAAAAACAAAAGTTTTCAAAATTAGCACAGTAAACGTGAAAATAATACCAAGCGTTGAACATAGCAGATTTTTGATTTATTGGCTGTTTCTACGATGTTGTCCTTATGATAAATCTAAGCTTTCAACTTTTAGGGCCGAATGCATTATTGATAAAAATGTCAAAAAAGTGCAAAAAACGGTTACATTTTCGAGCTTGTTTTAAATTTTACCTGTTCTTTTGGGCTTTAACAAACCCATCAAATATTTTGTTGGTTGCTATTAGTTTATTTGTTATTTTCTCTAAACAAAAAGTTTTTGAGCCAGCTTTTAATCACATGATCACTTAGTTAGAAAACAAAAACAAAAATAGATAATTTTTTAATTTTTTTTTTTATTTAAAGCAAATGCTCAAACTGTTTTCCACCCACTCTTATACAGGTTCTGCACCTCCGAATAAATGAACGTCTTAGTGAACGTGCAAGGTTTTGCTCAGAAATTTGTAATGCAGCTGCCTCCACACGATTTCTTAGCTCCTCTAAAGACCTGATCGGCTTGCTGTATACGATTTGCTTAATGCATCCCCAATAAAAAAAAAAATAAGTGGATTTAGGTCTGGTGAATGGGGTGGCCATAAAATTGGTCCCAGACGTCCTATCCATCTGCCTGGATATCTGGCATTTAAATATGCCCGCACAGGCACAGCATAGTGTGCTGGACAACCATCATTTTGAAGCCAATGGGATTCCTTTAGTTCTTGAGGCACTTCTTCCAGCAAGGTGTGGAGATCATTTTGGAGGAACTCCAAATAACCCTGGCCAGTTAAAATCCCTGACAACTCAAAGGGTCCAATTATTTTCGCATTGAGAATCCCAGTCCAATAGTTTATTTTGAATTGGTACTGGGACCTGTCTTCCCTCATGATGTTTGGGTTTTGTAGTGCCCAGAAGTGGAGATTATGGAGATTAGTGTAGCCATCTCTTTTAAATGTCGACTCATCGCTCCAAAGAATTTTGTCAAAAAACTGCGGATCTTCTTCAATTTTCATTATCATTTGTCGACAAAAACTCATTCTCGTTTCAAAATCTTGCGGCTGGAGAGTTTGCACCCGTGTTAGGTGAAAGGGATGATATTTATATTTACTTAGCACATTATGCGCAGTCGTCTTTCCGATCCCAGTGCGTCGTGCTATTGCTCGGATTGATACTGTAGGATCTCGGTCAAGTTCCGCAAGCATTAAGTCTTCGGTATCTCCTCGAGGGGGTCGTCCCACGCCAGCACCACCAACACCACTACCAGGCAGCCTTCCTTCCGAGAAACAGCTATGGACTCTAATAAACACTCGATAATCCGGGTGACGTGCGTTAGGGTACCTTTCCCTATACAGAGTCGCAGCTTCGTTTGCGTTGCCTCTGCACTCTCCATAAATGAAATGCATGTTTGCATATTCTTGTGCAGAATACAGAATACGTGGCATCGAAAAAGTTCAATCAAACGTCTTAATTATCAAAAAGCAGGTTCAGGAAAACAGCTATTTAGACCGTTAATTTTTCTGAAGAATGAACAATAAAAACGATATAAATAAGTGTTCGTCGTGGTCTTAATCTTATGAATTAAGATCAAATTACAAAAACTTTAATTAAAAATTTAAAAAACTTACGATTTTATGCGTTCTCACTTTCTCAGGATCTTACAATTTACTATTCAAAAAACACAATTAAAATTGAATCAGAAGACTTTTTGTTTGGAGAAAATAACAAATAAAAAATAGCAACCAACAAAATATTTGATGGGTTTGTTAAAGCCCAATAGAACAGGTAAAATTCAAAACAAGCTCGAAAATGTAACCGTTTTTTGCACTTTTTTGACATTTTTATCAATAATGCATTCGGCCCTAGAAGTTGAAAGCTTGGATTTATCATTAGGACAACATCGTAGAAACAGCCAATAAATCAAAAATCTGCTATGTTCAACGCTTGGTATTATTTTCACGTTTACTGTGCTAATTTTGAAAACTTTTGTTTTTGCTAAATTTACTCTAGTATTGCAGATTTTTACCAATAACTTGCTATTGACCCTAGATATAATAATAAGTAATACAATTTTGAAATCTGCATTTAACGCGCACATTTTTAAAATAGTTGGCCACTCAGGTATTCATGCATTTTTTTTTATACCAGCTATGATTTAACTTTTTCAAAAATTATTTGTTTTCACATTTTGCATTGAAATTCAATGTTAAATAATTTTTTTCTCTAAGAAGTCCAACAGTTATAATAATTTTCTTCTACTTATGTGTTGGCACAAGTAATGTAAAATATTCCTGCAAAAAAAAAATGATGGAACTCATTCACTTGTAGTCGTGGTATTCAAAAATGTAAAGTAAGAAAAAAAATAATGCACTGAACAAAAAAAATGCATATAACTTTTCTTGTGGTTGGGATAGAACTTTTTTTATCAGTTTTCAGGACGGTCATAAAGTCTACTATGCGCCATTTCAGGGTTATCCATTACTTACGGGACACCCTGTATACTACATACATAGCTACTTTCAGTTGAAAAAACTTAATGATGGTCGTTGTTGTTTATGTTTTTTTATTTTGGCAAATTAGTGTTTTTAATAAAGATACAAATTAAAATTGTCAATAAATGGTTTGTGTACAAAATGAAAAGTACCTACATATTTTATGGAGCATAAAAGAGTTTTTATATTTTTTCTCAAATCAAAGCATTTCGTTTTTAATAAACAATTGATTTCAAAGAAAACCGAATTTTTATTTTAATTGTTGTCTCACAAAAAGTATGTTTGTGTGACCACTTCCATGTTTTCTCTAATGAGTAATCATGGAAACATTAATAATTAAAAAAAAAAATAACATTAAGTAAAAAAAAACTCCCTTGCAAGCAACAGACGAATGGTCACCTGTATTTTTCGAATTAGTTTAATTCATCAGGAAGCCCCAAGGAAGTTTTTAGGAAGCTAATTTCGGTTTCAAGTGGTTCCAATTTGGCACTCATTTTTGATATGCCAAGCTAGCCCGATACCTAAGGTGCCCGACTCTCAACCCAACCATCTTCGGTTCAATTCTCGCAAAATCCATCAAGTCAGTAATGTGTTTTTTTCAGATATAAATAATTATTGTGAATAAAGTTCCAGAAGAAAAGCATTACTTGTATGAAAATAAAGAAGAAAATATAGAAATAAAAATAAAGAATTTATTTATATTTTGTTTTGCATTATGATTCGAAAAGGCTTCTCCTAGGTCTTGACAAGCCTTTTATAAGGGTTTTTTAGATGTGTCTATCGAAACACTTGAACAAAACTACACTACTAAATTTGCAATGCTTGAGTAGTGAAGTTCTGTTCTATATGGCCTTAGCGAAATCAATTGAGTACTTCAAATAAACCTGTAAATAATTGCTTGAAAGCCTTTCGAGCTTCTCAATGTGGACCAAATGTGTTTCTCTAAGGCCCTATAGAGTCAAATTTGCTAATTAGGAAATAACTTCGATAGACCCTTACAGAAATTAAATTGTTAGTTGGGTTATTGGTCTAGCCACATATTATCGGCACTTTGTGAAGGACTTTGCTGGAATCGCTTAGAGCTTGCATCAACTTACTGAAAAAGAAAAGTCATTCAAATGGTCACGTGAGTGCGAGAACAGTTTTCAGGAACTCAAGCTACGTTTGTTTAACGCTCCTGTGCTGACCTTTTATCATCAACGCCAACGCCAATAACGTTGGAATTGGAGCTGTACTGTCGCAAGTCCATGACGGAGTAGAAAAAGTCGCGGTCGCCTACTACAGTAAGGTACTCTCGAGGCCAGAGCGCAATTATTGCGTAACCAGAAGGGAACTTCTAGCTTTGATTTTGGCAACAAAGCACTTCCATAAGTACATCTATGGGCAGAAGTTCCTCCTTCCAGCAGATCATGGTGCGCTTTGTTGGCTTCTGAACTTCAAAAATCCCGAAGGTCAAGTAGCTAGGTGGATCGAGAGACTTCAGACATACGACTTCCAAATTCAACATCGGAAAGGAAAATTGCACTAAAACGCATATGCATTGTCTCGGCGACCGTGGAAACAGGACTGTAAGCATTACACGCGTCAAGAAAAAAAGGAAACCGTTGCCATCCAGCAAATAAGAGCCGATCCCATTTACGGTTGGAGCAATGAAGAACTGAGGACTGCCCAACAAGAAGACTCGGATATAGAGCCCATTCTTGCATGGAAGGAACACGAAGAAAAACCAGAATGGGGTGACATCTCCAATAGAAGTCCAGCTCTCGAAGCATATTGGGCACAGTGGGACTATCTGTATGTTCAAGAAGGACTACTTAGGTTTAAATGGAAGTCTGCAGATGGCAAGTCTTATGTGATGCAGTTAATCTTGCATAGGTCAAAGTTTAATGACGTTCTTCGAGAGATGCTTTATTGACTCCCAAATGACCTCCAGATGCCCCATCTGGAGGTCATTTGGGAGTCAATAAAACGCCGGAAAAGATACGACAACGGTTCTACTGGCTACATGCAAGAGAGGATGTCGAAAAGTGGTGCCGAAAATGTGATACTTGTGCTGCTACCAAGGGACCATGTAGAAAGCTTCAAAGTAAAATGCAGCAGTACAATGTGGGCACACCTTTCAAGAGAATAGCAGTAGATGTAGCAGGTCCGTTTCCGGAGGCCAACAGCAGAAACCGATACATCCAGTAGTCATGGATTACTTCAGCAAGTGGCCTGAAGCATGTGTGTGTGTCTATCGAAACACATGGATTACTGCAGCAAGTGGCCTGAAGCATTTGCCATCCCAAATCAAGAAGCCAAAACAGTGGTTGATCAGATTGTCTTCAATTGGGTGAGCAGGTTTGTTGTTCCTTTGGAATTGCATTCTGACGAAGGAAGGAACTTCGAATCTAACATCTTTTAGGAGGTTTGCTCTCTCCTTGGCATCAAGAAGACGAGGACAACACCGCTTCATACACAATCTGACGGAATGGTCGAACGATTCAACAGGACGCTTAAGGAACATCTGTCCAAGGTTGTAGGTGCCTACCACCTCAAAGAAAAACTCATTGACATTCATCAACGGACAAGGAAAACCATAAAAAACAGCCAGTCTTAAAATACGGTACGACGCTCGTGCAATAACGATGGGATTCCAAGAAGGAGACCTGGTGTGGTTTTACAATCCCCATTGACAGAAAGGACTACCACCAAAACTTCAACAAACTGGGAAGGCCCATACACCGTTGTGAAGTGAATCAATTATGTGGTTTACCGCATTCAGAGAGGGCTAAGAGGCAAGCTGAAGGTAGTTCACTGTGACCGTTAACATCGCTATAACGATGGTGACGGAAGTAATGGATTTAATCGGGACAATCAATCCTAAGAGGGGGGCAATGTGGTGAATATGCCCACTTGTGCAAACCACGACATCTCTTATTCTTCTATAACAGAATAAATAAGTAATGAGTTCCGCGCTATCTATGAACAAAAGATTAACTAATGTTACCCAATACCTAACCCACTCTATCATTATCCAATACCTAAACCACTCGCATCGTTATCCAATACCCAAACCATGGAACTGCTATAATTTGTTATTGGTCGAAAGCTTTTGAGCTACTTGTGGAGGAGAACTACATTCCAGCACATTCCAGAAACCCTAGAAGAGTCTAGTAGCTTTTTCTCGGATATAAATACACCGCCACCAAACCGAAGACCTCTATTTGATTTTAAGTGAACGAATAAACGTCGGTGTGAATAAACGTCGGTGTAAAATAGTGAATTAAGAGTTGTGCTTGATAATAAAAGTTTTTGAAGTGAAATAAAGGTGTTTTATTTTTTGTGAAGTAATTGTTGTTCAGTTTGAATAAAAGAAATAAGTTTTATTGGGGAACCCTTGGCAAAGTATTACAATATGTACTTTATGTCTTGGTGAAAGATGTGTCTCCTGTATGAAGGCGACCGAAATGTTTCTACTATGGAGAATCCTTGATAATTCTATTCTCCTGCTGCGTTCTATAAGAGTTTTTAACATCATCATGGTGTATTTAGAATTACTTCGTTAAGAAGATTTAGGTATTCCATCCCAGAATTACTATGGAAATTTTTCACAAAATTCTCAACAGCTCGGCCACCTCTATACCAAAGAGATCCTTCGACAATTTTAGGAATTGGTCCAAAAATGTTTGTTTCTGACCGCTTGTTAATGGCGGTTCTTTCAAACTTTTGGTTTTAGCTGAAAGTGACTAGCATTATGACACTTGATGGAGCACTTGGTTGGCCACTTTCTTGACAAAGGATAAACCTCTAATTCTTTTTTGTTTCGCTTCGTTTAACATGGATTTTTTATTTTGAAGGTAAAGCTTATATTATTTGTGGCAACCCCGGTAGTTAGACGGGTGGTTACCCACACAGTTAACAAATTGTGCTTTTGTGCATGGGGCTGCTTTAACCTGACACTTTCCTGGGTCATGATTCCTCTTGAATTTTACCCAACGGTAATTCCTGCCGCAGTTTTTGGCTAAATGGCCGAAATTCTGGCATCGTCTGCACTGGAGGGTACCCGTATTCCCCTTTGGCTTTTCCCAGATGACTTTTATATTAAGAATAAAATTGATCTTTACAATTTCGCTTGATAAAATACCTGGCTTCAACTTCACTAGAAATAAATAAGTGTTTCTTTGCTTACTTCTCGACCTTTCGGTTGAGAAAGTATTAACTTTCTCTACAAGACCAGGAAGTACCTCTTCCAATTCTTGTTGAATCTCCTCCGGTCCGAAGTTAACCCTCTGAGGATAAGATTCTGCGTTTTGTTTTTATTAAGAATATAAGAATATCCTTGGATTTCCTTATTCTCCTTAATCATTTCCATCAACCCCTGATGGACCTCTTCTCTATCTACATAAAGTTTTGATATACCTTCCTTAACGTTCCTTATATAAAAGCTAAAATCACATACAGTTTTTGTAGGCTCATTTACTAATTCTCTTATCAAATAAAATAATGGCAGGACAAAACTTACCGGATTTAATTTTAGGATGGAATGGTCCAGGACCTGCTGCAGCTTCACCTTCGTTGGTGTCTTGAAGATGATTATTGCTGATGTAAGTGTTTTGCTCCGGGATTAAAGGTGAAAACTTGTTTTTTGATTGCAAAACTCTCTTGATGAGTTTAAAGTCGGTTAAGATTGAAAATTTGTTGGAGTTGGCTACTGACTCAGTTGAAGCTAGTTTTGAAACCGATGCTTTATGTGGAGACGCAACTGCACGTCTTTTAACTTCTGTCTACACTTGAGACACTGTGGATTGTATTCGTGGAAATCCGTAGTGTTCTGACATTTTGTCGATGGGGCCGTTCTTGTTTTTTGTCTTAAGGCTGAAACTTCCAATAGAGGTCTATGGGTCACTGTTCGAGTTGTTCTTGAGTTGCATTAAAAGTTGTGCAGCGCGCAGTACCTGTTGGTTGCTGGTAAGAGTCTTCGAACCATAGCTGCTGCTCTTAGCTCCGACATCGTCATTAATTTTTTATTTTTTGGAGTGCTCCTCATTGAGGAGTGAAAAACAAAAAGTTGATGCGCCTATTAGCAATTGATCGCTTCGATCCCTATTAAGGGTTTTGGTGATGTATGGTTTGCTTTGTGCGTGGTATGCATCCACATTCAACACGTGTTTTATAAGAAAACCCTTAGTTTTTGGTTTTTTGTCAAGTTATTTTACTCGGAATTATTTTTATCCCGTAAATTAAACTATGTGTCGATAAAAACTGCTTTAAAATTTAAATATGACTTGGCCATGATTATGTAAAATTTGTGATTTAAAAATCTTGTGAAAACAGAGGGACACAATGCACGTCCTCTCAGTCCGGATGTCTTCACCATTTTTCCTCTCACATCATAGCTGAATTAGAACAATTTCGTGTCTTTCTCTATTTTATCGCTATTATTATAATCAGTGTTCTAGTGAAATAGCCAGTTGCATTGCCCCCCCTTAAAAAATTCAACCGTAATACTCGCGCTTCTAGGAATGCCCATCAGTTCACCCTCGAGCCCAACTTCGGACGTACTGTAATGTACAGAGATTCTTTCTTCAGTCGCACCACACGAATGTGGAATGCTTTACCTGACTCGACTTTCCCCTCCCATTTCGATGTGCAAACGTTCAAAACCAATGTGCATCGGTATCTCCTTCTAAATCCTCTCCTACTTACCTAATCGCTCGTGCTGTGTTAAAAACATTTTAAGGGTAGCCATAAGCCCTTTTGCGCACGTGGAATATAAAAAAAAAAAAAAAAAATATATAAACAAACAATAGAGATGTCAAACAAAAAGAAATTGCCAGATCAAAACTATCTTACAGAATCAAATCTAAAAAGATCAAAGCTATCTATCAGAATAATAACTTTTAAAAGAAAAATCAAAAATACTCCCAAAGAAAAATTCATTTTCAAAATTTTGAAATTACCAATAACATCATTAAGAGACACAGAAATAAAATAATAGTCACAAACTCAGACAAAGGAAATAAAACAGTCATTATGTACAAGGATGAATATAATGACAAAATGCACGAACTCCTTGACGACAAAATGACCTATAAAACGATAAGAGCTGACCAAACTGCCAAACTACACACCATGAACAACAACTTAGTTAACGATTTATTTAAACAGAAGTATATTGATTTTGGACAAAAAATCAAACTTTTCTGTTCTGCCGCATGAGCACCAGTTTTATATGGACTTCCGAAAATCCATAAACCCAACCTACCTTTGCTTCCAATAGCATCATCTACTAATGTTCCGTGTTACAGTTTATCGAAATATGTCGGACAAATACTTAAAACTATGACATCCAAAGAACTAAACATACAAAATTCTTTCAAACTAAAAGAAAAAATGAAAGTGATTGAATTGGATGAAGATCATTTATTGGTTTCATTCGATATAGTATCACTTTTCACATATATACCAACCTGCACAGCCAACAAAATAATTATGCGAAAATGGGTTATACTAAAAAACCATACCAACATACCGAAGAAAAATTTTCTACACATTCTACAATTTTGTCTAACAGATAACAACTACTTCAAATTTGACAACACCTTCTACAATCAAACGTTTGGTATGCCAATAGGCAACCTCTTATCACCTACAATATCCGATATAGTTTTGGATCACTTATTGAACGAAACAATAGACAAATTAAAAAAATCCAACAAAAAAATGAAATTTATTGCTAAATATGTAGATGGCATAGTCGCCATAGTTAAAAAGGAAGACACCGAAAAATTACTGAAAACACTCAACGAATACCATTCTAAACTCAAAATTTACTATAGAAACAGAAAACAACAATATGCTTAAATCCTTGATCTGAAACTAATTAAAAATAATAACAAAAAAAGAAGCGGAAAATAACCGGAGAAACGTCGGGAAAAGCATGAATTAGTTGTTTTATTAATTACTTACTTACTTACTTACTTAGGTCCTCGGACCTATTACGTCCGTGATGTTTCCCTTACGGGACATAGGGCCTCCACTACACCTACGTGCCATCGTGTACGATTTCTTGAAATATATTTCAGCTCTCTCCAACTTTTCCCCAGTCGTGCCGATTCCTGTTCGACCGTTCTTCGCCATGTACTTCTAGGCCGGCCCACTTGTCTTCCCTCCTGTGTGAGCGGGTTCCACTGCATTGCTTGAGATGCAATGCACCGATCGCCTTTTCGAAGCGTATGGCCAATCCACTGCCACTTTCTTCTTCGTATAATGGAGTCTATGGGCTCCTGACCCGTTCTCGCATGAAGTTCGGCATTGGAGATACGGTTGGGCCAGAAAATCCTCAAGATGTTTCGTAGACATCTATTAACGAAGGTTCGCAGCTTTCTAGTGACGATTTCAGTGACTTTCCAAGTGCTGCAGCCGTAAAGCAGAACGGATTCAACATTGGAGCGGAACAGTCGTAGCTTGGTCTTTAAGCTAAAAGAGTTGTTTCTCCATATTTTGGGCAGCATTCCGAACAGCTGTTTACGTCCAGTTCAGTTCCGCCACCCGTAGAGATAATACTCCCAAGATATTGGAAATCCTCTACCATCTCTACCGGTTGTCCAGAAATATTTACTTGGATTGATGAGGAAGTTCCAAGGCTGATCCTTTTAGTTTTTGCTGAGTTGATCTTAAGCCCTACGATTTCTGCTTCTCTCTCCACCCTTGTTGTCATTTGATGGAGATCCATGATCCTATGAGAGAGTAAGCATACGTCGTCCGCGTAGTCCAGATGTTTGAGGTGAGATTGCAGAGTCCACTGAATTCCTCCATTTCCATTTGACAAAGCTGCGTGCAGTACGTCACTTATCACCAACAGGAACAGTATTGGTGACAGTATACAGCCTTGCCTAACTCCACTTTGGATTTCAAACTCCTCTGACAGCCTACCTTTGTGCAAAACGTGACACTTGGATCCATCATATGTAGCCTTGATAATAGCAATCAATTTATCTGGGGTGCCCCTCCTGTGCAAAGCAAGCCAAATAAATTCTCTATTGACACTGTCGAACGCCTTTTCAAAATCGATGAACAGCAGGTGAAGTGGTGATCGATATTCAACGCACTGTTCGATGATGATCCTCAAGGTGTTGATGTGATCCACACAGGAAGATCCAGTGCGGAAACCTGCTTGTTCGGCGTCGAGTGTGTCTTCGAGGTGGTCTTTAATTCGGTCCAATATTATCCTTGCTATTATCTTGGCTACTGCAGGCAGAACGCATATTCCTCTCCAGTTTTCGCACTGTGTGAGATCTCCTTTCTTTGGGAGCTTGACAATCATTCCTTTTTTCCACTCTTCAGGAAAGCTCTCTGTTTCCCAAGCTCTCTTAATAAGTGGGTGCAGTAGCTCGCTCGATGTCGTTGGGGCTGCTCCTAAGAGCTCTGCAGGAATACCGTCAAGTCCAACCGCTTTGTTGTTCTTCAGTGCTTTGATGGCGGTGATAATTTCTACTTTACTGGGGGGTACGGTGCGTATTCGGGAAATTGTTACTTCGGGTAGCTCAGTGGGAATAGGGTTCACTTCACTTGCGAAAATGCGGTTTAAAACCGCAGAAAAGTGTTCCCTCCACCTTATGAGCTGGTCCTCATCCGAAATTAGCAGGGATACGTTTGTGTCTTTAACCAGGTGTTGTTTAGAGCTCTGGACACCAGTGAGCTCTTTGGTAATTCTGTAGACGGTCCTACTGTCACACCTACTAGCGGCTTCTTCTGCTTCTTTAGCCAGTGCGTTGATGTAGTTACGCTTATCACGTCGCACACTACGGTGAACTTCCCTCATCTTCATGCGGTACGTAGACTCAAGCTCGTTTCTCCCTGCTGCTGGGGTAGCTGCGATGCGAGCTTTAAGGTGTTTCCTTTCTTCATTCCTTGCCCAAGTTTCGTCGGAAAGCCAAGCACTATTTCTTCCTTGCGCCCGGCCGACTATACTTTCAGCACCGGATATGAACACATTTTTCACAGCACACCAATGATTTTCGATGGATGTGGTTTCCGTGCTGCTGATTGCGTTCAATCCTTGTGAAAGGTGGTCCCCTAGTTGTTGGCGCACTGCAGGATCCTTGTTTTATTAATTGCATTAATAGATTCTTTCGCTCCTTTTCTTTAAGATCTCCCATAGGAATGAAATGGTTTGATGGGAATTCTTCAAAGAAGGTTTTTAAATTTCCGAAATTACGAGTCCAATGGTTACAATAAAGGTAGTTTGGTATTAAAGTAAGGACTGACCCCGAAAAGTTTCCTCTCAAATGCGGGAATCCAGAATAATTTAAACTCTTTAAAATATATTTCATATCTGTGTGTATGTTCTGATAAGATACAATTCTCATATAAAAAGAAAATATCGAATTTACAAACATATTTAAAAAAAAGATTATATAACAAATTTTTATTGACAAGACCAGCTATGTTATAAGATAAGACCTGACAGACTTTCATTTGCTTACAACTTTGGTTCGTTGGGTCGCATCTTGAGCGTTAAACGTTTGTTGGAATATCCAGTATAACGGTGTAATTCGAGTCTGATCCTAAAAGACGATTCATAAATTCTCTGTCTTCTTCGTTAAAGGCCCTAACGATGCCATCCTTGTTGCATTTGTATCGGCGGTGTCCACCTACTGTAAGAGCCCAGCGCTTGATTTCGATGCGGAGATTGTTATCAGCTTTCAGAAGACATCTTTTAATATTTTGTTTTCCTCTTGTAGGGCAGTAACTTCGACTTTAATGCTGCTAACATCCTCTTTTGTAGCTATGTTGACTAGTTTTTGGTCTATCAACTTCTTCATTTCAGCCATAAGAGAAGTTAAAGAAAACTGTTCAGCCATTTCTGAAGTGGTGCAGCTTTTTTTTCAAAAATTAAAAATTTTCTGATTCAGGTGATGTTTCTCAAAAAGTTCTTTTGTTTTTTGAATCGCAACTCATGGGCAAAAACGTTCGATTGGTTTGTGTACTGTCTACTTGATAAAATACGAATTCACCAAAATTGATAGAGCTTTTCTTATACTCCAAGTAGAAAGAAACAAGCAGTTCATTAAAATGTCAATGCCTTCGTTTCCCCCTCACCGATTTCACCTACAAACTGCCGTCACTATGCACTAAGCAGTCACGATCTAAACAGGGTCTTTCACCACAACTAACTTTTATAAGTTTAGCTTTATTAACAACACACCAGAAAATAAATTGTTTTATTATATTTGCTTTAAAAACTGTACCGAGCTTTTCTCCTCAAAAGAACAAAATTTGCTAGGCTTCACACAATATTTACATACATTAAAGCACTTAAATTTTTAATTCTGCAAAACTGAGCAAAAAATTAATTTATTATAGAGCACCTTAAAAATACTTCTTTCCACCAAGCTAAGCGTTGCCGTCCTGATAGTATGTATGCAGTATGTTTCTATAATTTATAATGCTGTTCAAAACAAATCACAACTAATTTAAATGTTTTCTTAAGACGTAATTCAATTTGTTTAAATTTTTAAGTTCTCGGGTACACAATGTTGTCCCTAATTTAGTGGCATTCATGTCATGCGTGAATTATATTTGCGGAAAGAACTATTTGCCATATATGTACATATGTAGGTGGTGCAAAAAAGTATTTCCTTTGTCGTTTAAATCATTTAATGAAGACTAAAAAGCGATCTTAAAAATGAAAACTGATATGCAAAGGATTGAAAAATTGCAGAATAACGGGCAATGGTTGATTTGAAAGATCGAAATTAAAGTTTTGCTAAGAGCAAACGATTTAATGGAAATCGTGGATGATTTAATCGAACTCATAAAGTGGATAAGATTGGATGCTAAGGCCCAAAAAATGATTGTAACAGGCTTGGGACAAGAGTCATTATTGCACGTAATGTCTTGTGATTATGCATTCGACATGTGGGCAAATCTCGATAACGTCTATGAGCAAAAGTCGAGGTCATCTAGTCATTTACTCCAGCAAACATTTTACAGCTTTCAAAAACGTGAAGATGAAAATGTATCTATTCACATATCGAAGCTTGAACAAATCATTCAGCAGCTAAAAGATTTGGGCGAAGATGTCTCAGATTCAATGATCATCACGAAAATTTTAATGACTGCCATCGTAACCACTTCTAGAGTGTATGGGGTTCAACAGCGGCAAGTGAGCAAACATAAAAAATTTTACAGCGCGGCTTTTAATGGATGAGTCAAGAATTAATGCGCAAAATGAAGTTGAATGCGAGACCCTGGTCGCAAGAAAAGGTAAAACTTTATCAAAATCTCTTTTTAGAGGCAACAGGAGCGGTGAAATCAAAAACAAAGGGTAAATGTTTTGTCAAATGGATTGTCCCACGAGGCAGAAAGGAAAGACATGTTTTGCGAATGACGTCAAAAGGGGTGAAGCTTTTTTTTATCGCAAACAGTTTTTACAAAAACGTCCGAAAGAGACAGTTAGTACCTCGATTTGGGTGCCAGCGACCACATGACATCTAGAAAAGATTGGTATGTTACTTACAAGAAATTTGAGAAACCGGTAAATATTCGTGTTGAAAACGGAAGTCATTTATGCTTACGGTACGGAAAGTATTAATATCTTTTATTCTTCTATAACAGAATAAATTAGTAGCGCCATCTTTGAACAAAGGATTAACTAATGTTATCAAATGCCTAAACCACACTAATGTTATCCAATACATAAACCACTGAAAACTGAACGAAAGCTTTTGAGAGCTTTTGATCTACTTGTGGAGACTTGTAGAGGGGAAGCTTATTCCTGCAAATTCCAGCACATTCCAGGACTTTAGAAGATTCTAGTAGCTTTTTCTCGGATATAAATACAGGGCCACCAGTCCGAAGACCTGAGTTTGATTTTGAAAGTGAAAAAATAAACATCGGTGTAAAATAGTGAATCGTGCTTGTTATAATAAAAGTATTGGAAGTAAAGTATTTGAAGTGAAATAAAGGTGTTTTATTTTTGTAAAGTAATTGTTGTTCAGTTTAAGAAAAAAGTTTTATTGGCGAACCCTTGGCAAAATATTATATTGGTGTCAGTAAAGTGGAATAGAACTTATTTTATCTGTGCATTCAGATAATTAATGGTGTAAAGTGATAAAGTGTGTAAATAAATAAACAGTAAAAGTGACATACAAAAATATAAGAATAAAAATAGAAACAAAATGGGAAAAATTGTGAATGCATTGAATTGTGTTGAACTTAAGGCAGAACTGAACAGACGAGGTCTTCCTACTGCTGGAACGAAAAATGACCTCATTATTCGTCTGCAGGAAGATTTAAGGCAACACGGTAAAAATCCAGACACGTTTCTATTTGAAATTGAAATGTCGGAAGATCAAGTAAGTACATGCTTAGACTTAACCAATATGATGCCTCAGTTGCTCGCCCAGTTTGAAGACCAACGAAAGGAGCAAAAGAATCTTCTAGAAGAGCAACGCAGTGAACAAAAGAATCTTCTAGAAGAACAACGATTTGAGCAGAAGAATGAACAAAATAATCTTCTTGAGCGGTTAGAAGAACAACGCAGTGAACAAAAGAATCTTCTAGAGGAACAGCGAAGTGAACAAAAGAATCTGCTCGAAAAACAAGAAAAGAATCTTCTCGAACGGTTCGAAGAACAGAAACACATCCTCGAAGGTAAACTAGATTTATTCGAGAACAAGTTTATTGTTTATTGCCCTTGACGAACGGGTTGAAAAACAGTTTTTGTCAGTGGAAGCAAAATTCGAGAAGGTCGAAGATAACATTAAAAGCATTACTAAAGAACTGGACAGAGTTCGAAAAATAAAGGTTCGAGAAAGTTCTGGCGACTGTCCAAAGAGAAAGGAAATGCATCCACCGACCTTTGATGGACAAACTTCTTGGTCAATCTACAAGAAGCAGTTTGAGGCAGCCGCAATAACAAATGGCTGGGATGACGAAGACAAGTTTATTGCCCTGACGCTTGCCCTTAGAGGTTCTGCTGCTGAATTATTGCAAACTATACCAGCAGACCAAAACGGCAACTTCAGTGCTCTTGTTCAGGCCATTGACAAACGCTTTGGTGATGGCCATATGCAAGAAGTCTTCCGCGTACAACTCAATACCAGAGTCCAGAAAAGAGGAGAAAGTCTGCAACAACTCCAAGCGGACATTGAACGGCTGGCGCATCTAGCATACCCGACTGCAGGAGATGAAATTACCAACCAGCTAGCAACAGAGGCTTTTGTTCGTGCAGTTTCCGATATCAATCTCCAGCGAGCAATTCGAACTGCTGGAAAACGCACGCTTTCTGAAGCATTAGCCTTCGCGCTCACTATGGAAGCATCGGAACAGGCTTCTTTAGGAATTCATCGGGTAAAAGAACTGGAAGTTGAGGAATGTTCTTGCCAGAGAGCTGAATTCCAAAGAAGGCAGCGAGAAGGACCTGCTCGATGCTGGAATTGCAACAAAATCGGACATCTCCAGCGCCAGTGCAGATTGCCACCAAGAAGAGTCACCTGTCAACATTGTGGAAGCAAAAATAATACCCGCGAACAGGTAAGCAATAACATCAACGCTCCTGCTCGCCTTGGTATCGATTTGCCCAGAACCATAATCCAAGTCTCGCAGAATAAACGAAACAATAAGAGTCTGACAGTGGACGCAACAGTAAATGGTAAGAAACACGTGGCTACAATTGATACCGGTGCCACAGCCTCCATTGAGCGAAGAGACTTGGTCAAAATGACGTGGCTACACAACACCAATAGCTACCGTCTTTAAACTGCGACAGGTGAGGCAGCAAGAGTGTATGGAGAAGTTCGTCTCAAAATCCGTTTGGCACAACTAGAGTTTTCGCATCTATTGTTGGTAGCAAATATATGTGACGAGTGCATAATTGGAATTGACTTTATGAAAGAGCACGGATTGATTCTAGATCTCGGTAAGCATGTTCTCAAGTACCAAAATGTAGAGATTCCTATGGTTTATGGCAACGAAAACTCATCAACTCTAAGAACTGTCATCAAAGAAGACATATGCTTGCCTCCCTCTTCGGAAGTGTTTCTGTGGACAAAAATAGAGGGCGATTTAGGTAGCCATCGATACCTCATGGTGGAACCAGAATCTGAGCAATCTTCCCAAAACATCATCTTAGGGAAGACTCTTGTGGAACCAAAGAACAACATGGTACCCGTACGGATACTGAACATCAAACCGTACGAAGTCAAGCTCAAGAAAGGAGAAATAGTTGGAAAATGTGAATCTGTGTCCGCAATAACCAAGATCACAGAAATGAACACAGACAAATCTATGGACCCCGGAAAATTCAGCACCATGAAAGCCAAAATTCTGAAGCCATCCAATCTAAGTCAACATCAGCTAAGTGTTGCTGGAAGCGTTCTTCATGAGTACACTGATATATTTTCTTCACCGAGTGGGCAGTATGGTCGAACACAACTGGTTCAGCATCGATCGACACAGGTGACGCTTGACCGATTCGACAGCCAGCAAGACCTCTCCCATTAGCCAAACAAGCCGAAGTTGAAGAGATGATATCGACAATGAAGAAAGAATGGCTAATCGAAAATTTCAAAAGCCCTTGGGCATCACCAGTAGATCTTGTCAAAAAGAAGGATGGAAGCACCCGGTTTTGTGTGGACTACCGTAGGCTGAACGATGTGACAAAGAAAGACAGCTACCCTTTGCCCAGAATCAGCGATACTTTGGATGCAATGGAAGGAGCTCAATGGTTCTCGACGCTGGACTTAAAGAGTGGCTACTGGCAGGTAGAAATCCATCCAGAAGATGGCGAGAAGACAGCGATCTCTACAGGAAATGGTCAGTGGCAGTTTTAAGTTATGCCATTCGGACTTTGCAACGCTCCGCCAACATTTGAGCGTCTAATAGAGTGTGTCCTACAAGGACTTACCTGGAAATCATGCCGATGTCATCGTTTATGGGAAAACTTTTGACGAACATTGTAAGAACCTTAAGGCCGTATTCCAGAGGCTTCGAGAAGCACACTTAAAATTATACCCAGAGAAATGTGCGCTTTTCAAGACCGAAGTTAAATACTTAAGACATATCATCTCATCCCAAGGAATAAAGACTGATCCGGAAAAAGTTGACACTGTGAAGAATTGGCCAACACCACAGGATAAACACCAACTCCGTAGCTTTCTTGTTCTAGCCACATATTATCGGCGCTTTGTGAAGGACTATGCTGGAATCGCTAAGAGCTTGCATCAACTAACTGAAAAGGGGAAGCCGTTCAAATGGTCAGGTGAGTGCGAGAAAAGTTTTCAGGAACTCAGCTACGTTTGTGTAATGCTCCTGTGCTGACCTATCCGACTCCTGGAAAACCTTTCATCATCGACGCCGATGCGAGTAACGTTGGAATTGGAGCTGTACTGTCGCAAGTGCATGACGGAGAAGAAGAAGTCGTCGCCTACTACAGTAAGGTAATCTCGAGGCCAGAAAGCAATTTTTGCGTGACCAGAAGGGAACTTCTAGCTTTGATTTTGGCAACAAAGCACTTCCATAAGTACATCTATGGACAGAATTTCCTTCTTCGAACAGATCATGGTGCGCTTAATTGGCTTCTGAGCTTCAAAAATCCCGAAGGTCAAGTAGCTAGGTGGATCGAGAGACTACAGACATACGACTACCAAATTCAACATCGGAAAGGAAAGCTGCACACAAACGCAGATGCATTGTCTCGACGACCGTGTAAACAGGACTGTAAGCATTGCACGCGTCAAGAAGAAAAGGAAACAGTTGCCATCCAGCGAGTAAGAGCCGATCCCATTTACGGTTGGAGCAATGAAGAACTGAGAACTGCCCAACAAGAAAACACAGATATAGAGCCCATTCTTGCATGGAAAGAGCACGAAGAAAAACCAGGATGGGGGGAAATCTCCGATAGAAGTCCAGCTCTCAAAGCGTATTGGGCACAGTGGGACTCTCTTCATGGAAGGGGTACTAAGGCGTAAATGGGAGTCTGCAGATGGTAAATCGTATGTGATGCAATTAATCGTGCCCAGGTCAAAGGTTAATGATCTTCTTCGAGAGATGTATGATGGAGCATCTGGAGGTCATTTGGGAGGCAACAAAACGCTGGAAAAGATACGACAACGGTTCTACTGGCTACATGCAAGAGATGATGTCGAAAAGTGGTGCCGAAAATGTGATACTTGTGCTGCTACAAAGGGTCCAGGAAGAAAACTTCAAAGTAAAATGCAGCCGTACAATGTGGGCACGCCTTTCGAGAGAATTGCTGTAGATGTCGCAGGTCCGTTTCCGGAGACCAACAGTGGAAACCGATACATCCTTGTAGTCATGGATTACTTCAGCAAGTGGCCTGAGGCATTTGCCATCCCAAACCAAGAAGCCAAAACAGTGGTTGATCAGATTGTATTCAATTGGGTGAGCAGGTTCGGTGTTCCTTTGGAATTGCATTCAGACCAAGGAAGGAACTTCGAATCTAACATCTTCCAGGAGGTTTGCTCTCTCCTTGGAATCAAGAAACGAGGACAACACCGCTTCATTCACAATCTGACGGAAGGGTCGAACGATTCAACAGGACGCTTAAGGAACATATGTCGAAGGTTGTAGGTGACTACCAACGAGACTGGGATCGCCATATTCCATTGGTTTTGATGGCCTACCGAAGTGCGGTTCATAGTTCAACAGGACATACACCATCGGAGATCCTGTTCGGCACAACAATACGGCTGCCTAGTGAAGTAAAATTTGGATGCCGTACTATGGAACCGGAAAAGCCAGATGAATATGTGGATAACCTCAAAGAAAGTCTCATTGACATTCATCAACGGACAAGGAAAACCATAAAAATAGCCAGTGATAGGAAGAAAACACGGTACGACGCTCGTGCAACAACGATTGGATTCCAAGAAGGAGACCTGGTGTGGTTTTACAATACCCATCGACAAAAAGGATTGTCACCAAAACTTCAACAAAACTGGGAAGGACCATACACCGTTGTGAAGCAAATCAATGATGTGGTTTACCGCATTCAGAGAGGGTTGAGGGGCAAGCTTAAGGTAGTTCACTGTGACGGTTTACATCGCTATAACGGTGATGACGGGAGTAATGGATTTAATTGGGACGATCAATCCTAAAAGGGGGCAATGTGGTGAACATGCCCATTTATGCAAACAACGACATCTTTTATTCTTCTATAACAGAATAAATTAGTAGCGCCATCTTTGAACAAAAGATTATCTAATGGTATCCAATGCCTAAACCCCACTAATGTTATCCAATACATAAACCACTCAAAACTGCTATAATTAACTGAACGAAAGCTTTTGAGAGCTTTTGATGTACTTGTGAAGACTTGTGGAGGGGAAGCTTATTCCAGCAAATTCCAGCACATTCCACGACTTTAGAAGATTGTAGTAGCTTTTTCTTGGATATAAATACATGGCCACCAGTCCGAAGACCTGAGTTTGATTTTGAAAATGAACGAATAAACATCGGTGTAAAATAGTGAATTGTGCTTGTTATAATAAAAGTATTGGAAGTAAAGTATTTGAAGTGAAATAAAGGTGTTTTATTTTTGTAAAGTAATTGTTGTTCAGTTTAAGAAATAAGTTTTATTGGCGAACCCTTGGCAAAATATTACAATATTGTCGCGTATAACAAAACTGGATGGAAAGAAATCTTCAATTGTGGCATGAGCGGCTATGCCACAAAACATTAATTACGTTAAAGCTTTCCTGAAATCCAACGATATTACATATTCAGAAAATTTTGCTCTTCGTCTTTCCTTTGTGCTGCTTGTGTCATGGGAAAAAGCCATAGGTTGCCATTTGCCAGAAGTGTGAAGAGAGCATCTAGGCCTGCAGAGATTGTGCACTGTGGTCTTTGTGGACCAATGCAGGAAACCTCTTGTTGATAAATTATTTTAATGTCTAAACCACACACACTATTATAAAAAAGCATCCACAAAATTAACCATATAAAATAATAAAAGAAATTGGTTCAGATAAACTTTATAATTTTATTGTTCCTGGTTGTGCTCAGTGCTTTGGTTCAAATCAAAAGGAAAGAAGAAAAGTTTGCATGCACAAGCAACAGTCAAAACGACTCAAACTACAAACCACTGCAACTGTGGCTTTCCAGTGAGCTCTCGCAAAACATAAAAAGTACCGCTTGTTGTAACGCAGTTACGATAAAAAAACTATCTAACTTTACAGTTGTGTTTTAGAATGGTTTACAAAGCAAGAGTTTAACAAAATCACTCAAATATGAAATTGCAAGTACAGTGGGCTTGTAAATTTATTCACAAAGATAAAATTTTAAAATGAACTGAAAATGAATGGCCGCATTCGGAAACCTATGCGATAGCCTATCTAAGATAGGTTCGTATCCATATAGGTTTTCGAACGTATTGGTTGCTTTTGACATTTTTTCGCATAGGGATACAAACGTATACCAACACTTTTCGGATAGGTTGGATAGCTATCCAACAGCAAAAGCTGTTTTGTCGTCCACTGTATTTTTACACGCGATTGCAACAACACGAACGTATCTGGATAGCTCTACATAGGTTTCCGAATGCGGCCAATGAAAATTAAATTAGTAATAAATTTATTACAAAGTTTAATTTTAAGCTAAAAGTTAGAGTTATTAAAGTTATTAAATCAAGTCAAAAAAAGAAAATTAGTTTTGTTCATTAAATTACTTCATAATTTGAAATTAGGTTGAGTATAGTCTTAAACGGTGACGTGAAATAACCCCCAACGAAATAAAACCAAATGTCAAAAATTTGGCCTTATTTCGCTTTTAATATGGAGGTAACGCCAAATTTTAGTTTTGGCTTTATTTCGCTTTAGAAAATGAATTAAGGCCAATTTGGCTACTTCGTTTTCATGTTTTTTTTTTTCAGAAAACTGCAAAACAAATCGCCTTTATGTTATTTTCATTCGGTGCAGTGTATAAACGCCCACGGAACTAGCCCCCATGGTTGTTATTTCCCAAAAAGGAACCCGCTTGGCTTAATTCCATCACAAAAAAGAACTAAGACCCGAAGGTGCTTTTGAAGCTTTTGGCGAAGCGGGCCACCCAAAGTACTGTTGAGAAACTTTGATTACAGATCGACTGACAACATAGGCACCTGGCAGACGACTGCGCATACCCTTAGCGGAGCAACGGAGTCTCGTGAGCGGGACATAGGACCCGAAAAGGGAGTTAAAATCCTTGAACCCGCTAAGCGGGCCACCCAAAGTACAAAGTACAAAACACTTTGATTACAGATCAACTGACAACATAGGCGAATGCCAGACGACTAAGCATACCCTAAGCAGAGCGACGGAGTCGCGCGAGCGGGGCAGAGGACCGAAAAAGGGAGTTCAAATCCTTGATCCCGCGAAGCGGGCCATCCAAAGTACTATTTAGTACAAACACTTTGAAAGCAGACCGACTGATAACATAGGTGCCTGCCAGATGGGGTTTGATTCCTTTTTTTGGGGAACTTATCTCCCAACTGGCAGGCGCCTATGCTTCAAAGTTTTTGAACTCAACAGCAGTAGCGGATCTAGGATTAGGCTGTGGGGTGGGCTTGGTAGATCCAGTTTGAGACATTAATGACCAGTTTCATAAGTTAAATTACAATTTATGTTTAAACTTAAGTTCAGCACTTGATTCGGTTTCAAAGTAAACCATGAACTTAGATAATTCTGTAGTTCTAGTTAAACGAATGTATTCTGCCATTTAAACTTCATAGCCTTAGAGCCGGCAGCAAATTTTGGGAGTGGATTGATAACCAAAATATGAGTATGATAGTTTGTAGGTGCATATATGGCGGTATCAAAAACAACCGTCTCTCAGGTTTCTTTTTCAGCCTTTTGCGGGGGTGGGGGTTTGAAAAAAACGATTTTCCAGTTTATTTTGTCAGAAGTATTACCACTTCAATAACTTTAAAAAATATATAATGTGATGTTGTCATTAAGTCAAATCGTCATAATCTTGGCAATTCGACCAATAGAACTCAAAATATAAGCTTTTGAAGAGGACCTTATCGTCTTTTTCTTGGAGAATTATAAAACACAAAAAATCAACAAAACAAATTCTCCAAAAAAATCGATAAAGTTCGCTTAAAAACCTAATATCTTGAGTTCTATTCGTCGGATTGTCAAGATTTTGACGTTTTGACTTAAAGAAAATGACAGAGCATCACATTATATATCATTATTTAATTTATTGAAGTGGTAACAGCTATGCAAAACTAAACTGAAAAATCGGAATTTTCAAACTCCCACCCCGCCAAAGGCTGATAAAGAAACCTGCCAGACGGTTGTTTTTGATACCGCGATATATGCACCTACAAACCATCATACTCATATTTTGGTTAGCAATCCACTCCCAAAATTTGCTGTAGGCTCTTGGTCTATCAGTGCAGCGTTCAGAACACTTGATCGTAATAACCATTGTAAGATCTTATTGATAACTGCCATTTTATAATAATAATAAATTATTATATTTCTTTCTATTTGAAATTATTTTTTTTTTGTTTTCGAGTGACGAGGAAATGTAACATTCGTTGTGAGAGTGAAAAGAGAAAAACGCTTCCCTTGAAGAACAAATTATTTTAACTATTGTGACGATGTTGATTTTATTTTATAATTTATACATTTTTATAATTTATACATAACTAATATAAAAAAGTTTTAGTTTTGGTTAATGGTTTTTTTTTTGTGAAAATCTAAAGTTATATAAATAATTGAATTTTGGCATTCCCACTTTTCCTTTTAGAATAGCCTTGTTTTTTGTGCATTTATATCAGCTTCTATCCCCGGTTTAAAATGATTTCAATATCACATACAATAACATCTGTAGTAGGTAACATTTAAAATATTTTTAAGTGGAGATAGAAAAAAAATGTATATACCTTCAATTTTCAGCCACGTCAAGCTTTGAACTACCAGAAGAAAAAATCTGTCAGTAAATTTGTACGTCAGTCAAGAGGGACTGCAAATATTCATACGCATGATTTTCTGAGCGCCAACTCAGATTTTGATTTGTTGTTTCCAAATTCTCCACGGGTTTTAGCCCCAATTTCGTTTTTTTTGCAGAGTTAGCGAAGTTCTAAGGGGGAATTATTTTTTCATTTTGCATGTTAATTGTTAAGCCCCGACCCCGTTTTTTTTCAATTGTCTCTTTTAGCTTTAGCCCCAACTTGGAATTAACAGTCCCTTGAGTCAAGCCCAAAAACTTTCTGGAATAAGGTAAGTTTTAAAGGAATTATTTGCTTATCCCCGACCACGTTTTTTGTCCAATTCTTGTCAAGCCCTACTCGCGAGCTGTTTTTTTTTTTCGTCCCAATTCTCTGTCAATTATCCGTAGCCCCGAACTTGTTTTTTTTTACAATTCCCTTCAGAATTCAGCCCCAACCTAATTAATTTGGGGCTTAGAAAAAAAAATACGTAGCATATAAATTGCGTAGCCCCAGCCTCGTTATTTTTTCTGACTCCTGATTCTGATTTCTATATTTCAATCAACTTTAAGAACCGCCTGTGGGGGGGGCTTTAGCCCCTATAGCCACCCCCTGGATCCGCCACTGCTCAACAGTACTTTGGATGGCCCACTTCGTGGGTTCGAGGATTTAAAATACCTTTTCGGGTCATCTGTCCCTCTCACGCTACTCCGTCGCTCCGCTTAGGGTATGCTCAGTCGTCTGGCAGCCGCCTATGTTGTCAGTTGATCTGAAATCAAAGTTTTTGGGTCCTCTGTCCCGCTCAAGCCACTCCGTCGCTCCGCTTAGGGTATGGTCAGTCGTCTGGCAGGTGCCTATGTTGTCAGTTGGTCTGCTTTCAAAGCTTCTGTTATCACTGAATTTTTTCGTAAAAACAAATTTGTTCTTATTTCCAAATGAAATTTGGCCTTATTTCTAACAATCCTATTACGGCTATTTAATATTATCTATTATTAATATTAAATATTATCAACCATATTGATGAATCGGTATTGGTGATCAATTATTATCAATATTAGGTTTATTCAGTGAAAAGGATCTAGATTAGTACAAAACAGCACAAATTGTCTAAACAAGTTAGAAAAGAAAAAGCAGCACATGCACCTATGTGATTTACAGTTTGCGATTAGCTTTGAAGAAGTGCAAAATTAAATTTAATTTGGTTGGAATAAGTTAAGAATTATTATTTTTTTTGAAAGATATGGATATTTGTTCGGATAATTCCGACATTTTTATTAGCGGATTATCAGTGATAATATTGGGTACGTTCAGATGCCTTAGGGGACTTGCAAGTAAGGCAAAATTATAGATTGTGATTGGCCAGCTGTCGAAAGTTCCCTTCATTTGAAACAATTTTTCGACAGCTGACCAATCACAGTCTAAAAATTTGCCTTACTTGCAAGTAAGTCCCCTAAGTCCTCTGAACCTACCCATTTTCACTTGCAAAAATCTAAACTTCAAACTTTTTGTTTTCATGCTGAGAGAAATCTATCAGCTGTTACTTTGATACTTGACATTCATTGTGCTAAGGTACCTATTCTGAAAAACTTCATTGAATACAAAGTGATAGAAATTAGAACAGTTTAGAGCAAGGTTTTTACTCACGGAACACACAATCTTGTTCTTTTCTGATCTTTTCTGTTCCGAACAGATTTATTAAACAGACCTATTTTTGATGAACTGTGAATTTTAAGAATTATTGTGAATAAATTGTTCATCAAATTTTCATTTCCATCAGCTCCACCAATTTAGCAAGCTGTTTTTGTTGCATATAATTTGACTACTTTGTAAAGAAAATTGTTCTTAATAAATAGCAATATGTAAGAAGTACAAACTACTTGCATTTTTAATCCAAATAACAAAATAAAATTAGGATGAAAATACTAGAAAATAGTCTGGTGGACTAACGGCATATTATTCTTTTAAACGTCAAACGAAATAGGTTATATTCACAATAGATTTTTGTTCGTTATTCACAATGAGTCACAATACAAAATAAGCACATTCCTTGGGGTACACATTATCGATTATCTTTGACAAATCTGTTTTGACGTCAAAATTGCCAACCGATACAAACAATTGTGAGCAATGCACGAGAAATACATAAATATAAATACAAACAAAATAGGTGAAGGTTTTATAGACGTTTTCTTTTATTTTCTTTTAAATAAAAGAAAGATCGGAAGATCGAGTTGGATTAGGGTCGAATTTGAAACCCACATTTTTCGTCATATGAGTTCAACGCCTAATTTAGAGTTGAGTTGGGATGGTATTGAGATAACATAAAATGAAATGGTATGAATATTATTTATTTCACAACAAAAACAAATAAAATTGAATAATTCTAATTGTACTACGCATATCTTTGAAAACAAATACACAGTGCTTTACAGCCCGACTCCACAGGCCATGAACGATGCCCATAATCCAATCTACAATCCAATCCACAATCTGATTTGTATGGATATGTCACTGCTTGAACATGGATTTTTGCGACTCCATGGGATTTTTTTTAGACATGTTTCATAGTCCGCCAACGTTCATGGCCTGTGGAGTCGGGGTGTTAATAAATGGTCGTCAGCACATCTATCAAAGCAACACGACTCCGTATTTTTAACACAAATTTAGACTAGACTACGCTCCTGCAGTAGAGTTGAGATGGTTGAAGCTTATTTCAACTCAATACAGGTTTACAAAGGGTGGAAGACAGCTGGCTGAGGTAAATACGATATGCCTTTTTTAATGTTGGAAAAATGTTCCAAACAGCTATTTGGAAGAAATTCCACTATTTGTATGAAATCGAATAACATCCACTAATCGAAATACCCCGCAAGGCCAAATGATACACAGCCCATTTTTACGGTTCGTTTTGTCTTTCTGTTCTGCCGCATGAGCACCAGTTTTATATGGACTTCCGAAAATCCATAAACCCAACCTACCTTTGCTTCCAATAGCATCATCTACTAATGTTCCGTGTTACAGTTTATCGAAATATGTCGGACAAATACTTAAAACTATGACATCCGAAGAACTAAACATACAAAATTCTTTCAAACTAAAAGAAAAAATGAAAGTGATTGAATTGGATGAAGATGATTTATTGGTTTCATTCGATATAGTATCACTTTTCACTTATATATACCAATCTACACAGCCATCAAAATAATTATGCAAAAATGGGTTATACTAAAAAACCATACCAACATACCGAACAACTACTTCAAATTTGACAACACCTTCTACAATCAAACGTTTGGTATGCGAATGGGCAACCTCTTATCACCTACAATATCCGATATAGTTTTGGATCACTTATTGAACGAAACAATAGACAAATTAAAAAAATCCAACAAAAAAATGAAATTTATTGCTAAATATGTAGATGGCATAGTCGCCATAGTTAAAAAGGAAGACACCGAAAAATTACTGAAAACGCTCAACGAATACCATTCTAAACTCAAAATTTACTATAGAAACAGAAAACAACAATATGCTTAAATCCTTGATGTGAAACTAATTAAAAATAATAACAAAAAAAGAAGCCGGAAAATAACCGGAGAAACGTCGGGAAAAGCATGAATTAGTTGTTTTATTAATTACTTACTTACTTACTTACTTAGGTCCTCGGACCTATTACGTCCGTGATGTTTCCCTTACGGGACATAGGGCCTCCACTACACCTACGCGCCATCGTGTACGATTTCTTGAAATATATTTCAGCTCTCTCCAACTTTTCCCCAGTCGTGCCGATTCCTGTTCGACCGTTCTTCGCCATGTACTTCTAGGCCGGCCCACTTGTCTTCCCTCCTGTGTGAGCGGGTTCCACTGCATTGCTTGAGATGCAATGCACCGATCGCCTTTTCGAAGCGTATGGCCAATCCACTGCCACTTTCTTCTTCGTATAATGGAGTCTATGGGCTCCTGACCCGTTCTCGCATGAAGTTCGGCATTGGAGATACGGTTGGGCCAGAAAATCCTCAAGATGTTTCGTAGACATCTATTAACGAAGGTTTGCAGCTTTCAAGTGACAATTTCAGTGACTTTCCAAGTGCTGCAGCCGTAAAGCAGAACGGATTCAACATTGGAGCGGAACAGTCGTAGCTTGGTCTTTAAGCTAAAAGAGTTGTTTCTCCATATTTTGGACAGCATTCCGAACAGCTGTTTACGTCCAGTTCAGTTCCGCCACCCGTAGAGATAATACTCCCAAGATATTGGAAATCCTCTACCGGTTGTCCAGAAATATTTACTTGGATTGATGAGGAAGTTCCAAGGCTGATCCTTTTAGTTTTTGCTGAGTTGATCTTAAGCCCTACGATTTCTGCTTCTCTCTCCACCCTTGTTGTCATTTGATGGAGATCCATGATCCTATGAGAGAGTAAGCATACGTCGTCCGCGTAGTCCAGATGTTTGAGGTGAGTTTGCAGAGTCCACTGAATTCCTCCATTTCCATTTGACAAAGCTGCGTGCAGTACGTCACTTATCACCAACAGGAACAGTATTGGTGACAGTATACAGCCTTGCCTAACTCCACTTTGGATTTCAAACTCCTCTGACAGCCTACCTTTGTGCAAAACGTGACACTTGGATCCATCATATGTAGCCTTGATAATAGCAATCAATTTATCTGGGGTGCCCCTCCTGTGCAAAGCAAGCCAAATAAATTCTCTATTGACACTGTCGAACGCCATTTCAAAATCGATGAACAGCAGGTGAAGTGGTGATCGATATTCAACGCACTGTTCGATGATGATCCTCAAGGTGTTGATGTGATCCACACAGGAAGATCCAGTGCGGAAACCTGCTTGTTCGGCGTCGAGTGTGTCTTCGAGGTGGTCTTTAATTCGGTCCAATATTATCCTTGCTATTATCTTGGCTACTGCAGGCAGAACGCATATTCCTCTCCAGTTTTCGCACTGTGTGAGATCTCCTTTCTTTGGGAGCTTGACAATCATTCCTTTTTTCCACTCTTCAGGAAAGCTCTCTGTTTCCCAAGCTCTCTTAATAAGTGGGCGCAGTAGCTCGCTCGATGTCGTTGGGGCTGCTCCTAAGAGCTCTGCAGGAATACCGTCAAGTCCAACCGCTTTGTTGTTCTTCAGTGCTTTGATGGCGGTGATAATTTCTACTTTACTGGGGGGTACGGTGCGTATTCGGGAAATTGTTACTTCGGGTAGCTCAGTGGGAATAGGGTTCACTTCACTTGCGAAAATGCGGTTTAAAACCGCAGAAAAGTGTTCCCTTCACCTTATGAGCTGGTCCTCATCCGAAATTAGCAGGGATACGTTTGTGTCTTTAACCAGGTGTTGTTTAGAGCTCTGGACACCAGTGAGATCTTTGGTAATTCTGTAGACGGTCCTACTGTCACACCTACTAGCGGCTTCTTCTGCTTCTTTAGCCAGTGCGTTGATGTAGTTACGCTTATCACGTCGCACACTACGGTGAACTTCCCTTATCTTCATGCGGTACGTAGACTCAAGCTCGTTTCTCCCTGCTGCTGGGGTAGCTGCGATGCGAGCTTTAAGGTGTTTCCTTTCTTCGATCCTTGCCCAAGTTTCGTCGGAAAGCCAAGCACTATTTCTTCCTTGCGCCCGGCCGACTATACTTTCAGCACCGGATATGAACACATTTTTCACAGCACACCAATGATTTTCGATGGATGTGGTTTCCGTGCTGCTGATTGCGTTCAATCCTTGTGAAAGGTGATCCCCTAGTTGTTGGCGCACTGCAGGATCCTTGTTTTATTAATTGCATTAATAGATTCTTTCGCTCCTTTTCTTTAAGATCTCCCATAGGAATGAAATGGTTTGATGGGAATTCTTCAAAAAAGGTTTTTAAATTTCCGAAATCACGAGTCCAATGGTTACAATAAAGGTAGTTTGGTATTAAAGTAAGGACTGACCCCGAAAAGTTTCCTCTCAAATGCGGGAATCCAGAATAATTTAAACTCTTTAAAATATATTTCATATCTGTGTGTATGTGCTGATAAGATACAATTCTCATATAAAAAGAAAATATCGAATTTACAAACATATTTAAAAAAAAGATTATATAACAAATTTTTATTGACAAGACCAGCTATGTTATAAGATAAGACCTGACAGACTTTCATTTGCTTACAACTTTGGTTCGTTGGGTCGCATCTTGAGCGTTAAACGTTTGTTGGAATATCCAGTATAACGGTGTAATTCGAGTCTGATCCTAAAAGACGATTCATAAATTCTCTGTCTTCTTCGTTAAAGGCCCTAACGATGCCATCCTTGTTGCATTTGTATCGGCGGTGTCCACCTACTGTAAGAGCCCAGCGCTTGATTTCGATGCGGAGATTGTTATCAGCTTTCAGAAGACATCTTTTAATATTTTGTTTTCCTCTTGTAGGGCAGTAACTTCGACTTTAATGCTGCTAACATCCTCTTTTGTAGCTATGTTGACTAGTTTTTGGTCCATCAACTTCTTCATTTCAGCCATAAGAGAAGTTAAAGAAAACTGTTCGGCCATTTCTGAAGTGGTGCAGCTTTTTTTCAAAAATTAAAAATTTTCTGATTCAGGTGATGTTTCTCAAAAAGTTCTTTTGTTTTTTGAATCGCAACTCATGGGCAAAAACGTTCGATTGGTTTGTGTACTGTCTACTTGATAAAATACGAATTCACCAAAATTGATAGAGCTTTTCTTATACTCCAAGTAGAAAGAAACAAGCAGTTCATTAAAATGTCAATGCCTTCGTTTCCCCCTCACCGATTTCACCTACAAACTGCCGTCACTATGCACTAAGCAGTCACGATCTAAACAGGGTCTTTCACCACAACTAACTTTAATAAGTTTATAATTGTGATTGGAAGTGATTAAAAATAATCTTTCCGTCGGCTTTTTTTGGTCACTGTAGTTTTTGCAATGAAACAATTAAGTTACATTAGCTTTCCCGACGTTTCGGCAGGGGTTGCTGCCTTCTTCAGGGGAACTTTATTTGGACAACAAGAACAAATATATTGTTTACATTATAATAACAATAATTGAAACAATACAAAATACACTCACTTTAATAAAACTGTGTTTAAATTTAAACTGACATTTAAAATTATTGTATCTAATAATTGTAATATTATTTACAAAAGTAAAGAAATAACCACTTCAAACGAAGTTTAGTCTATGGAATTTAAACAAGGAGTAAAGAAACTGAAGGAATACTGTGTTATGATGAGACAAGAGAACAATAGATGGCAGAGATGTTTTGGGTGTCTTGTTTTCTGTTCATGTTGTTGTTGTTGTTGATGATGTGTAATGTTTCTAGGGTGTATCGTTTCGAAACATGTTTCTCTGTCTGTAGGACTTTGACACCTTCAAAATCTGGAGAGTGGCCGTTTTCGATACTGTGGCTCGCCAGGGCTGTCTTTCCAGGATTGTTTGATTTGATATCCGATTTATGATTAGAAATTCGCTGTTTAAGAAATTGTTTTGTAGTTCCATGGTTCATTAGGTTTACCCTTACAATTTATTTTGTAAATGACATCAGTAACTTTATCCTTATCCGCTTTCGTTTTAAGTTTAGTGAAAAGGTGACTCAGAGTTTTATTTGATTTGAAGGCCAGGCGAACATCTGTTAGTTTTTGGTTTATCACTTCTTTAAAATTCTCAGTCAGTCTTGGGATGTAAACCATACTTTTGTAATAACCATTATTCGGGTCTTTAGTGTCTTCGCTTGGAATTTTGCAATTGTGTTTCTGAAGTAGACCACGAATTATAGAATTTGGAAAACCATTGTCACTCAGGATTTTTTTGATTTTTTTCTCATTGGCAGAGTGAAATTGTTCGTCGCTGAGTGCGAAAACTTTACTGACGAGATTGGATGCAGTGTTCATAACTATGTGCCTCGCTTGGTTAGACCGAAAGTTGACTAATCTTCCCGATGCAGTATGTTTTTGGTACCAGTCAAACAATAGACGGTTGTTTTCACGATGGATTTTTACGTCCAAAAATGCTATTGACCAGTTATGTTCCATTTCCACAGTGAACTGGATTTTCGGGTGGAATCCGTTAAGGATCAGCTGCACTTTTTCAATGTTGCGTTTGTCCATCACGGCAAAAATGTCATCTACATACTTAGCAACAAAAGTAGGCCTTTCTTCCATTCCACTAAAACATTCATCTAGTACGTGATCAAGTACTAAATCTGCAATCGTGGGTGACAAAGGGTTGCCCATAGGCATGCCAAAAATTTGTTTGAAAATGTCATCTTTAAATTGTAGATAGTTATTTTCCTTGAAATTTGTTCAGATTAATTCTAGTGTTTTCACTAATTATTTCCCATTTCTTTTTTATAATGGTGATGGCTAGTTGTATGGGAATGTTTGTAAAAAGTGACACTGCATCATACGAAACTAAAACATCATTGTCTTTTAATTTTATTTTTTTAGCCTTCTCAACAAATTCAAATGAATTTATAACCGAGTAGCTTGATTTTGCCGTCGCGCACTGTAAAATTCTGCCAATAAACCTCGAAAGCTCATAACATGGTAGTTTCATTGATGACGTAATGGGACGCAGGGGCATGTTTGCTTTATGAATTTTTGGCAGTCCGTATATGGATGGAAGCTGCGATGTATACGTTGTCATCTTCGCCTTTTCCCTATCATCAATGCAATTGTTGTTGTTTAGCCATTTGACTAGATCGTTGTTGCGAGTTTGTAAAGTTGTTGTTGGGTTATTCCTTACCCGTCTGTAAGTATTGCGATCTGACAACAATTCAATCATCTTATCGTCATACTCCACACGCTCCATCGCCACGGTGACGTTACCTTTGTCAGCTGGTACAATAACAATGTTTTTGTGATGCCTAAGAAAATTGATTGTTTGCTTATTTACATTAAGCAAATATTTGGCAAATCGATCATTTTGTTGGTGGCGTTGAAACGAGTGCAGCATGTTGCTATATTGTGCCCTCATAAGCTCTTGCTCTCTTTCGTCTTGCACACTTCGAATTATTTCTTCTCCATCAGCTATCAATTGAAAAAGAGGAAAGCTATGTTTATCCACTGGGAGTGCAAATTTCTTGCCCAACGATAAAAGCCATTTGACCTCTAAAGGGAATTCAATGTCAGTGCGATTTTCAAACCATTTTTCATGCATTTCTATATTGAATTCCTTCCAAAGCGATGATTTTAGGCTGTCAATTTTATGTGCGTTCGATTGTTGTTTTTTATTATATGTGTCTTTAAACATCTGTTTTTGTTTTGTTGTGAATTGTTTGTATTCGTTTTGGGATAAGTTCTCTTTGATATGTTGGTCGTGAAGGCGAATTAAATTGTTAGTGCGCTTGACCTTATGGTGCATCTCTGTTATTTCTACGTTGAGAACTTTTTGATGGAATTTAAGTTCGATTATTTCATAAACATTTATAGATTCTTTATTAGAAAGGAGTTGTTTTGTGCTATTTGTGGACTTTTTTAAATGGTTAGGAATAAGTCCGGTTTAATAAGTTTAGCTTTATTAACAACACACCAGAAAATAAATTGTTTTATTATATTTGCTTTAAATACTGTACCGAGCTTTTCTCCTCAAAAGAACAAAATTTGCTAGGCTTCAAACAATATTTACATACATTAAAGCACTTAAATTTTTAATTCTGCAAAACTGAGCAAAAAATTAATTTATTATAGAGCACCTTAAAAATACTTCTTTCCACCAAGCCAACCGTTGCCGTCCTGATAGTATGTATGCAGTATGTTTCTATAATTTATAATGCTGTTCAAAACAAATCACAACTAATTTAAATGTTTTCTTAAGACGTAATTCAATTTGTTTAAATTTTTAAGTTCTCGGATACACAATGTTGTCCCTAATTTAGTGGCATTCATGTCATGCGTGAATTATATTTGCGGAAAGAACTATTTGCCATATATGTACATATGTAGGTGGTGCAAAAAAGTATTTCCTTTGTCGTTTAAATCATTTAATGAAGACTAAAAAGCGATCTTAAAAATGAAAACTGATATGCAAAGGATTGAAAAATTGCAGAATAACGGGCAATGGTTGATTTGAAAGATCGAAATTAAAGTTTTGCTAAGAGCAAACGATTTAATGGAAATCGTGGATGATTTAATCGAACTCATAAAGTGGATAAGATTGGATGCTAAGGCCCAAAAAATGATTGTAACAGGCTTGGGACAAGAGTCATTATTGCACGTAATGTCTTGTGATTATGCATTCGACATGTGGGCAAATCTCGATAACGTCTATGAGCAAAAGTCGAGGTCATCTAGTCATTTACTCCAGCAAACATTTTACAGCTTTCAAAAACGTGAAGATGAAAATGTATCTATTCACATATCGAAGCTTGAACAAATCGTTCAGCAGCTAAAAGATTTGGGCGAAGATGTCTCAGATTCAATGATCATCACGAAAATTTTAATGACTGCCATCGTAACCACTTCTAGAGTGTATGGGGGTCAACACCGGCAAGTGAGCAAACATAAAAAAAATTTACAGCGTGGCTTTTAATGGATGAGTCAAGAATTAATGCGCAAAATGAAGTTGAATGCGAGACCCTGGTCGCAGGAAAAGGTAAAACTTTATCAAAATCTCTTTTTAGAGGGAACAGGAGCGGTGAAATCAAAAACAAAGGGTAAATGTTTTGTCAAATGGATTGTCCACGAGGCAGAAAGGAAAGACATGTTTTGCGAATGACGTCAAAAGGGGTGAAGCTTTTTTTATGGCAAACAGTTTTTACAAAAACGTCCGAAAGAGACAGTTAGTACCTCGATTTGGGTGCCAGCGACCACATGACATCTAGAAAAGATTGGTATGTTACTTACAAGAAATTTGAGAAACCGGTAAATATTCGTGTTGAAAACGGAAGTCATTTATGCTTACGGTACGGAAAGTATTAATATCTTTTATTCTTCTATAACAGAATAAATTAGTAGCGCCATCTTTGAACAAAAGATTAACTAATGTTATCAAATGCCTAAACCACACTAATGTTATCCAATACATAAACCACTGAAAACTGCTATAATTAACTGAACGAAAGCTTTTGATCTACTTGTGGAGACTTGTGGAGGGGAAGCTTATTCCAGCAAATTCCAGCACATTCCAGGACTTTAGAAGATTCTAGTAGCTTTTTCCCGGATATAAATACAGGGCCACCAGTCCGAAGACCTGAGTTTGATTTTGAAAGTGAACGAATAAACATCGGTGTAAAATAGTGAATCGTGCTTGTTATAATAAAAGTATTGGAAGTAAAGTATTTGAAGTGAAATAAAGGTGTTTTATTTTTGTAAAGTAATTGTTGTTCAGTTTAAGAAAAAAGTTTTATTGGCGAACCCTTGGCAAAATATTATATTGGTGTCAGTAAAGTGGAATAGAACTTATTTTATCTGTGCATTCAGATAATTAATGGTGTAAAGTGATAAAGTGTGTAAATAAATAAACAGTAAAAGTGACATACAAAAATATAAGAATAAAAATAGAAACAAAATGGGAAAAATTGTGAATGCATTGAATTGTGTTGAACTTAAGGCAGAACTGAACAGACGAGGTCCTACCTCATTATTCGTCTGCAGGAAGATTTAAGGCAACACGGTAGAAATCCAGACACGTTTCTATTTGAAATTGAAATGTCGGAAGATCAAGTAAGTACATGCTTAGACTTAACCAATATGATGGCACAGTTGCTCGCCCAGTTTGAAGACCAACGAAAGGAGCAAAAGAATCTTCTAGAAGAGCAACGCAGTGTACAAAAGAATCTTCTAGAAGAACAACGATTTGAGTAGAAGAATGAACAAAATAATCTTCTTGAGCGGTTAGAAGAACAACGCAGTGAACAAAAGAATCTTCTAGAGGAACAGCGAAGTGAACAAAAGAATCTTCTCGAAAAACAAGAAAAGAATCTTCTCGAACGGTTCGAAGAACAGAAACACATCCTCGAAGGTAAACTAGATTTATTCGAGAACAAGTTTATTGTTTATTGCCCTTGACGAACGGGTTGAAAAACAGTTTTTGTCAGTGGAAGCAAAATTCGAGAAGGTCGAAGATAACATTAAAAGCATTACTAAAGAACTGGACAGAGTTCGAAAAATAAAGGTTCGAGAAAGTTCTGGCGACTGTCCAAAGAGAAAGGAAATGCATCCACCAACCTTTGATGGACAAACTTCTTGGTCAATCTACAAGAAGCAGTTTGAGGCAGCCGCAATAACAAATGGCTGGGATGACGAAGACAAGTTTATTGCCCTGACGCTTGCCCTTAGAGGTTCTGCTGCTGAATTATTGCAAACCATACCAGCAGACCAAAACGGCAACTTCAGTGCTCTTGATCAGGCAATTGACAAACGCTTTGGTGATGGCCATATGCAAGAAGTCTTCCGCGTACAACTCAATACCAGAGTCCAGAAAAGAGGAGAAAGTTTGCAACAACTCCAAGTGGACATTGAACGGCTGGCGCATCTAGCATACCCGACTGCAGGAGATGAAATAACCAACCAGCTAGAAACAGAGGCTTTTGTTCGTGCAGTTTCCGATATCAATCTCCAGCGAGCAATTCGAACTGCTGGAAAACGCACGCTTTCTGAAGCATTAGCCTTCGCGCTCACTATGGAAGCATCGGAACAGGCTTCTTTAGGAATTCATCGGGTAAGAGAACTGGAAGTTGAGGAATGTTCTTGCCAGAGAGCTGAATTCCAAAGAAGGCAGCGAGAAGGACCTGCTCGATGCTGGAATTGCAACAAAATCGGACATCTCCAGCGCCAGTGCAGATTGCCACCAAGAAGAGTCACCTGTCAACATTGTGGAAGCAAAAATAATACCCGCGAACAGGTAAGCAATAACATCAACGCTCCTGCTCGCCTTGGTATCGATTTGCCCAGAACCATAATCCAAGTCTCGCAGAATAAACGAAACAATAAGAGTCTGACAGTAGACGCAACAGTAAATGGTAAGAAACATGTGGCTACAATTGATACCGGTGCCACAGCCTCCATTGAGCGAAGAGACTTGGTCAAAATGACGTGGCTACACAACACCAATAGCTACCGTCTTAAAACTGCGACAGGTGAGGCAGCAAGAGTGTATGGAGAAGTTCGTCTCAAAATCCGTTTGGCAGAACTAGAGTTTTCGCATCTATTTTTGGTAGCAAATATATGTGACGAGTGCATAATTGGAATTGACTTTATGAAAGAGCACGGATTGATTCTGGATCTCGGTAAGCATGTTCTCAAGTACCAAAATGTAGAGATTCCTATGGTTTATGGCAACGAAAACTCATCAACTCTAAGAACTGTCATCAAAGAAGACATATGCTTGCCTCCCTCTTCGGAAGTGTTTCTGTGGACAAAAATAGAGGGCGATTTAGGTAGCCATCGATACCTCATGGTGGAACCAGAATCTGAGCAATCTTCCCAAAACATCATCTTAGGGAAGACTCTTGTGGAACCAAAGAACAACATGGTACCCGTACGGATACTGAACATCAAACCGTACGAAGTCAAGCTCAAGAAAGGAGAAATAGTTGGAAAATGTGAATCTGTGTCCGCAATAACCAAGATCACAGAAATGAACACAGACAAATCTATGGACCCCGGAAAATTCAGCACCATGAAAGCCAAAATTCTGAAGCCATCCAATCTAACTCAACATCAGCTAAGTGTTGCTGGAAGCATTCTTCATGAGTACGCTGATATATTTTCTTCACCGAGTGGGCAGTATGGTCGAACACAACTGGTTCAGCATCGAATCGACACAGGTGACGCTAGACCGATTCGACAGCCAGCAAGACCTCTCCCATTAGCCAAACAAGCCGAAGTTGAAGAGATGATGTCGACAATAAAGAAAGATGGGCTAATCGAAAATTCCAAAAGCCCTTGGGCATCACCAGTGGATCTTGTCAAAAAGAATGATGGAAGCACCCGGTTTTGTGTGGACTACCGTAGGCTGAACGATGTGACAAAGAAATACAGCTACCCTTTGCCCAGAATCAGTGATACTTTGGATGCAATGGAAGGAGCTCAATGGTTCTCGACGCTGGACTTAAAGAGTGGCTACTGGCAGGTAGAAATCCATCCAGAAGATGGCGAGAAGACAGCGATCTCTACAAGAAATGGTCAGTGGCAGTTTAAAGTTATGCCATTCGGACTTTGCAACGCTCCGCCAACATTTGAGCGTCTAATGGAGTGTGTCCTACAAGGACTTACCTGGAAATCATGCCTTGTGTATTTGGACGATGTCATCGTTTATGGGAAAACTTTTGACGAACATTGTAAGAACCTTAAGGCCGTATTCCAGAGGCTTCGAGAAGCACACTTAAAATTATACCCAGAGAAATGTGCGCTTTTCAAGACCGAAGTTAAATACTTAAGACATATCATCTCATCCCAAGGAATAAAGACTGATCCGGAAAAAGTTGACACTGTGAAGAATTGGCCAACACCACAGGATAAACACCAACTCCGTAGCTTTCTTGGTCTAGCCACATATTATCGGCGCTTTGTGAAGGACTATGCTGGAATCGCTAAGAGCTTGCATCAACTAACTGAAAAGGGGAAGCCGTTCAAATGGTCAGGTGAGTGCGAGAAAAGTTTTCAGGAACTCAAGCTACGTTTGTGTAATGCTCCTGTGCTGACCTATCCGACTCCTGGAAAACCTTTCATCATCGACGCCGATGCGAGTAACGTTGGAATTGGAGCTGTACTGTCGCAAGTGCATGACAGAGAAGAAGAAGTCGTCGCCTACTACAGTAAGGTAATCTCGAGGCCAGAAAGCAATTTTTGCGTGACCAGAAGGGAACTTCTAGCTTTGATTTTGGCAACAAAGCACTTCCATAAGTACATCTATGGACAGAAGTTCCTTCTTCGAACAGATCATGGTGCGCTTAATTGGCTTCTTAGCTTCAAAAATCCCGAAGGTCAAGTAGCTAGGTGGATCGAGAGACTACAGACATACGACTCCCAAATTCAACATCGGAAAGGAAAGCTGCACACAAACGCAGATGCATTGTCTCGACGACCGTGTTAACAGGACTGTAAGCATTGCACGCGTCAAGAAGAAAAGGAAACAGTTGCCATCCAGCAAGTAAGAGCCGATCCCATTTACGGTTGGAGCAATGAAGAACTGAGAACTGCCCAACAAGAAAACACAGATATAGAGCCCATTCTTGCATGGAAAGAGCACGAAGAAAAACCAGGATGGGGTGAAATCTCCGATAGAAGTCCAGCTCTCAAAGCGTATTGGGCACAGTGGGACTCTCTTCATGTCCAAGAAGGGTACTAAGGCGTAAATGGGAGTCTGCAGATGGTAAATCGTATGTGATGCAGTTAATCGTGTCCAGGTCAAAGGTTAATGATGTTCTTCGAGAGATGTATGATGGAGCATCTGGAGGTCATTTGGGAGTCAACAAAATGCTGGAAAAGATACGACAACGGTTCTACTGGCTACATGCAAGAGATGATGTCGAAAAGTGGTGCCGAAAATGTGATACTTGTGCTGCTACAAAGGGTCCAGGAAGAAAACTTCAAAGTAAAATGCAGCAGTACAATGTGGGCACGCCTTTCGAGAGAATAGCTGTAGATGTCGCAGGTCCGTTTCCGGAGACCAACAGTGGAAACCGATACATCCTTGTAGTCATGGATTACTTCAGCAAGTGGCCTGAGGCATTTGCCATCCCAAACCAAGAAGCCAAAACAGTGGTTGATCAGATTGTATTCAATTGGATGAGCAGGTTCGGTGTTCCTTTGGAATTGCATTCAGACCAAGGAAGGAACTTCGAATCTAACACCTTCCAGGAGGTTTGCTCTCTCCTTGGCATCAAGAAACGAGGACAACACCGCTTCATTCACAATCTGACGGAAGGGTCGAACGATTCAACAGGACGCTTAAGGAACATATGTCGAAGGTTGTAGGTGACTACCAACGAGACTGGGATCGCCATATTCCATTGGTTTTGATGGCCTACCGAAGTGCGGTTCATAGTTCAACAGGACATACACCATCGGAGATCCTGTTCGGCACAACAATACGGCTGCCTAGTGAAGTAAAATTTGGATGCCGTACTATGGAACCGGAAAAGCCAGATGAATATGTGGATAACCTCAAAGAAAGTCTCATTGACATTCATCAACGGACAAGGAAAACCATAAAAATAGCCAGTGATAGGAAGAAAACACGGTACGACGCTCGTGCAACAACGATTGGATTCCAAGAAGGAGACCTGGTGTGGTTTTACAATACCCATCGACAAAAAGGATTGTCACCAAAACTTCAACAAAACTGGGAAGGACCATACACCGTTGTGAAGCAAATCAATGATGTGGTTTACCGCATTCAGAGAGGGTTGAGGGGCAAGCTAAAGGTAGTTCACTGTGACGGTTTACATCGCTATAACGGTGATGATGGGAGTAATGGATTTAATCGGGACGATCAATCCTAAAAGGGGGCAATGTGGTGAACATGCCCATTTATGCAAACAACGACATCTTTTATTCTTCTATAACAGAATAAATTAGTAGCGCCATCTTTGAACAAAAGATTATCTAATGGTATCCAATGCCTAAACCCCACTAATGTTATCCAATACATAAACCACTCAAAACTGCTATAATTAACTGAACGAAAGCTTTTGAGAGCTTTTGATGTACTTGTGAAGACTTGTGGAGGGGAAGCTTATTCCAGCAAATTCCAGCACATTCGACGACTTTAGAAGATTCTAGTAGCTTTTTCTTGGATATAAATACATGGCCACCAGTCCGAAGACCTGAGTTTGATTTTGAAAATGAACGAATAAACATCGGTGTAAGATAGTGAATTGTGCTTGTTATACTAAAAGTATTGGAAGTAAAGTATTTGAAGTGAAATAAAGGTGTTTTATTTTTGTAAAGTAATTGTTGTTCAGTTTAAGAAATAAGTTTTATTGGCGAACCCTTGGCAAAATATTACAATATTGTCGCGTATAACAAAACTGGATGGAAAGAAATCTTCAATTGTGGCATGAGCGGCTATGCCACAAAACATTAATTACGTTAAAGCTTTCCTGAAATCCAACGATATTACATATTCGGAAACTTCCTCTTCGCCTTTCCTTTGTGCTGCTTGTGTCATGGGAAAAAGCCATAGGTTGCCATTTGCCAGAAGTGTGAAGAGAGCATCTAGGCCTGCAGAGATTGTGCACTGTGGTCTTTGTGGACCAATGCAGGAAACCTCTTGTTGATAAATTATTTTAATCCACAATCATCCACAAAATTAACCATATAAAATAATAAAAGAAATTGGTTCAGATAAACTTTATAATTTTATTGTTCCTGGTTGTGCTCAGTGCTTTGGTTCAAATCAAAAGGAAAGAAGAAAAGTTTGCATGCACAAGCAACAGTCAAAACGACTCAAACTACAAACCACTGCAACTGTGGCTTTCCAGTGAGCTCCCGCAAAACATAAAAAGTACCGCTTGTTGTAACGCAGTTACGATAAAAAAACTATCTAACTTTACAGTTGTGTTTTAGAATGGTTTACAAAGCAAGAGTTTAACAAAATCACTCAAATATGAAATTGCAAGTACAGTTGGCTTGTAAATTTATTCACAAAGATAAAAATTTAAAATGAATTGAAAATGAATGGCCGCATTCGGAAACCTATGCGATAGCCTATCTAAGATAGGTTCGTATCCATATAGGTTTTCGAACGTATTGGTTGCTTTTGACATTTTTTCGCATAGGGATACAAACGTATACCAACACTTTTCGGATAGGTTGGATAGCTATCCAACAGCAAAAGCTGTTTTGTCGTCCACTGTATTTTTACACGCGATTGCAACAACACGAACGTATCTGGATAGCTCTACATAGGTTTCCGAATGCGGCCAATGAAAATTAAATTAGTAATAAATTTATAACAAAGTTTAATTTTAAGCTAAAAGTTAGAGTTATTAAAGTTATTAAATCAAGTCAAAAAAAGAAAATTAGTTTTGTTCATTAAATTACTTCATAATTTGAAATTAGGTTGAGTATAGTCTTAAACGGTGACGTGAAATAACCCCCAACGAAATAAAACCAAATGTCAAAAATTTGGCCTTATTTCGCTTTTAATATGGAGGTAACGCCAAATTTTAGTTTTGGCTTTATTTCGCTTTAGAAAATGAATTAAGGCCAATTTGGCTACTTCGTTTTCATGTTTTTTTTTTTTCAGAAAACTGCAAAACAAATCGCCTTTATGTTATTTTCATTCGGTGCAGTGCATAAACGCCCACGGAACTAGCCCCCACGGTTGTTATTTCCCAAAAAGGAACCCGCTTGGCTTAATTCCACCACAAAAAAGAACTAAGACCCGAAGGTGCTTTTGAAGCTTTTGGCGAAGCGGGCCACCCAAAGTACTGTTGAGTACAAGAAACTTTGATTACAGATCGACTGACAACATAGGCACCTGGCAGACGACTGCGCATACCCTTAGCGGAGCAACGGAGTCTCGTGAGCGGGACATAGGACCCGAAAAGGGAGTTAAAATCCTTGAACCCGCTAAGCGGACCACCCAAAGTACAAAGTACAAAACACTTTGATTACAGATCAACTGACAACATAGGCGAATGCCACACGACTAAGCATACCCTAAGCGGAGCGACGGAGTCGCGCAAGCGGGGCAGAGGACCGAAAAAGGGAGTTCAATTCCTTGATCCCGCGAAGCGGGCCATCCAAAGTACTATTTAGTACAAACACTTTGAAAGCAGACCGACTGATAACATAGGTGCCTGCCAGATGGGGTTTGATTCCTTTTTTTTGGGGAACTTATCTCCCAACTGGCAGGCGCCTATGCTTCAAAGTTTTTGAACTCAACAGCAGTAGCGGATCTAGGATTAGGCTGTGGGGTGGGCTTGGTAGATCCAGTTTGAGACATTAATGACCAGTTTCATAAGTTAAATTACAATTTATGTTTAAACTTAAGTTCAGCACTTGATTCGGTTTCAAAGTAAACCTTGAACTTAGATAATTCTGTAGTTCTAGTTCAACGAATGTATTCTGCCATTTAAACTTCATAGCCTTAGAGCCGGCAGCAAATTTTGGGAGTGGATTGATAACCAAAATATGAGTATGATAGTTTGTAGGTGCATATATCGCGGTATCAAAAACAACCGTCTCTCAGGTTTCTTTTTCAGCCTTTTGCGGGGGTGGGGGTTTGAAAATAGCGATTTTCCAGTTTATTTTGTCAGAAGTATTACCACTTCAATAACTTTAAAAAATATATAATGTGATGTTGTCATTAAGTCAAATCGTCATAATCTTGGCAATTCGACCAATAGAACTCAAAATATAAGCTTTTGAAGAGGACCTTATCGTCTTTTTCTTGGAGAATTATAAAACACAAAAAATCAACAAAACAAATTCTCCAAAAAATCGATAAAGTTCGCTTAAAAACCTAATATCTTGAGTTCTATTCGTCGGATTGTCAAGATTTTGACGTTTTGACTTAAAGAAAATGACAGAGCATCACATTATATATCATTATTTAATTTATTGAAGTGGTAACAGCTATGAAAAACTAAACTGAAAAATCGGAATTTTCAAACTCCCACCCCCGCCAAAGGCTGATAAAGAAACCTGCCAGACGGTTGTTTTTGATACCGCGATATATGCACCTACAAACCATCATACTCATATTTTGGTTAGCAATCCACTCCCAAAATTTGCTGTAGGCTCTTGGTCTATCAGTGCAGCGTTCAGAACACTTGATCGTAATAACCATTGTAAGATCTCATTGATAACTGCCATTTTATAATAATAATAAATTATTATATTTCTTTCTATTTGAAATTATTTTTTTTTTGTTTTCGAGTGACGAGGAAATGTAACATTCGTTGTGAGAGTGAAAAGAGAAAAACGCTTCCCTTGAAGAACAAATTATTTTAACTATTGTGACGATGTTGATTTTATTTTATAATTTATACATTTTTATAATTTATACATAACTAATATAAAAAAGTTTTAGTTCTGGTTAAAGGTTTTTTTTTGTGAAAATCTTAACTTATATAAATAATTGAATTTTGGCATTCCCACTTTTCCTTTTAGAATAGCCTTGTTTTTTGTGCATTTATATCAGCTTCTATCCCCGGTTTAAAATGATTTCAATATTACATACAATAACATCTGTAGTAGGTAACATTTAAAATATTTTTAAGTGGAGATAGAAAAAAAATGTATATACCTTCAATTTTCAGCCACGTCAAGCTTTGAACTACCAGAAGAAAAAATCTGTCAGTAAATTTGTACGTCAGTCAAGAGGGACTGCAAATATTCATACGCATGATTTTCTGAGCGCGAACTCAGATTTTGATTTGTTGTTTCCAAATTCTCCACGGGTTTTAGCCCCAATTTCGTTTTTTTTTGCAGAGTTAGCGAAGTTCTAAGGGGGAATTATTTTTTCATTTTGCATGTTAATTGTTAAGCCCCGACCCCGTTTTTTTTCAATTGTCTCTTTTAGCTTTAGCCCCAACTTGGAATTAACAGTCCCTTGAGTCAAGCCCAAAAACTTTCTGGAATAAGGTAAGTTTTAAAGGAATTATTTGCTTAGCCCCGACCACGTTTTTTGTCCAATTCTTGTCAAGCCCTACTCGCGAGCTGTTTTTTTTTTTTCGTCCCAATTTTCTGTCAATTATCCGTAGCCCCGAACTTGTTTTTTTTTACAATTCCCTTCAGAATTCAGCCCCAACCTAATTAATTTGGGGCTTAGAAAAAAAAATACGTAGCATATAAATTGCGTAGCCCCAGCCTCGTTATTTTTTCTGACTCCTGATTCTGATTTCTATATTTCAATCAACTTTAAGAACCGCCTGTGGGGGGGGGGCTTTAGCCCCTATAGACACCCCCCTGGATCCGCCACTGCTCAACAGTACTTTGGATGGCCCACTTCGTGGGTTCGAGGATTTAAAATACCTTTTCGGGTCATCTGTCCCTCTCACGCTACTCCGTCGCTCCGCTTAGGGTATGCTCAGTCGTCTGGCAGCCGCCTATGTTGTCAGTTGATCTGAAATCAAAGTTTTTGGGTCCTCTGTCCCGCTCAAGCCACTCCGTCGCTCCGCTTAGGGTATGGTCAGTCGTCTGGCAGGTGCCTATGTTGTCAGTTGGTCTGCTTTCAAAGCTTCTGTTATCACTGAATTTTTTCGTAAAAACAAATTTGTTCTTATTTCCAAATGAAATTTGGCCTTATTTCTAACAATCCTATTACGGCTATTTAATATTATCTATTATTAATATTAAATATTATCAACCATATTGATGAATCGGTATTGGTGATCAATTATTATCAATATTAGGTTTATTCAGTGAAAAGGATCTAGATTAGTACAAAACAGCACAAATTGTCTACACAAGTTAGAAAAGAAAAAGCAGCACATGCAACTATGTGATTTACAGTTTGCGATTAGCTTTGAAGAAGTGCAAAATTAAATTTAATTTGGTTGGAATAAGTTAAGAATTATTATTTTTTTTGAAAGATATGGATATTTGTTCGGATAATTCCGACATTTTTATAAGCGGATTATCAGTGATAATATTGGGTACGTTCAGATGCCTTAGGGGACTTGCAAGTAAGGCAAAATTATAGATTGTGATTGGCCAGCTGTCGAAAGTTCCCTTCATTTGAAACAATTTTTCCACAGCTGACCAATCACAGTCTAAAAATTTGCCTTACTTGCAAGTAAGTCCCCTAAGTCCTCTGAACCTACCCATTTTCACTTGTAAAAATCTAAACTTCAAACTTTTTGTTTTCATGCTGAGAGAAATCTATCAGCTGTTACTTTGATACTTGACATTCATTGTGCTAAGGTACCTATTCTGAAAAACTTCATTGAATACAAAGTGATAGAAATAAGAACAGTTTAGAGCAAGGTTTTTACTCACGGAACACACAATCTTGTTCTTTTCTGATCTTTTCTGTTCTTTTCTGTTCCGAACAGATTTATTAAACAGACCTATTTTTGATGAACTGTGAATTTTAAGAATTATTGTGAATAAATTGTTCATCAAATTTTCATTTCCATCAGCTCCACCAATTTAGCAAGCTGTTTTTGTTGCATATAATTTGACTACTTTGTAAAGAAAATTGTTCTTAATAAATAGCAATATGTAAGAAGTACAAGCTACTTGCATTTTAATCCAAATAACAAAATAAAATTAAGATGAAAATACTAGAAAATAGTGTGGTGGACTAACGGCAAATTATTATTTTAAACGTCAAACGAAATAGGTTATATTCACAATAGATTTTTGTTCGTTATTCACAATGAGTCACAATACAAAATAAACACATTCCTTGGGGTACACATTATCGATTATCTTTGACAAATCTGTTTTGACGTCAAAATTGCCAACCGATACAAACAATTGTGAGCAATGTACGAGAAATACATAAATATAAATACAAACAAAATAGGTGAAGGTTTTATAGACGTTTTCTTTTAATTTCTTTTAAATAAAAGAAAGATCGGAAGATACCCCGCAAGGCCAAATGATACACAGCCCATTTTTACGGTTCGTTTTGTCTTTTTGAATGTTCGTGAAAATCGTACGTACTTCTTTCATTATTCTTATGTTTATAAAATTTGGATTTGTTTTGTGGTAAGATAATTACTATTAATTGTTATTTCATAATTGTTATTTACATCGAACGTTTGAACGAATTATTTTGTAATCAAGTTCTTAAATATGAGAAGCATGCCATGTTAATACGACCCAAAAGTAGTATTAAGTGTGACGGACATGGTGACAGGTTTGCTATATTTATATCAAAAGTTTTCAATATTTAAATGATAAATGTAATTGTCATCGAAGCTAATTTGAGCGGGCTGTAGGTCATTGAAATGATGTTAATTTTTTACGAGGTTTTGATTGTGGGAGACGAGGAGGCGTTTTGTGTTTGTTGTGTTTTGTTTTAATGAAAATTTTAATGATTATTTAAATAATACCATTTGATTGAGATTTAATAGTGTAATTCATAAATTTTTTTCCTGATGAAGAACATATACATATTCGAAACGTTGTTAAAAATTAACATCATTTTAATGACCTACAGCCCGCTTAAATTAGCTTCAAATTACTTAAATAATAAAGGTCACTTAAACAACAAATAATTATGTAATTATCACCTTCGGTAGCATATTTACTAACGTGCGCACTTGCATTGATTGCAACGCATTAATGTGATTAAAAAATATGTACTACCTTCCATGCATTAACATAAAACAGTTGCGCAGTGTAAACGTCAAACATGCACCATGTAAACCAATCAGTTAATTGTGAATGCACCATGATAAAAGTTTTCTGAACATCTAACTTTGCCAATGTTCGATTTCCCCTTTTTGTCACTTTTCTTTCCTACCAAGTTTCAAATTGCACCCTGAATAAAGAAGTTTCACTTCAAAAAACTGAGGTAACTAAACTCTTAAGTGCCATCATAGATTGTTTATCTATGGTGCCATTCATATGTGCTGCGAACTGCGTCTGCGAATAAAGGTAGAACTATAATAATGAGTGGCTGTCGAAAGCTAATGTCAAAACCGAACGAAAAGTAGCGTTCCGAAATATCAAACTGACATATAACCCATAATTCGCTTAAGTGGTTTAAAGGAACGATATGTCAAAATGAAATGAAGTTTATTTCCCGCATTTTTGTTTTCATAAAAGAAGTTGTGTTGTGTTTACTTGATGTGACTGTTTTTGTGCGAAATAATTATAAAATAAACAAAAGAAACTGAAAAAAAATGGAAATTAATTCTTATATAGAAAACATAAACATTTTGTTGCTTGGTATGCAAGCAATGGAGGAACAAGATGCATTACACGAAATGCACTTTGTATCAATGTCGTAAACCTAAAGATAAGAGGCCTCCGAGAAAAATCAGTAGTCAAGACTACAATGAAAACATATTAAACCAAAAAAGTGCTTTTTGGCTTTCCAGATTGATTCGCTTGGCTATCCCCATCAAAATTCAACTTTGTGAATCTTTTCTATTTGCCTATTGGGGGCTGTAGCCTACATAAATTACAGTGATATCAAAAGTATCGGCATTCCAAAAGTGATGCCATCATCTTCACAATAGATTAAAAAAAAAGTTTGTTGAAAATAAAAACGTAAATTGACTACCTAAGAAGTTTGGACAAGATATCAGTAGTGGAACAAAAAAGGCCATTGGACAAAAGTTAATAATCTAATTAACTACTCATCGATGCCAGAAAATGGTTTTCCAATTTGTGGTCTCAGATGTTCTTAACAAAATTCTTGGCGACTATGTGGAGAAGTTGAATCCAACGCAGCTGAAAATTGGAATATGGGGAGGTAAGTTGCAATTTCTGCTTTTTTTTCTTTTATTTGGGTTCAGGTACCTACATAGGTACAAACCCCAATAAAATATTCCAAAATAATATTGATACCTTAACAATTTGTTTTAATTTTTCTATATAATTGAACTTTTGAGAAGGCCTTAGGTCCTGAAAAACTCTTAGTCCACCTGGGGATGATGAAAGTAACAGGAATCAACAAGAGAATGATAGTGCCTTGATGCCATACATAATAAGCGAAGTTGAATTGCAACGTCATCAGGCCATGCTTAAGAATGAGGTAAGTTACAAGCTACTTTGTATATACATACAGTACATATTTATATTAATTCAATTTTCTCCTCATCAATAGTTGAAGCAATTTGAACACGCCGTTCCTTATATGTATGTGCGAGTGATTCTTAACAAGCCACCACCTCCATATGTACCTCCTGCCCATGGCAGTCCTATGACAACTATATTCCCATCGGAAGAACGAATCAAAGATATAACATTTCGACGCACGAAGCAGTTATATTATGAAATTCTTAATATAGGTAAGTCCACTCACAAATGGAAACGTTTTTTTTTTTTTGTATGAAATATTTCATCTACAGATACAAAAGATGAAATAAGATGTTAATACGACCCACAAGTAGTATTAAGTGTGACGGACATGGTGACAGGTTTGCTATATTTATATCAAAAGTTTTCAATATTTAAATGATAAATGTAATTATCATCGAAGCTAATTTGAGCGGGCTGTAGGTCATTAAAATGATGTTAATTTTTTACGAGGTTTTGATTGTGGGAGACGAGGAGGCGTTTTGTGTTTGTTGTGTTTTGTTTTAATGAAAATTTTAATGATTATTTAAATAATGCCATTTGATTGAGATTTAATAGTGTAATTCATAAATTTTTTCCTGATGAAGAACATATACATATTCGAAACGTTGTTAAAAATTAACATCATTTTAATGACCTACAGCCCGCTTAAATTAGCTTCAAATTACTTAAATAATAAAGGTCACTTAAACAACAAATAATTATGTAATTATCACCTTCGGTAGCATATTTACTAACGTGCGCACTTGCATTGATTGCAACGCATTAATGTGATTAAAAAATATGTACTACCTTCCATGCAGTAACATAAAACAGTTGCGCAGTGTAAACGTCAAACATGCACCATGTAAACCAATCAGTTAATTGTGAATGCACCATGATAAAAGTTTTCTGAACATCTAACTTTGCCAATGTTCGATTTCCCCTTTTTGTCACTTTTCTTTCCTACCAAGTTTCAAATTGCACCCTGAATAAAGAAGTTTCACTTCAAAAAACTGAGGTAACTAAACTCTTAAGTGCCATCATAGATTGTTTATCTATGGTGCCATTCATATGTGCTGCGAACTGCGTCTGCGAAAAAAGGTAGAACTATAATAATGAGTGGCTGTCGAAAGCTAATGTCAAAACCGAACGAAAATTAGCGTTCCGAAATATCAAACTGACATATAACCCATAATTCGCTTAAGTGGTTTAAAGGAACGATATGTCAAAATGAAATGAAGTTTATTTCCCGCATTTTTGTTTTCATAAAAGAAGTTGTGTTGTGTTTACTTGATGTGACTGTTTTTGTGCGAAATAATTATAAAATAAACAAAAGAAACTGAAAAAAAATGGAAATTAATTCTTATATAGAAAACATAAACATTTTGTTGCTTGGTATGCAAGCAATGGAGGAACAAGATGCATTACACGAAATGCACTTTGTATCAATGTCGTAAACCTAAAGATAAGAGGCCTCCGAGAAAAATCAGTAGTCAAGACTGCAATGAAAACATATTAAACCAAAAAAGTGCTTTTTGGCTTTCCAGATTGATTCGCTTGGCTATCCCCATCAAAATTCAACTTTGTGAATCTTTTCTATTTGCCTATTGGGGGCTGTAGCCTACATAAATTACAGTGATATCAAAAGTATCGGCATTCCAAAAGTGATGCCATCATCTTCACAATAGATTAAAAAAAAAGTTTGTTGAAAATAAAAACGTAAATTGACTACTTAAGAAGTTTGGACAAGATATCAGTAGTGGAACAAAAAAGGCCATTGGATAAAAGTTAATAATCTAATTAACTACTCATCGATGCCAGAAAATGGTTTTCCAATTTGTGGTCTCAGATGTTCTTAACAAAATTCTTGGCGACTATGTGGAGAAGTTGAATCCAACGCAGCTGAAAATTGGAATATGGGGAGGTAAGTTGCAATTTCTGCTTTTTTTCTTTTATTTGGGTTCAGGTACCTACATAGGTACAAACCCCAATAAAATATTCCAAAATAATATTGATACCTTAACAATTTGTTTTAATTTTTCTATATAATTGAACTTTTGAGAAGGCCTTAAGTCCTGAAAAACTCTTAGTCCACCTGGGGATGATGAAAGTAACAGGAATCAACAAGAGAATGATAGTGCCTTGATGCCATACATAATAAGCGAAGTTGAATTGCAACGTCATCAGGCCATGCTTAAGAATGAGGTAAGTTACAAGCTACTTTGTATATACATACAGTACATATTTATATTAATTCAATTTTCTCCTCATCAATAGTTGAAGCAATTTGAACACGCCGTTCCTAATATGTATGTGCGAGTGATTCTTAACAAGCCACCACCTCCATATGTACCTCCTGCCCATGGCAGTCCTATGACAACTATATTCCCATCGGAAGAACGAATCAAAGATATAACATTTCGACGCACGAAGCAGTTATATTATGAAATTCTTAATATAGGTAAGTCCACTCACAAATGGAAACGTTTTTTTTTTTTGTATGAAATATTTCATCTACAGATACAAAAGATGAAATAAGATGTTAATACGACCCACAAGTAGTATTAAGTGTGACGGACATGGTGACAGGTTTGCTATATTTATATCAAAAGTTTTCAATATTTAAATGATAAATGTAATTATCATCGAAGCTAATTTGAGCGGGCTGTAGGTCATTAAAATGATGTTAATTTTTTACGAGGTTTTGATTGTGGGAGACGAGGAGGCGTTTTGTGTTTGTTGTGTTTTGTTTTAATGAAAATTTTAATGATTATTTAAATAATGCCATTTGATTGAGATTTAATAGTGTAATTCATAAATTTTTTCCTGATGAAGAACATATACATATTCGAAACGTTGTTAAAAATTAACATCATTTTAATGACCTACAGCCCGCTTAAATTAGCTTCAAATTACTTAAATAATAAAGGTCACTTAAACAACAAATAATTATGTAATTATCACCTTCGGTAGCATATTTACTAACGTGCGCACTTGCATTGATTGCAACGCATTAATGTGATTAAAAAATATGTACTACCTTCCATGCAGTAACATAAAACAGTTGCGCAGTGTAAACGTCAAACATGCACCATGTAAACCAATCAGTTAATTGTGAATGCACCATGATAAAAGTTTTCTGAACATCTAACTTTGCCAATGTTCGATTTCCCCTTTTTGTCACTTTTCTTTCCTACCAAGTTTCAAATTGCACCCTGAATAAAGAAGTTTCACTTCAAAAAACTGAGGTAACTAAACTCTTAAGTGCCATCATAGATTGTTTATCTATGGTGCCATTCATATGTGCTGCGAACTGCGTCTGCGAAAAAAGGTAGAACTATAATAATGAGTGGCTGTCGAAAGCTAATGTCAAAACCGAACGAAAAGTAGCGTTCCGAAATATCAAACTGACATATAACCCATAATTCGCTTAAGTGGTTTAAAGGAACGATATGTCAAAATGAAATGAAGTTTATTTTGCCGCATTTTTGTTTTCATAAAAGAAGTTGTGTTGTGTTTACTTGATGTGACTGTTTTTGTGCGAAATAATTATAAAATAAACAAAAGAAACTGAAAAAAAATGGAAATTAATTCTTATATAGAAAACATAAACATTTTGTTGCTTGGTATGCAAGCAATGGAGGAACAAGATGCATTACACGAAATGCACTTTGTATCAATGTCGTAAACCTAAAGATAAGAGGCCTCCGAGAAAAATCAGTAGTCAAGACTGCAATGAAAACATATTAAACCAAAAAAGTGCTTTTTGGCTTTCCAGATTGATTCGCTTGGCTATCCCCATCAAAATTCAACTTTGTGAATCTTTTCTATTTGCCTATTGGGGGCTGTAGCCTACATAAATTACAGTGATATCAAAAGTATCGGCATTCCAAAAGTGATGCCATCATCTTCACAATAGATTAAAAAAAAAGTTTGTTGAAAATAAAAACGTAAATTGACTACTTAAGAAGTTTGGACAAGATATCAGTAGTGGAACAAAAAAGGCCATTGGATAAAAGTTAATAATCTAATTAACTACTCATCGATGCCAGAAAATGGTTTTCCAATTTGTGGTCTCAGATGTTCTTAACAAAATTCTTGGCGACTATGTGGAGAAGTTGAATCCAACGCAGCTGAAAATTGGAATATGGGGAGGTAAGTTGCAATTTCTGCTTTTTTTTCTTTTATTTGGGTTCAGGTACCTACATAGGTACAAACCCCAATAAAATATTCCAAAATAATATTGATACCTTAACAATTTGTTTTAATTTTTCTATATAATTGAACTTTTGAGAAGGCCTTAAGTCCTGAAAAACTCTTAGTCCACCTGGGGATGATGAAAGTAACAGGAATCAACAAGAGAATGATAGTGCCTTGATGCCATACATAATAAGCGAAGTTGAATTGCAACGTCATCAGGCCATGCTTAAGAATGAGGTAAGTTACAAGCTACTTTGTATATACATACAGTACATATTTATATTAATTCAATTTTCTCCTCATCAATAGTTGAAGCAATTTGAACACGCCGTTCCTTATATGTATGTGCGAGTGATTCTTAACAAGCCACCACCTCCATATGTACCTCCTGCCCATGGCAGTCCTATGACAACTATATTCCCATCGGAAGAACGAATCAAAGATATAACATTTCGACGCACGAAGCAGTTATATTATGAAATTCTTAATATTGGTAAGTCCACTCACAAATGGAAACGTTTTTTTTTTTTGTATGAAATATTTCATCTACAGATACAAAAGATGAAATAAGATGTTAATACGACCCACAAGTAGTATTAAGTGTGACGGACATGGTGACAGGTTTGCTATATTTATATCAAAAGTTTTCAATATTTAAATGATAAATGTAATTGTCATCGAAGCTAATTTGAGCGGGCTGTAGGTCATTAAAATGATGTTAATTTTTTACGAGGTTTTGATTGTGGGAGACGAGGAGGCGTTTTGTGTTTGTTGTGTTTTGTTTTAATGAAAATTTTAATGATTATTTAAATAATGCCATTTGATTGAGATTTAATAGTGTAATTCATAAATTTTTTCCTGATGAAGAACATATACATATTCGAAACGTTGTTAAAAATTAACATCATTTTAATGACCTACAGCCCGCTTAAATTAGCTTCAAATTACTTAAATAATAAAGGTCACTTAAACAACAAATAATTATGTGATTATCACCTTCGGTAGCATATTTACTAACGTGCGCACTTGCATTGATTGCAACGCATTAATGTGATTAAAAAATATGTACTACCTTCCATGCAGTAACATAAAACAGTTGCGCAGTGTAAACGTCAAACATGCACCATGTAAACCAATCAGTTAATTGTGAATGCACCATGATAAAAGTTTTCTGAACATCTAACTTTGCCAATGTTCGATTTCCCCTTTTTGTCACTTTTCTTTCCTACCAAGTTTCAAATTGCACCCTGAATAAAGAAGTTTCACTTCAAAAAACTGAGGTAACTAAACTCTTAAGTGCCATCATAGATTGTTTATCTATGGTGCCATTCATATGTGCTGCGAACTGCGTCTGCGAATAAAGGTAGAACTATAATAATGTGTGGCTGTCGAAAGCTAATGTCAAAACCGAACGAAAAGTAGCGTTCCGAAATATCAAACTGACATATAACCCATAATTCGCTTAAGTGGTTTAAAGGAACGATATGTCAAAATGAAATGAAGTTTATTTCCCGCATTTTTGTTTTCATAAAAGAAGTTGTGTTGTGTTTACTTGATGTGACTGTTTTTGTGCGAAATAATTATAAAATAAACAAAAGAAACTGAAAACAAATGGAAATTAATTCTTATATAGAAAACATAAACATTTTGTTGCTTGGTATGCAAGCAATGGAGGAACAAGATGCATTACACGAAATGCACTTTGTATCAATGTCGTAAACCTAAAGATAAGAGGCCTCCGAGAAAAATCAGTAGTCAAGACTACAATGAAAACATATTAAACCAAAAAAGTGCTTTTTGGCTTTCCAGATTGATTCGCTTGGCTATCCCCATCAAAATTCAACTTTGTTAATCTTTTCTATTTGCCTATTGGGGGCTGTAGCCTACATAAATTACAGTGATATCAAAAGTATCGGCATTCCAAAAGTGATGCCATCATCTTCACAATAGATTAAAAAAAAAGTTTGTTGAAAATAAAAACGTAAATTGACTACCTAAGAAGTTTGGACAAGATATCAGTAGTGGAACAAAAAAGGCCATTGGATAAAAGTTAATAATCTAATTAACTACTCATCGATGCCAGAAAATGGTTTTCCAATTTGTGGTCTCAGATGTTCTTAACAAAATTCTTGGCGACTATGTGGAGAAGTTGAATCCAACGCAGCTGAAAATTGGAATATGGGGAGGTAAGTTGCAATTTCTGCTTTTTTTTCTTTTATTTGGGTTCAGGTACCTACATAGGTACAAACCCCAATAAAATATTCCAAAATAATATTGATACCTTAACAATTTGTTTTAATTTTTCTATATAATTCAACTTTTGAGAAGGCCTTAAGTCCTGAAAAACTCTTAGTCCACCTCGGGATGATGAAAGTAACAGGAATCAACAAGAGAATGATAGTGCCTTGATGCCATACATAATAAGCGAAGTTGAATTGCAACGTCATCAGGCCATGCTTAAGAATGAGGTAAGTTACAAGCTACTTTGTATATACATACAGTACATATTTATATTAATTCAATTTTCTCCTCATCAATAGTTGAAGCAATTTGAACACGCCGTTCCTTATATGTATGTGCGAGTGATTCTTAACAAGCCACCACCTCCATATGTACCTCCTGCCCATGGCAGTCCTATGACAACTATATTCCCATCGGAAGAACGAATCAAAGATATAACATTTCGACGCACGAAGCAGTTATATTATGAAATTCTTAATATAGGTAAGTCCACTCACAAATGGAAACGTTTTTTTTTTTTGTATGAAATATTTCATCTACAGATACAAAAGATGAAATAAGATGTTAATACGACCCACAAGTAGTATTAAGTGTGACGGACATGGTGACAGGTTTGCTATATTTATATCAAAAGTTTTCAATATTTAAATGATAAATGTAATTGTCATCGAAGCTAATTTGAGCGGGCTGTAGGTCATTAAAATGATGTTAATTTTTTACGAGGTTTTGATTGTGGGAGACGAGGAGGCGTTTTGTGTTTGTTGTGTTTTGTTTTATTGAAAATTTTAATGATTATTTAAATAATGCCATTTGATTGAGATTTAATAGTGTAATTCATAAATTTTTTCCTGATGAAGAACATATACATATTCGAAACGTTGTTAAAAATTAACATCATTTTAATGACCTACAGCCCGCTTAAATTAGCTTCAAATTACTTAAATAATAAAGGTCACTTAAACAACAAATAATTATGTAATTATCACCTTCGGTAGCATATTTACTAACGTGCGCACTTGCATTGATTGCAACGCATTAATGTGATAAAAAAATATGTACTACCTTCCATGCAGTAACATAAAACAGTTGCGCAGTGTAAACGTCAAACATGCACCATGTAAACCAATCAGTTAATTGTGAATGCACCATGATAAAAGTTTTCTGAACATCTAACTTTGCCAATGTTCGATTTCCCCTTTTTGTCACTTTTCTTTCCTACCAAGTTTCAAATTGCACCCTGAATAAAGAAGTTTCACTTCAAAAAACTGAGGTAACTAAACTCTTAAGTGCCATCATAGATTGTTTATCTATGGTGCCATTCATATGTGCTGCGAACTGCGTCTGCGAATAAAGGTAGAACTATAATAATGAGTGGCTGTCGAAAGCTAATGTCAAAACCGAACGAAAAGTAGCGTTCCGAAATATCAAACTGACATATAACCCATAATTCGCTTAAGTGGTTTAAAGGAACGATATGTCAAAATGAAATGAAGTTTATTTCCCGCATTTTTGTTTTCATAAAAGAAGTTGTGTTGTGTTTACTTGATGTGACTGTTTTTGTGCGAAATAATTATAAAATAAACAAAAGAAACTGAAAAAAAATGGAAATTAATTCTTATATAGAAAACATAAACATTTTGTTGCTTGGTATGCAAGCAATGGAAGAACAAGATGCATTACACGAAATGCACTTTGTATCAATGTCGTAAACCTAAAGATAAGAGGCCTCCGAGAAAAATCAGTAGTCAAGACTACAATGAAAACATATTAAACCAAAAAAGTGCTTTTTGGCTTTCCAGATTGATTCGCTTGGCTATCCCCATCAAAATTCAACTTTGTGAATCTTTTCTATTTGCCTATTGGGGGCTGTAGCCTACATAAATTACAGTGATATCAAAAGTATCGGCATTCCAAAAGTGATGCCATCATCTTCACAATAGATTAAAAAGAAGTTTGTTGAAAATAAAAACGTAAATTGACTACCTAAGAAGTTTGGACAAGAAATCAGTAGTGGAACAAAAAAGGCAATTGGATAAAAGTTAATAATCTAATTAACTACTCATCGATGCCAGAAAATGGTTTTCCAATTTGTGGTCTCAGATGTTCTTAACAAAATTCTTGGCGACTATGTGGAGAAGTTGAATCCAACGCAGCTGAAAATTGGAATATGGGGAGGTAAGTTGCAATTTCTGCTTTTTTTTCTTTTATTTGGGTTCAGGTACCTACATAGGTACAAACCCCAATAAAATATTCCAAAATAATATTGATACCTTAACAATTTGTTTTAATTTTTCTATATAATTGAACTTTTGGGAAGGCCTTAAGTCCTGAAAAACTCTAAGTCCACCTCGGGATGATGAAAGTAACAGGAATCAACAAGAGAATGATAGTGCCTTGATGCCATACATAATAAGCGAAGTTGAATTGCAACGTCATCAGGCCATGCTTAAGAATGAGGTAAGTTACAAGCTACTTTGTATATACATACAGTACATATTTATATTAATTCAATTTTCTCCTCATCAATAGTTGAAGCAATTTGAACACGCCGTTCCTTATATGTATGTGCGAGTGATTCTTAACAAGCCACCACCTCCATATGTACCTCCTGCCCATGGCAGTCCTATGACAACTATATTCCCATCGGAAGAACGAATCAAAGATATAACATTTCGACGCACGAAGCAGTTATATTATGAAATTCTTAATATAGGTAAGTCCACTCACAAATGGAAACGTGTTTTTTTTTTTGTATGAAATATTTCATCTACAGATACAAAAGATGAAATAAGATGTTAATACGACCCACAAGTAGTATTAAGTGTGACGGACATGGTGACAGGTTTGCTATATTTATATCAAAAGTTTTCAATATTTAAATGATAAATGTAATTATCATCGAAGCTAATTTGAGCGGGCTGTAGGTCATTAAAATGATGTTAATTTTTTACGAGGTTTTGATTGTGGGAGACGAGGAGGCGTTTTGTATTTGTTGTGTTTTGTTTTAATGAAAATTTTAATGATTATTTAAATAATACCATTTGATTGAGATTTAATAGTGTAATTCATAAATTTTTTCCTGATGAAGAACATATACATATTCGAAACGTTGTTAAAAATTAACATCATTTTAATGACCTACAGCCCGCTTAAATTAGCTTCAAATTACTTAAATAATAAAGGTCACTTAAACAACAAATAATTATGTAATTATCACCTTCGGTAGCATATTTACTAACGTGCGCACTTGCATTGATTGCAACGCATTAATGTGATTAAAAAATATGTACTACCTTCCATGCAGTAACATAAAACAGTTGCGCAGTGTAAACGTCAAACATGCACCATGTAAACCAATCAGTTAATTGTGAATGCACCATGATAAAAGTTTTCTGAACATCTAACTTTGCCAATGTTCGATTTCCCCTTTTTGTCACTTTTCTTTCCTACCAAGTTTCAAATTGCACCCTGAATAAAGAAGTTTCACTTCAAAAAACTGAGGTAACTAAACTCTTAAGTGCCATCATAGATTGTTTATCTATGGTGCCATTCATATGTGCTGCGAACTGCGTCTGCGAATAAAGGTAGAACTATAATAATGAGTGGCTGTCGAAAGCTAATGTCAAAACCGAACGAAAAGTAGCGTTCCGAAATATCAAACTGACATATAACCCATAATTCGCTTAAGTGGTTTAAAGGAACGATATGTCAAAATGAAATGAAGTTTATTTCCCGCATTTTTGTTTTCATAAAAGAAGTTGTGTTGTGTTTACTTGATGTGACTGTTTTTGTGCGAAATAATTATAAAATAAACAAAAGAAACTGAAAAAAAAATGGAAATTAATTCTTATATAGAAAACATAAACATTTTGTTGCTTGGTATGCAAGCAATGGAGGAACAAGATGCATTACACGAAATGCACTTTGTATCAATGTCGTAAACCTAAAGATAAGAGGCCTCCGAGAAAAATCAGTAGTCAAGACTACAATGAAAACATATTAAACCAAAAAAGTGCTTTTTGGCTTTCCAGATTGATTCGCTTGGCTATCCCCATCAAAATTCAACTTTGTGAATCTTTTCTATTTGCCTATTGGGGGCTGTAGCCTACATAAATTACAGTGATATCAAAAGTATCGGCATTCCAAAAGTGATGCCATCATCTTCACAATAGATTAAAAAAAAAGTTTGTTGAAAATAAAAACGTAAATTGACTACCTAAGAAGTTTGGACAAGATATCAGTAGTGGAACAAAAAAGGCCATTGGATAAAAGTTAATAATCTAATTAACTACTCATCGATGCCAGAAAATGGTTTTCCAATTTGTGTTCTCAGATGTTCTTAACAAAATTCTTGGCGACTATGTGGAGAAGTTGAATCCAACGCAGCTGAAAATTGGAATATGGGGAGGTAAGTTGCAATTTCTGCTTTTTTTTCTTTTATTTGGGTTCAGGTACCTACATAGGTACAAACCCCAATAAAATATTCCAAAATAATATTGATACCTTAACAATTTGTTTTAATTTTTCTATATAATTGAACTTTTGAGAAGGCCTTAAGTCCTGAAAAACTCTTAGTCCACCTCGGGATGATGAAAGTAACAGGAATCAACAAGAGAATGATAGTGCCTTGATGCCATACATAATAAGCGAAGTTGAATTGCAACGTCATCAGGCTATGCTTAAGAATGAGGTAAGTTGCAAGCTACTTGGTATATACATACAGTACATATTTATATTAATTCAATTTTCTCCTCATCAATAGTTGAAGCAATTTGAACACGCCGTTCCTTATATGTATGTGCGAGTGATTCTTAACAAGCCACCACCTTCATATGTAGCTCCTGCCCATGGCAGTCCTATGACAACTATATTCCCATCGGAAGAACGAATCAAAGATATAACATTTCGACGCACGAAGCAGTTATATTATGAAATTCTTAATATAGGTAAGTCCACTCACAAATGGAAACGTTTTTTTTTTTGTATGAAATATTTCATCTACAGATACAAAAGATGAAATAAGATGTTAATACGACCCACAAGTAGTATTAAGTGTGACGGACATGGTGACAGGTTTGCTATATTTATATCAAAAGTTTTCAATATTTAAATGATAAATGTAATTGTCATCGAAGCTAATTTGAGCGGGCTGTAGGTCATTAAAATGATGTTAATTTTTTACGAGGTTTTGATTGTGGGAGACGAGGAGGCGTTTTGTGTTTGTTGTGTTTTGTTTTAATGAAAATTTTAATGATTATTTAAATAATGCCATTTGATTGAGATTTAATAGTGTAATTCATAAATTTTTTCCTGATGAAGAACATATACATATTCGAAACGTTGTTAAAAATTAACATCATTTTAATGACCTACAGCCCGCTTAAATTAGCTTCAAATTACTTAAATAATAAAGGTCACTTAAACAACAAATAATTATGTAATTATCACCTTCGGTAGCATATTTACTAACGTGCGCACTTGCATTGATTGCAACGCATTAATGTGATTAAAAAATATGTACTACCTTCCATGCAGTAACATAAAACAGTTGCGCAGTGTAAACGTCAAACATGCACCATGTAAACCAATCAGTTAATTGTGAATGCACCATGATAAAAGTTTTCTGAACATCTAACTTTGCCAATGTTCGATTTCCCCTTTTTGTCACTTTTCTTTCCTACCAAGTTTCAAATTTCACCCTGAATAAAGAAGTTTCACTTCAAAAAACTGAGGTAACTAAACTCTTAAGTGCCATCATAGATTGTTTATCTATGGTGCCATTCATATGTGCTGCGAACTGCGTCTGCGAATAAAGGTAGAACTATAATAATGAGTGGCTGTCGAAAGCTAATGTCAAAACCGAACGAAAAGTAGCGTTCCGAAATATCAAACTGACATATAACCCATAATTCGCTTAAGTGGTTTAAAGGAACTATATGTCAAAATGAAATGAAGTTTATTTCCCGCATTTTTGTTTTCATAAAAGAAGTTGTGTTGTGTTTACTTGATGTGACTGTTTTTGTGCGAAATAATTATAAAATAAACAAAAGAAACTGAAAAAAAATGGAAATTAATTCTTATATAGAAAACATAAACATTTTGTTGCTTGGTATGCAAGCAATGGAGGAACAAGATGCATTACACGAAATGCACTTTGTATCAATGTCGTAAACCTAAAGATAAGAGGCCTCCGAGAAAAATCAGTAGTCAAGACTACAATGAAAACATATTAAACCAAAAAAGTGCTTTTTGGCTTTCCAGATTGATTCGCTTGGCTATCCCCATCAAAATTCAACTTTGTGAATCTTTTCTATTTGCCTATTGGGGGCTGTAGCCTACATAAATTACAGTGATATCAAAAGTATCGGCATTCCAAAAGTGATGCCATCATCTTCACAATAGATTAAAAAAAAAGTTTGTTGAAAATAAAAACGTAAATTGACTACCTAAGAAGTTTGGACAAGATATCAGTAGTGGAACAAAAAAGGCCATTGGATAAAAGTTAATAATCTAATTAACTACTCATCGATGCCAGAAAATGGTTTTCCAATTTGTGGTCTCAGATGTTCTTAACAAAATTCTTGGCGACTATGTGGAGAAGTTGAATCCAACGCAGCTGAAAATTGGAATATGGGGAGGTAAGTTGCAATTTCTGCTTTTTTTTCTTTTATTTGGGTTCAGGTACCTACATAGGTACAAACCCCAATAAAATATTCCAAAATAATATTGATACCTTAACAATTTGTTTTAATTTTTCTATATAATTGAACTTTTGAGAAGGCCTTAAGTCCTGAAAAACTCTTAGTCCACCTCGGGATGATGAAAGTAACAGGAATCAACAAGAGAATGATAGTGCCTTGATGCCATACATAATAAGCGAAGTTGAATTGCAACGTCATCAGGCCATGCTTAAGAATGAGGTAAGTTACAAGCTACTTTGTATATACATACAGTACATATTTATATTAATTCAATTTTCTCCTCATCAATAGTTGAAGCAATTTGAACACGCCGTTCCTTATATGTATGTGCGAGTGATTCTTAACAAGCCACCACCTCCATATGTACCTCCTGCCCATGGCAGTCCTATGACAACTATATTCCCATCGGAAGAACGAATCAAAGATATAACATTTCGACGCACGAAGCAGTTATATTATGAAATTCTTAATATAGGTAAGTCCACTCACAAATGGAAACGTTTTTTTTTTTGTATGAAATATTTCATCTACAGATACAAAAGATGAAATAAGATGTTAATACGACCCACAAGTAGTATTAAGTGTGACGGACATGGTGACAGGTTTGCTATATTTATATCAAAAGTTTTCAATATTTAAATGATAAATGTAATTGTCATCGAAGCTAATTTGAGCGGGCTGTAGGTCATTAAAATGATGTTAATTTTTTACGAGGTTTTGATTGTGGGAGACGAGAAGGCGTTTTGTGTTTGTTGTGTTTTGTTTTAATGAAAATTTTAATGATTATTTAAATAATGCCATTTGATTGAGATTTAATAGTGTAATTCATAAATTTTTTCCTGATGAAGAACATATACATATTCGAAACGTTGTTAAAAATTAACATCATTTTAATGACCTACATCCCGCTTAAATTAGCTTCAAATTACTTAAATAATAAAGGTCACTTAAACAACAAATAATTATGTAATTATCACCTTCGGTAGCATATTTACTAACGTGCGCACTTGCATTGATTGCAACGCATTAATGTGATTAAAAAATATGTACTACCTTCCATGCAGTAACATAAAACAGTTGCGCAGTGTAAACGTCAAACATGCACCATGTAAACCAATCAGTTAATTGTGAATGCACCATGATAAAAGTTTTCTGAACATCTAACTTTGCCAATGTTCGATTTCCCCTTTTTGTCACTTTTCTTTCCTACCAAGTTTCAAATTGCACCCTGAATAAAGAAGTTTCACTTCAAAAAACTGAGGTAACTAAACTCTTAAGTGCCATCATAGATTGTTTATCTATGGTGCCATTCATATGTGCTGCGAACTGCGTCTGCGAATAAAGGTAGAACTATAATAATGAGTGGCTGTCGAAAGCTAATGTCAAAACCGAACGAAAAGTAGCGTTCCGAAATATCAAACTGACATATAACCCATAATTCGCTTAAGTGGTTTAAAGGAACGATATGTCAAAATGAAATGAAGTTTATTTCCCGCATTTTTGTTTTCATAAAAGAAGTTGTGTTGTGTTTACTTGATGTGACTGTTTTTGTGCGAAATAATTATAAAATAAACAAAAGAAACTGAAAAAAAATGGAAATTAATTCTTATATAGAAAACATAAACATTTTGTTGCTTGGTATGCAAGCAATGGAGGAACAAGATGCATTACACGAAATGCACTTTGTATCAATGTCGTAAACCTAAAGATAAGAGGCCTCCGAGAAAAATCAGTAGTCAAGACTACAATGAAAACATATTAAACCAAAAAAGTGCTTTTTGGCTTTCCAGATTGATTCGCTTGGCTATCCCCATCAAAATTCAACTTTGTGAATCTTTTCTATTTGCCTATTGGGGGCTGTAGCCTACATAAATTACAGTGATATCAAAAGTATCGGCATTCCAAAAGTGATGCCATCATCTTCACAATAGATTAAAAAAAAAGTTTGTTGAAAATAAAAACGTAAATTGACTACCTAAGAAGTTTGGACAAGATATCAGTAGTGGAACAAAAAAGGCCATTGGATAAAAGTTAATAATCTAATTAACTACTCATCGATGCCAGAAAATGGTTTTCCAATTTGTGGTCTCAGATGTTCTTAACAAAACTCTTGGCGACTATGTGGAGAAGTTGAATCCAACGCAGCTGAAAATTGGAATATGGGGAGGTAAGTTGCAATTTCTGCTTTTTTTTCTTTTATTTGGGTTCAGGTACCTACATAGGTACAAACCCCAATAAAATATTCCAAAATAATATTGATACCTTAACAATTTGTTTTAATTTTTCTATATAATTGAACTTTTGAGAAGGCCTTAAGTCCTGAAAAACTCTTAGTCCACCTCGGGATGATGAAAGTAACAGGAATCAACAAGAGAATGATAGTGCCTTGATGCCATACATAATAAGCGAAGTTGAATTGCAACGTCATCAGGCCATGCTTAAGAATGAGGTAAGTTACAAGCTACTTTGTATATACATACAGTACATATTTATATTAATTCAATTTTCTCCTCATCAATAGTTGAAGCAATTTGAACACGCCGTTCCTTATATGTATGTGCGAGTGATTCTTAACAAGCCACCACCTCCATATGTACCTCCTGCCCATGGCAGTCCTATGACAACTATATTCCCATCGGAAGAACGAATCAAAGATATAACATTTCGACGCACGAAGCAGTTATATTATGAAATTCTTAATATAGGTAAGTCCACTCACAAATGGAAACGTTTTTTTTTTTTGTATGAAATATTTCATCTACAGATACAAAAGATGAAATAAGATGTTAATACGACCCACAAGTAGTATTAAGTGTGACGGACATGGTGACAGGTTTGATATATTTATATCAAAAGTTTTCAATATTTAAATGATAAATGTAATTGTCATCGAAGCTAATTTGAGCGGGCTGTAGGTCATTAAAATGATGTTAATTTTTTACGAGGTTTTGATTGTGGGAGACGAGGAGGCGTTTTGTGTTTGTTGTGTTTTGTTTTAATGAAAATTTTAATGATTATTTAAATAATGCCATTTGATTGAGATTTAATAGTGTAATTCATAAATTTTTTCCTGATGAAGAACATATACATATTCGAAACGTTGTTAAAAATTAACATCATTTTAATGACCTACAGCCCGCTTCAAATTAGCTTCAAATTACTTAAATAATAAAGGTCACTTAAACAACAAATAATTATGTAATTATCACCTTCGGTAGCATATTTACTAACGTGCGCACTTGCATTGATTGCAACGCATTAATGTGATTAAAAAATATGTACTACCTTCCATGCAGTAACATAAAACAGTTGCGCAGTGTAAACGTCAAACATGCACCATGTAAACCAATCAGTTAATTGTGAATGCACCATGATAAAAGTTTTCTGAACATCTAACTTTGCCAATGTTCGATTTCCCCTTTTTGTCACTTTTCTTTCCTACCAAGTTTCAAATTGCACCCTGAATAAAGAAGTTTCACTTCAAAAAACTGAGGTAACTAAACTCTTAAGTGCCATCATAGATTGTTTATCTATGGTGCCATTCATATGTGCTGCGAACTGCGTCTGCGAATAAAGGTAGAACTATAATAATGAGTGGCTGTCGAAAGCTAATGTCAAAACCGAACGAAAAGTAGCGTTCCGAAATATCAAACTGACATATAACCCATAATTCGCTTAAGTGGTTTAAAGGAACGATATGTCAAAATGAAATGAAGTTTATTTCCCGCATTTTTGTTTTCATAAAAGAAGTTGTGTTGTGTTTACTTGATGTGACTGTTTTTGTGCGAAATAATTATAAAATAAACAAAAGAAACTGAAAAAAAATGGAAATTAATTCTTATATAGAAAACATAAACATTTTGTTGCTTGGTATGCAAGCAATGGAAGAACAAGATGCATTACACGAAATGCACTTTGTATCAATGTCGTAAACCTAAAGATAAGAGGCCTCCGAGAAAAATCAGTAGTCAAGACTACAATGAAAACATATTAAACCAAAAAAGTGCTTTTTGGCTTTCCAGATTGATTCGCTTGGCTATCCCCATCAAAATTCAACTTTGTGAATCTTTTCTATTTGCCTATTGGGGGCTGTAGCCTACATAAATTACAGTGATATCAAAAGTATCGGCATTCCAAAAGTGATGCCATCATCTTCACAATAGATTAAAAAAAAAGTTTGTTGAAAATAAAAACGTAAATTGACTACCTAAGAAGTTTGGACAAGATATCAGTAGTGGAACAAAAAAGGCCATTGGATAAAAGTTAATAATCTAATTAACTACTCATCGATGCCAGAAAATGGTTTTCCAATTTGTGGTCTCAGATGTTCTTAACAAAATTCTTGGCGACTATGTGGAGAAGTTGAATCCAACGCAGCTGAAAATTGGAATATGGGGAGGTAAGTTGCAATTTCTGCTTTTTTTTCTTTTATTTGGGTTCAGGTACCTACATAGGTACAAACCCCAATAAAATATTCCAAAATAATATTGATACCTTAACAATTTGTTTTAATTTTTCTATATAATTGAACTTTTGAGAAGGCCTTAAGTCCTGAAAAACTCTTAGTCCACCTCGGGATGATGAAAGTAACAGAAATCAACAAGAAAATGATAGTGCCTTGATGCCATACATAATAAGCGAAGTTGAATTGCAACGTCATCAGGCCATGCTTAAGAATGAGGTAAGTTACAAGCTACTTTGTATATACATACAGTACATATTTATATTAATTCAATTTTCTCCTCATCAATAGTTGAAGCAATTTGAACACGCCGTTCCTTATATGTATGTGCGAGTGATTCTTAACAAGCCACCACCTCCATATGTACCTCCTGCCCATGGCAGTCCTATGACAACTATATTCCCATCGGAAGAACGAATCAAAGATATAACATTTCGACGCACGAAGCAGTTATATTATGAAATTCTTAATATAGGTAAGTCCACTCACAAATGGAAACGTTTTTTTTTTTTGTATGAAATATTTCATCTACAGATACAAAAGATGAAATAAGATGTTAATACGACCCACAAGTAGTATTAAGTGTGACGGACATGGTGACAGGTTTGCTATATTTATATCAAAAGTTTTCAATATTTAAATGATAAATGTAATTGTCATCGAAGCTAATTTGAGCGGGCTGTAGGTCATTAAAATGATGTTAATTTTTTACGAGGTTTTGATTGTGGGAGACGAGGAGGCGTTTTGTGTTTGTTGTGTTTTGTTTTAATGAAAATTTTAATGATTATTTAAATAATGCCATTTGATTGAGATTTAATAGTGTAATTCATAAATTTTTTCCTGATGAAGAACATATACATATTCGAAACGTTGTTAAAAATTAACATCATTTTAATGACCTACATCCCGCTTAAATTAGCTTCAAATTACTTAAATAATAAAGGTCACTTAAACAACAAATAATTATGTAATTATCACCTTCGGTAGCATATTTACTAACGTGCGCACTTGCATTGATTGCAACGCATTAATGTGATTAAAAAATATGTACTACCTTCCATGCAGTAACATAAAACAGTTGCGCAGTGTAAACGTCAAACATGCACCATGTAAACCAATCAGTTAATTGTGAATGCACCATGATAAAAGTTTTCTGAACATCTAACTTTGCCAATGTTCGATTTCCCCTTTTTGTCACTTTTCTTTCCTACCAAGTTTCAAATTGCACCCTGAATAAAGAAGTTTCACTTCAAAAAACTGAGGTAACTAAACTCTTAAGTGCCATCATAGATTGTTTATCTATGGTGCCATTCATATGTGCTGCGAACTGCGTCTGCGAATAAAGGTAGAACTATAATAATGAGTGGCTGTCGAAAGCTAATGTCAAAACCGAACGAAAAGTAGCGTTCCGAAATATCGAACTGACATATAACCCATAATTCGCTTAAGTGGTTTAAAGGAACGATATGTCAAAATGAAATGAAGTTTATTTCCCGCATTTTTGTTTTCATAAAAGAAGTTGTGTTGTGTTTACTTGATGTGACTGTTTTTGTGCGAAATAATTATAAAATAAACAAAAGAAACTGAAAAAAAATGGAAATTAATTCTTATATAGAAAACATAAACATTTTGTTGCTTGGTATGCAAGCAATGGAGGAACAAGATGCATTACACGAAATGCACTTTGTATCAATGTCGTAAACCTAAAGATAAGAGGCCTCCGAGAAAAATCAGTAGTCAAGACTACAATGAAAACATATTAAACCAAAAAAGTGCTTTTTGGCTTTCCAGATTGATTCGCTTGGCTATCCCCATCAAAATTCAACTTTGTGAATCTTTTCTATTTGCCTATTGGGGGCTGTAGCCTACATAAATTACAGTGATATCAAAAGTATCGGCATTCCAAAAGTGATGCCATCATCTTCACAATAGATTAAAAAAAAAGTTTGTTGAAAATAAAAACGTAAATTGACTACCTAAGAAGTTTGGACAAGATATCAGTAGTGGAACAAAAAAGGCCATTGGATAAAAGTTAATAATCTAATTAACTACTCATCGATGCCAGAAAATGGTTTTCCAATTTGTGGTCTCAGATGTTCTTAACAAAACTCTTGGCGACTATGTGGAGAAGTTGAATCCAACGCAGCTGAAAATTGGAATATGGGGAGGTAAGTTGCAATTTCTGCTTTTTTTTCTTTTATTTGGGTTCAGGTACCTACATAGGTACAAACCCCAATAAAATATTCCAAAATAATATTGATACCTTAACAATTTGTTTTAATTTTTCTATATAATTGAACTTTTGAGAAGGCCTTAAGTCCTGAAAAACTCTTAGTCCACCTCGGGATGATGAAAGTAACAGAAATCAACAAGAGAATGATAGTGCCTTGATGCCATACATAATAAGCGAAGTTGAATTGCAACGTCATCAGGCCATGCTTAAGAATGAGGTAAGTTACAAGCTACTTTGTATATACATACAGTACATATTTATATTAATTCAATTTTCTCCTCATCAATAGTTGAAGCAATTTGAACACGCCGTTCCTTATATGTATGTGCGAGTGATTCTTAACAAGCCACCACCTCCATATGTACCTCCTGCCCATGGCAGTCCTATGACAACTATATTCCCATCGGAAGAACGAATCAAAGATATAACATTTCGACGCACGAAGCAGTTATATTATGAAATTCTTAATATAGGTAAGTCCACTCACAAATGGAAACTTTTTTTTTTTGTATGAAATATTTCATCTACAGATACAAAAGATGAAATAAGATGTTAATACGACCCACAAGTAGTATTAAGTGTGACGGACATGGTGACAGGTTTGCTATATTTATATCAAAAGTTTTCAATATTTAAATGATAAATGTAATTATCATCGAAGCTAATTTGAGCGGGCTGTAGGTCATTAAAATGATGTTAATTTTTTACGAGGTTTTGATTGTGGGAGACGAGGAGGCGTTTTGTGTTTGTTGTGTTTTGTTTTAATGAAAATTTTAATGATTATTTAAATAATGCCATTTGATTGAGATTTAATAGTGTAATTCATAAATTTTTTCCTGATGAAGAACATATACATATTCGAAACGTTGTTAAAAATTAACATCATTTTAATGACCTACAGCCCGCTTAAATTATCTTCAAATTACTTAAATAATAAAGGTCACTTAAACAACAAATAATTATGTAATTATCACCTTTGGTAGCATATTTACTAACGTGCGCACTTGCATTGATTGCAACGCATTAATGTGATTAAAAGATATGTACTACCTTCCATGCAGTAACATAAAACAGTTGCGCAGTGTAAACGTCAAACATACACCATGTAAACCAATCAGTTAATTGTGAATGCACCATGATAAAAGTTTTCTGAACATCTAACTTTGCCAATGTTCGATTTCCCCTTTTTGTCACTTTTCTTTCCTACCAAGTTTCAAATTGCAACCTGAATAAAGAAGTTTCACTTCAAAAAACTGAGGTAACTAAACTCTTAAGTGCCATCATAGATTGTTTATCTATGGTGCCATTCATATGTGCTGCGAACTGCGTCTGCGAATAAAGGTAGAACTATAATAATGAGTGGCTGTCGAAAGCTAGTGTCAAAACCGAACGAAAAGTAGCGTTCCGAAATGTCAAATTGACATATAACCCATAATTCGCTTAAGTGGTTTAAAGGAACGATATGTCAAAATGAAATGAAGTTTATTTCCCGCATTTTTGTTTTCATAAAAGAAGTTGTGTTGTGTTTACTTGATGTGACTGTTTTTGTGCGAAATAATTATAAAATAAACAAAAGAAACTGAAAAAAAATGGAAATTAATTCTTATATAGAAAACATAAACATTTTGTTGCTTGGTATGCAAGCAATGGAGGAACAAGATGCATTACACGAAATGCACTTTGTATCAATGTCGTAAACCTAAAGATAAGAGGCCTCCGAGAAAAATCAGTAGTCAAGACTACAATGAAAACATATTAAACCAAAAAAGTGCTTTTTGGCTTTCCAGATTGATTCGCTTGGCTATCCCCATCAAAATTCAACTTTGTGAATCTTTTCTATTTGCCTATTGGGGGCTGTAGCCTACATAAATTACAGTGATATCAAAAGTATCGGCATTCCAAAAGTGATGCCATCATCTTCACAATAGATTAAAAAAAAAGTTTGTTGAAAATAAAAACGTAAATTGACTACCTAAGAAGTTTGGACAAGATATCAGTAGTGGAACAAAAAAGGCCATTGGATAAAAGTTAATAATCTAATTAACTACTCATCGATGCCAGAAAATGGTTTTCCAATTTGTGGTCTCAGATGTTCTTAACAAAATTCTTGGCGACTATGTGGAGAAGTTGAATCCAACGCAGCTGAAAATTGGAATATGGGGAGGTAAGTTGCTATTTCTGCTTTTTTTTCTTTTATTTGGGTTCATGTACGTACATAGGTACAAACCCCAATAAAATATTGCAAAATAATAATGATACCTTAACAATTTGTTTTAATTTTTCTATATAATTGAACTTTTGAGAAGGCCTTAAGTCCTGAAAAACTCTTAGTCCACCTCGGGATGATGAAAGTAACAGGAATCACAAGAGAATGATAGTGCCTTGATGCCATACATAATAAGCGAAGTTGAATTGCAACGTCATCAGGCCATGCTTGAGAATCCCTCATCAATAGTTGAAGCAATTTGAACACGCCGTTCCTTATATGTATGTGCGAGTGATTCTTAACAAGCCACCACCTCCATATGTACCTCCTGCCCATGGCAGTCCTATGACAACTATATTCCCATCGGAAGAACGAATCAAAGATATAACATTTCGACGCACGAAGCAGTTATATTATGAAATTCTTAATATAGGTAAGTCCACTCACAAATGGAAACATGTTTTTTTTTTTTTGTATGAAATATTTCATCTACAGATACAAAAGATGAACATGGGATGAAACCACATTCTGTGCTGGACGAGAATATAACAAATATTTACGAAAGAATAATTCTAGATATATGCAAAGAATATCTAACCGAATACAAACCAATTCTGACTTCAGCCAATCCAAATTACTTTCATAATTCATTGGCGTTCTTCAATTCACCCGATCGACTACAAAGCATGCAAGTGCAAGAGTTCATTTAGAAAGAAATAAGAAAAAACCTGGCTATCCATAAATTTCATAGAGATCATATTGGAGAGATTATCATCCAGGAGATGTCTGAGGAAGATAATAATTGGAGTAACTTTCATGTAGAAGAAGATGAAGTTTAAGAGCTGATTATTGAAGAGATATTTGCATTGATATATTGGAAGATGAGGTTCCAAGGGATTCGATTACACCAATACGAGATGCAGATGAAAGTGTGGAAATGCGTTGTAATAATAGTAATGTTTATAATTATTTTTTTTTGTATTTCTTACCTGTATTAACATATGAATTAGTTTGCGTTTGGTTTTATTATTATTATTATTCTTAATAGTTCAAGATTTTATTTGAATTTGAAATATTTTTTTCCATGATTTTTTATTATAAATACAAGTCAAGAACGAAATATAAGATTGTTTTTTTTTTTTTTTTAATATATAATGGAAGTCTTTTAGACCCAGTGGTGAGTTATACCAACGTTTTCTGACTCTGGGAAAAGATTTGTCTACAATTGAGTCCAGAGAAGATTTTTCAGTAAAGGATGAGAGCAGAAAGTCTTAACAAACTAGTAATATAACATATCAAAAACATATCTCGGGGAAAAAGGATTGCAGAAGTGACGAAGTAAAGCAAAATCTCGGAGACATTTTAAATATCAAGAGTGCCCAGGTGTTTGCTTCATTTGTTAAATCCCTAAAATTGAGAATGACAGCTGCCAACATTTTTAGAGAAAGTTAAATGTTATTGTTTTCCAGTGTAATAGATGAGTTTTGTATTTTTGGGCTACTTTAACAAATTGGTTTCTTGAAATTTTAAGAAATAGCTTTCTTTTAAAATTTAAAGACGTGGGTATCTTGAAAAAATTATAAAACATGTCATTGGTGCGTTCTTTTATTAACCATAGTTAACTATGGTTAACTATAGTTAACAATGGTCGCTCCTTTATTACAAAAAAGATACGATTTGTAACTATATGACGTCATCACATCGTTCCTAAATTCAGTTTATTAGTGTCAAATAGTTACAATTCGTAACTATTTCCAACTCATCTCCATGATATGAGTTGAAAGTGTTGATCTGTCAAAGCACATGTGAGAAGGTTTGTTTACAAAAAATAAAAATTGAAGAAACAAAACAAAGCTTTTGGTGAATGAAATGAATTAAAATTTAATTTTCTACCATTTTAAATGAAAAATTAGAGTATATTGTAGAAAAATAACATGATTTTATGGTAATTAACGATGAAATAAAGTTTTCCAAAGTGTTCGTTGGACAGATCAACAATATCTAACAATAAATCGTTCCTAAATGAAATGTAACAATTTCCAACTAATTCTAACAATGACACTTCAACAAATTGTTTTGATATAACAACCATAGTTTACTGTGGTTAATAAAAGAACGCAGCACATATTGTATAACGTATTTTTGTATTCAATATCGGAAAATAAAACATCATCATTATCCATCAAATCTCGAACAATCAGCAGCATCCGATATTCTTGTTTGACAAAGTTGTTTATAATCTGGACACAATTGGGTACACAAAGCTGGCGGGGATAGATGTCCTAATATGAACCTGAAAAGTAAGTGAAACATTAGAAACATTTACTTCAGGCTCTTTGATGACAAACCTCTAAATATTCCTCATCTGTCTCGTAAGCTGCTAATTCGGTCAAAACGGACATTATTGTCTTAAACTCTGTTGCATCGAACACAAATTTTATGTCGCCAATGTGTAGTTTAAATCATATAGCATAAGTCTATTACCTCGTTCGGAAACATAGGCACTGTACGAATTGAAAGCAACAAATAAGCCATGATTTCTTTAGATCCGATTTCAGCAACTATTTTTAAACGATATCTTACGAATCCTGAAAGCAAAAACAGAGATTATGCATTTATGTACATAGCTAACAATAAATGTTTGTTTCAAAGTGCAACTCACTTTTGATGTAAGAATAGCACTCTGATGAAATTTTTTGTTACAAATCATAGCTCGGCGAAACATAGACATGATTTCTATAATGGTCGAGAATTTTAAGCAGAACTTCCAATACACCATCTGTAAATGTTGGCAGGTACCATTCATCGAATTTTTGATATTTCTCTCTGACACAATTATTTGGACTACCGTATCTGACAAACGAAAAAAAATAAATGATTGGCCTTTGGATCAAAGTAGTAAACTGTGTTATTTACCTCTCAAACATGCGTACCATAATACGCAATGCCCATATTTTTTCGATTTCCACCAAGGAAATTCAGGTCTTCCATCCTCATCCAAGTGCGAACATTCGGGTACTGGTTGTCCCGCAACTAAAAGACAATTTCCATTTTTCCATCGACTGTGAGAACATTTCTTTTGTGATCAATTCGAGAGGCAGACTGTATTGTGTCAGAGCATAGTTGGTTTTAAGAATTTGTTTTTGCAGAGTACTTCTGTTCCAATGGGTCATTCATTAAATTCACCATCAAACTATAGACCATAGAGAGTATTATAAAATCAATGTCCAATTCGATTTCGTTGGACATATTCCCCATTATTTATAAAGAAAAAATAGTTATTTCAGCTCCCATGTTTAGGAAAACTACACCATGGATAAAAATTTCGTGGACTCAAATTAAAGGCAATTGCTTACTGCTCCATTTGAGTCCGGAACATTCTTATTCCATGGTGTAGTTTTCCTAACCACGGAAACTTAAATAACTATTTTTTCTTTATAAATAAGGGGGATTATATTTTTTTATTTTTTCTTAATAAAAAAGATTAATCTTATTATACTTTGCTTGACAAAAAATTCACAACACAACCCGTGGCAATTTTTATTTTGATTTCTGTTCTGTCACTGTCAGTTTACTTTCGCAAGAGCGCTCGATGAGCGCTGTCGCTATCGAGAGCGAAAGTTAACGAAAACTTAATGAAAATACCAAATGGCAATTATGGGCGTCTCATATCAATTCTTTGTATTCGCTTAGTTTCGTACGACCGCGTAAGCTGACTTCTGTCTATTATAGTTCTACCTTATTTCTTTTAAAGCAAATATCAACATATTTATATATAGATTGTTTATCTATGGTGCCATTCATATGGCCTGCGAACTGCTTCTAATTCTAATAATTCTAATTCTTTTAAAGCTGTTTCTGAAACAAATATCAACTTATTTTTATTTTAGTTGTTTAACAAACGGAATAAATGAACATATTTAACATAAATAGAAAATATTGTGTTAAATTAGTTAAACTTACAAAAAAAAAAAATGTGAAGCGCGGAATCAAAAGAATACCAAGCAAAATTGAAAGCTATACAAAACGGATTAGGTACAACTTTTATTTTTAAAGCAAATAAGTGGTTAGTTTTCACACACTATAATTTATTCCTACTATTTTGTTTTCCTAAAATGAAATTATGAAGGAAGAAACACAAATTTTCACAGAGAAGAATAATTCAGGGTCAAACAGGGAAAGCCAAACAATAATCAACACAACAACTCCATGAAACGAAAGAACTGTTATTGTGAAATGGAATGATGAATGAATCCATGTTCACGAGTATGTTTTTATACTTGTCCGGCGAAATCGACGCCCACAACTTATACATCACAAGACCAGCAAATCATTTCGTATGATTATAGCTTGGAACACAAATTCTGAAATGATCTGTTTATTGAAATTTTACACCTGTACCGAGATTAAAGGTTAAACCGCACTAAGCGGAACTGCACTGCAGCGAAACTGCGATTCAAAATAATTTGTATGAAATCGTATGAAGTTCAGTTGCCGCTTAGTGCGATATAGCTCATTAAATTTCAAACAAATAATATTTTGCCGCGTCGTGAAGTGTAGTTCCGCTGCAGCTGTGTGCGGTCTAACCTTAAGGCTGGTATTCACCGAGCGCTCACAAACTGCTCTTAACTTAAAAGCTTCATAACTTGAAAGTTATTTGTGCTATTCACCAACCACTCATAAGTATTTTTGTATGTTCGAAAATGAGAGCCAATGTTTGAATATGAGAGCGAATGTTCGAAAAAGAGAGCAAACCAAACATGTCCAAACTGTAAAATTAAACTGTTTTTGGAAAAGATAGATAGTTGGATGCCTATCCAACGCCAAAAGAATATCAATACACCAAAAGCGAGTGTGTTATCAACACAAAAAACCCAATTGAATGAAATCAATTCTTGACCAGTGTCAAATATTTCATACAATCTCTCATCTTACAATTGTCCAACGAATTGTTGGTTTGTAAATCGTTTACGAAGAAAAGAGAAATAACCCGAATGATTAACAACCAACTTGTGTGCGACTAGTAAAAATGCTAGTTGTCTCAATATGCAATTTATAAAGACAAAAACCCTAAATTGGATGTGCATGATCAGGTGACCTCGTTGGCGCAATACGTAGTGCATAGGCTTCAGAGGTAGCTGGTCTGGGTTCGATTCCAATTGACGGCACTAATAATTTATAAATTAAAATTGAACATATAGACAAAGCACCACTAATAAGGAATCTGATGATTGGTGTGGCAGCCATGAAATTGCAATTATTCCAGCCAAATACAATGGTGGTGGCTCACTCAAGTGGTTGTTGAACATTCAAACATTCATAAATAATATAAATGACCGAGCGAAAGCTATGCAGCCTAATTGCGAGTGTGTTATCACACAAAAAATCCAATTGAATGAAATCAATTCTTGACCAGTGCCAAATCTTCCATACAATCTCCCACCTTACAATTGTCCAACGAAATGTTAGTTTGTAAATCGTGTACGGAAAAAAGAGAAAGAACCCGAATGATCAACAACCAACTTCTGAGCGGCTAGTAAAAATGCTGGTTGTCTCAATATGCAATTTATAAAGACAAAAACCCTACATTGGATGTGCATGATCAGGTGACCTCGGTGGTGCAATGTGTAGTGCATAGGCTTCAGAGGTAGCTGGTATAGGTTCGATTCCAATTGACGGCACTAATATATTATAAATTAAAAATGAACATAAAGACTAAGCGCCACTAATAAGGAATCTGATGAATGGTTTGGCAGCCATGAAATTGCAATAATTCCAGCCAATACAATGGTGGTAGCCCACTCAAGTGGTTGTTGAACATTCAAACATTCATAAATAATATAAATGACGGAGCGAAAGCTATGCATCCTAACTGCGAGTGTGTTATCACACAAAAAATCCAATTGAATTTTTACTTTTGTTTGTAAATAGCTATTATCTCTGAAAAAAATAATAGGTAGTAGTTTTTAAAGAATTTACCATTACAATATTATGTTTTTTCCATTATCATTTAAACATAATTCTTTTGGATGCTTAAATTATGATTTCACTTAAAACAGAAAGTAATAACAAAAGATGATTGTGAGCTGTGACATCATAGAAATACCCAGAAATACCATGATGGCGAATTGGGTGTACCAAATGACCATACCTTTTTTTGTTTATCTTGGGGAGAAGGGACGTTTTATTGCGAAAGTTTTCGGACAGGTTTATGAGGCTCTTAAGTTATGAGCGCTCGGTGAATACCAGTGTATATTTTAATCCATCAGATTATCATATACCAACAATTTTTATTCACAAATTATTATTTACCCTACAACAGCTTCTCTGTTTGTATAATTAATAACAATGGCAACAGCTTCTCTGTATGCTTCATTTTCAATTCATATTTCTCGCATATTTTTCATAATAGTCAGCAGTTTTCTGCATGTAAGATAATCACAATAGTTAGCATTCTGCATGCAGCTTCAGAACATACCTGGCAGAAATATATAATATTTATTTCTTTCCTCTGTATGATAGTTATTATGTATATATAATTTTAATGTTTGTAAATTTAGCTAATTAAGCTAAATTATTGTATAAATAGTGTTGAAGGTTAATAAAATTCTATTATTCACTATCAAAAAGATCCTGAGTTCAAGAATCCACTACACTGGACATAAGCACTTGGTCTTCAATCATAGACCAGGTTCATGAGATCTGAGCTCCAGAGCTCCTGAATCCACTACAGTGGACATAGGCACATGGTCTTCGATCATATACCAGGGTCATCAGTTTTTGAGTTCCAGAGTTCCTGAGTTCGGGAATCCACTACAGTGGACATAAGCACTTGGTCTTCAATCATAAACCAGGTTCATCAGTTCTGAGTTCCAAAGATCCTGAATCCACTACAGTGGACATAAGCACTTTGGTCTTCAATCATAGACCAGGTTCATCAGTTTCTGAGTTCCAGAGTTCCTGAGTTCAAGAATCCACTACAGTGGACATAAGCAATTGGTCTTCAATCATAGACTAGGTTCATCAGTTTCTGAGTTCCAGAGTTCCTGAATCAACTACAGTGGACATAAGCACTTGGTCTTCAATCATAAACCAAGTTCATCAGTTCTGAGTTCCAAAGATCCTGAATCCACTACAGTGGACATAAGCACTTGGTCTTCAATCATAGACCAGGTTCATCAGTTTCTGAGTTCCAGAGTTCCTGAGTTCAAGAATCCACTACAGTGGACATAAGCACTTGGTCTCCAATCATATACCAGGTTCATCAGTTCTGAGTTCCAGAGATCCTGAGTTCGAGAATCCACTACACTGGACTTAAGCACTTGGTCTTCAGTCATAGACCAGATTCATCAGATCTGAGTTCCAGAGTTCCTGAATTCACTACAGTGGACATAGGCACATGGTCTTCAATCATATACAAGGTTCATCAGTTTTTGAGTTCCAGAGTTCCTGAGTTCGACAATCCACTTCAGTGGACATAAGCACTTGGTCTTCAATCATAGAGCAGGTTCATCAGTTCTGAGTTCCAGAGATCCTGAATACATTGCAGTGGACATAAGCACTTGGTCTCAATCATAGACCAGGTTCATCAGTTTCTGAGTTCCAGAGTTCCTGAGTTCAAGAATCCAGTACAGTGGACATAAGCACTTTGTGTTTAATCATAGGCTAGGTTCATCAGTTTCTGAGTTCCTGAATCAACTACAGTGGACATAAGCACTTGGTCTTCCATCATAGACCAGGTTCATCAGTTTCTGAGTTCCTGAGTTCGAGAATCAACTACGGTGGACATGAGTACTTGGTTTTCAATCATAGACCAGGTTCATCAGTTCTGAGATCCAGAGTTCCTGAGTTCGAGAATCCACTACACTGGGCATAAGCTCTTGGTCTTCAATCATAGACTAGGTTCATCAGTTTAAGAGTTCGAAAATCCACTACAGTGGACATAAACACTTGGTCTTCAATCATAGACCAGGTTCATCAGTTTCTGATTTCCAGAGTTCCTGAGTTTGAGATTCCACTACAGTGAACATAAGCACTTGGTCTCCAATCATAGACCAGGTTCATCAGTTCTGAGTTCCAGAGTTCCTGAGTTCGAGAATACAGTACAGTGGAGAGAAGCAACTGGTCTGCAATCACAGACCATGTATCAGCAGTTCCTAAACTCCAGAGTTCCCGAGTTCGAGAATCCACTACAGTGGACACAAGCACTTGGTCTTCAATCATATACCAGGTTCATCGGTTCTGAGTTCCAGAGTTTGAGAATCCACTACAGCGGAGAGAAGCAACTGGTCTGCAAACATAGACCAGGTATCACCGGTTCCTGAGTTCCAGAAATCCTGAGTTCAAGAAACCAGTACAGTCGACAGAAGAATCATAGACCAAGTATCAGCAGTTCCAGACTTCACGAGGTCGAGATAATCCACTACATTGGAGAGAAGCAACTGGTCTGCAATTACAGTCCAGGCATCAGCAGTTCCTGAACTCCAGAGTCCGTAGAATCCACTACGTTGGACATAAGCACTTAGTCTGTAATCATAGACTAAGTATCAGAGTTTCCAGAGTTCCTGAGGTCCGGCTTCTATCAGCAACAATATGGATGATTTAATTACGGCGCATATTCAGATATTGCTTATGCAACCTACCATCCAGAGTGAAGGCTACAAGGCAATAAAGGTGTTGCATGTCACCACACAAGACTGCATGCTATGTTTAGAGGGTTTAAACATAGACACTGCCAATTGGGACCCGCTTCTGATTTGCGTTTTGCCCATGAAACTTGATCGTAACACGAGTTGATGTCTTTCTTAGAGACGCGGTTCCAATCTCTAGAAGCATTAGGACCAAGCTCAAGAAAATGTTCAGAAGATCAACGCCAGCCGCCAAGGCCTTTGTACTATTGTGACAAATTTTTGAAATAAAGCCCATCGCAGCGATTAAACTTGGTGCAGAGATCAAGGCACTGCACAAACTGCCTTGGATCAGAACATGTCGCCAAAGAATTCTCAATTGAAGGAATTGAGTTAAAACTAGCAAAAATTAAGCTGAAGAATGGTCCTCCAGTTGTGGAACTAAATGAAGCAAAAAAGAATATTTATTTATTTATTTATTTCAACTACAGACAGTAATGTCTAGGTCATTTCAGATATTAACAATTCATTTTACAAATTATAAGATAACAATAGTCTTTAAATTGATAAATGATTCTATAGTCTTGAATATACATAAAATATGTTTCATACTAGATTCAGGTTTATTAAAATCAATTATGCTAAACTATTTATTAAAGTTTCTACTCATAACATTAAGAGGTTCATTTAGACCATAACTGACTCTAGAGAATGATGTGTAGAAAAATTTCTTTTTTTTTTGTTATTCTTGGATGCGTATTGATGTTGAGGCGACTTAGTATATAAGATGAGTCTACAAATACATGCAACAAGACGAATTCAAGGATGAAATCAAGCATCTGAAAGACGAGGGTGAAGTACCAAATAAAAATCCATATAAGTGACTGGCACCCTTTCTAGACGAAGAAGGGCTGATTCGTGTGGGCGTTTGCTTAGAAGCATCGTCTTTGCCATACGACGCTAAGCATCCCATATTGATCCCATATAGTCACCCGTACACTAGAATGATATCTGTTGAAATTCATGAAGACAACAATCATGATGGTCAACAAAGTATGCTTTCAATTGCTAGACAGACCATTTGGGCAGTGAGAGGAAAGACGCTTGCTCGATCAGTGCCACATAAGTGTGTCAATTGTGCTCGTGCCACACCAAAGCTTTTGTCGCAAGAAATGGCAAATATACCAGCGGATAGAATTCAACCAGCATGGCCTTTCATCAATACCGGCGTTGACTTTTGCGGTCCGATATCTATACACTACAAGATAAGAGGCAAGTGGCCTCCAAAATCTTACATTGCGATCTTCTGCTGTTTTTCCACCAAGGCCTGCCATATGGAGCTTGTAACCGATTTAACTGCACAAGGTTTCATAGGGGCACTTAAACGATTTATTGCCAGGAGAGGCCATTGCAGGAACATATACTGCGATAATGCAACGAACTTTGTTGGTGCCAAAAACCAGATATCTGATCTAATGGATTTTATGGAATCCGAGACAGAAAGAGAGAAAATAACATCTTCATGCTCTACAAAAGGATGTGACTTTCATTTCATTCCACCACATTCACCGGATTTCGGTGGTCTATGGGAAGCTGCAGTCAAATCATCGAAGCATCTGCTACAGTACACTCTAGCAGGAGCATCACTAACGTACGAAAAACTTGAACTAGCTGCTACTCAAACTGAAGCTATATTTTTTTTTTTTTTAAATTAAGCGCGCACTAAAGGGCTTCGTACTACCCTTAAAATGTTTAAACACAGTGCGAGCGTAAGGAAAATAGGGAAGGATTTTCAGAGGAGATGCCGGTGCACATTGGTTTTGAACCTTTGAATATCAAAATGGCAGGCAAAAATAGTGCCGGGTAAAGCATTCCACATTCTTGTAGTGCGACTAAAGAAGGAATCTCTATACTTAACGGTACGTCCGAACTTGGGCTCAAGGGTAAATTGATATGTATTCCTAGAAATACGAGTATTACGGTTGAATTGCTTTAGGGGAGGAATGCAACTGGCTGTTTCGGTAGAGCACTGTTTAAGAAAATAAAGGTAACATAACGAAAGACATGAAACATTGCGGCGGTGTTCGAGAGGGGCAAATGCTTCCGTTATATTTGTATCACCTATCATTTTCACAGCTCTTCTTTGAATTCGATCCAATAGACTCAAGTGAGTTATTGGAGCACCTGCCCAAACATGAGAATTGTACTCACGTTTTGGGCGAATAAAGGCCTTATATATAACAGACAGATCAGAAGGGGTGAAAAATTTCTTGCATCGGCGAATAAACCCCAAACATTTAGCAGCATTTTTTGAAACATCAAATATGTGATCGTTCCACAGAAGGTGGTCTGTGATACACATACCGAAGACTGAAAGCTTTTCGGTATGTGTATTGACCAGACCGTGGAGTATACAAAAGGTTCTTTGTACCTTTGTTAATTGTAGCGATAGTTTTCTTTTGTGAATATTATTTGATACATTGAGGATCAATTTTAGTAGGTAGTCCATGTTAGGTAGATAATCCACCATACTCACTGTTGGGATATCCACTCCAATGGTTTACCTGGTGTATGGACTTCATGGGTATCTCCCTATCAATTCATTATGTAAGGAAATATCATTAATAAAAATAATAATTAAGAAATATGTCCTAATGAATTGTATTATTGACCTACCTGCTCTGTTTTGCTGCTCTGTTGTGCAGCCGTCCAAGTCCAAATGAAGCGAAAATGTTGTAAATCTGTAAGGTTAGATTAACAAAAGCAATTCGATACAATTAAAATAATAAAGTCAAAGAATATTTTGCGTCAATTTAGAACTTACTCCTGAAAAATGTTGCTCGAACATCGTGCTGCTTCTGCTGCCTACTGCTGTCGTCACTGAGCAAAAGAAAATTCTTTTTGCTACCTGAAGGAAAAGAGTACTTACCAGGAATCTTCGAGATGAGTTCTTTTGGCTGTTTCTATTGCTTTTTTTTGGTTTAATTTTATAAAATTATACCGTGGCAATTTCAGGGAACCCAAACCGGCTGCCATATTTTGTGTATTTGTTTTGGTTTTTGACATTTCCCTCGTTGATAATTGTTCTTCGTCTCGCCTTGATTTATAGAGCTGATCTCGTTTCGCGGAAGAAAATCATGATGGCCGCCGTAAATTTTGTTTCAAATTTTCACGGCAAGATGTTGTTTTAGTCTGTACTAAATTTGAACAGATTTACACACACAGAAATTAAGTTTTCTATTTGTGGTGAAGAGGGGGGTAAATTTTCAAATGTATGGTACTGGTATTGTCTGATTGGTGGTTAAAATCAAATGATTTAGCGGTTGAGTTTTGTGTAGCGGGAGAATTTGAAAGTCAAATTTCAATAGGTAGGACATAGTTGAATAGTCCACCAAAGTGTTAAGACGGGAAGTTTAATCTCGAAGTCAATTTAATTTGACTTAACTAGACTTAATCGTAACTTTAATAAGATCTAAGATAAAAAAATATATAAATTTCCTAAATTTAAGCGTTGTCATTTTGTTTTTGTTTAAACCAAAAAGTGAATCTTATGGTTAATGCAAAGACACTTACCTATACTTACCATAAAATATCTAAGCAAACTAAAATATTATATTTCCCAGGAGTACCTACGTTTAAAGTGTAAAAAAAGTGAGGAAAATGCCACGATAAGTCATCTTTTGAATTTCCACATGTGTGAGTAAATATATGTATATATGTGGTATTGATTGGATATTCAGCGCAGAGTTCTTGGCGATCACGGACTGACAAAAATATCATAAGCTGTCCTGATCGCCCACCCTTTTTTGCCATACACGAGGTGCTCCACGCAAAATTTTATTTTCTTTTGGTTTTGTACCCGAACCAGAGGTTCGATTGCCAATAAGTATTTATTAGTATTTAAATATAAATAAATAAATTTAAAAATAAATTTATTTAGTATTTAAATAATATTGAACATAATTAAATTTAAAAGATTATGAGATAGAATATATTCATATATGCCACCGTGGATGAATACCATCGCCGTCATAGCAGAATTACTTATATAATATATGTATATATATCAGTAATCAGTATATACGTACTTTATAATTATATAGTTCAAATTATTGCTGTTGATAACCACTACAGGGTTCCCGTGATAAAATTTTGTATAAATTGGATATTTCTTTGTATATGGTGCAATATTAAGTAGTGTTTCTCTTATTGTTAAAATCTATAGAATTTTGGGTATTCTCTTTTTATTTATAGTTAAAGTTAGGGAATTTTTGATTCTTTTTTGTTTTTAATGTTCTATGGTGGATTGATCTCATTTCCGTTGATCACCTTTTGTTGTTCTCCCGTATTGTTTATGCCCAGACGACAACTATCGTCATTGAGTAGTTTTAAAATTTACCTGTATACGAAATTTTTGGGTTATCGTGTCCTTTCGGAAACTAGGTGAATTCACTGTAGCCACACGATTAAAGATTTTTAAATTTCCATTATTTATAAATCTCTCAAATAAAAATTAATCTAATTGTTTTCTTTGGTAATATCTTTTTGTCAGTGCCTATTATTCTTAAATTCCATTTCAATTTAATGTTTATTATGTTAAATTTATTTACAAATATTTTTTTAAATTATTATTCCTTAATCAAAATACCCTTAGTTCAATAAAAGGTATGTTTGTAAATTGCGCCATGATGGTCGAAATTTTGTATTCAAGCGCATAGCTTGATGGCTTATTCAGTCTAACTTTCCAGGGGATGCTGAAGGCGACCGAATTAGACGGCGGAAAATGGACTGAGCTGGAATAGCAGTAAGCGATTAAAGGGGAAGTCAAACATGGTCGATGACTTCCAAGGTAGGGTGGGTAAGACCAAGGCTGGTAACACAACAGCCCCCTTTAAATGGTAACGTCCGTCCGCTTTTACAAGTTATTTGTGTTTTATATATTTCAAATATTGTTCGGCATGATATATGTAGAAGTAATAGGTGAGACTGAGTAAACTGAGCAAGTTCCCACCCAATTCCGGCGAGCTATAGTCGAGCATACGGCAGCATGTCAAGCTCGAGAAACTCAGCAAACAGTTCTAAATTCGTAAAATCTCTTCTCTACCTCTTTACAATCATAGACCAGGTTCATCAGTTTTTGAGTTCCAGAGTTCCTGAGTTCGAGAATCCACTACAGTGGACATAAGCACTTGGTCTTCAATCATAGACCAGGTTCATCAGTTCTGAGTTCCAGAGATCCTGAATCCACTACAGTGGACATAAGCACTTGGTCTTCAATCATAGACCAGGTTCATCAGTTTCTGAGTTCCAGAGTTCCTGAGTTCGAGAATCCACTACAGTGGACATAAGTACTTGGTCTTCAATCATAGACCAGGTTCATCAGTTCTGAGTTTCAGAGTTCCTGAGTTAGAGAATCCACTACAGTGGAGAGAAATGACTGGTCTGCAATCATAGACCAGGTATCAGGGGTTCCTGAGTTCCAGAAATCCTGAGTTCAAGAAACCACTACTGTCGACAGAAGAATCAGTTCCAGAGTTACCGAGGTCGAGAATCCACTACATTGGAGAGAAGCAACTGGTCTGCATCCATAGTCCAGGCTTCAGCAGTTCCTGAGCTCCAGAGTCCGTAAAATCCACTACATTGGACATAAGCAATTAGTCTGCAAACATTGACTAAGTATCAGATTTTCCAGAGTTCCTGAGGTCCGGCTTTTATCAGCAACAATATGGATGAATTAATTAAGGTGCATACTCAGATATTTATTCTGCAACCTGCCATCCAGAGTGAAGGCTCCAAGGCAATAAAGGTCTTGCATGACACCACACAAGACTGCATGCTTTGTTTAGGGGGTTTAAACATAGACACTGCCAATTGGGAACCCGCTTCTGATTTGCGTTTCGCCCAAGAAACTTGATCGAAACACGCTTACACTTTGGGAGCAGTCACTCAAGCAACCAAAGGAGCATTAGGGCCAAGCTCAAGAAAATGTTCAGAAGATCAACGCCATCATGCAAGGCCTTTTGTACTATTGTTTCAAATTTTTTGAAATTAAGCCCATCACAGTGATAAAACTTGGTGCAGAGATCAAGGCACTACACAAACTGCCTTGGAACAGGACATGTCGCCAAAGAATTCTCAATTGAAGAAATTGAGTTAAAACTAGCAAAAATGAAGCTGAAGAATGGTTCTCCAGTTGTGGAACTAAATGAAGCAAAAAAGAATATCTACAAATACATGTAACAAGATGAATTCAAGCATCTGAAAGACGAGGGTCTGGCACCCTTTCTAGACGAAGAAGGGCTGATTAAGCATCCCATATTGATCCCATATAGTCACCCGTACACTCGAATGATATCTGTTGAGATTCATGAAAACAACAATCATTTTGGTCCACAAAGCATGCTTTCAATTGCTAGACAAACCATTTGGGCAGTGAGAGGAAAGACGCTTGCTCAATCAGTGCCACATAAGTGTGTCGATTGTGCTCGTGCCATACCAAGGCTTTTGTCCAACAAATGGCAAATTTACCAGCAGATAGAATTCAACCAGCAAGGCCTTTCATGAATACCGGCGTTGACTTTTGCGGTCCGATATCTACACATCACAAGATAAGAGGCAAGTGGCCTCAAAAATCTTACATTGCGATCTTCTGCTGTTTTTCCACCAAGGCCTGCCGTATGGAGCTTGTAACCGATTCAACTGTACAAGGTTGTATAGGGGTACTTAAGAGATTTATGGCCAGGAGAGGCCATTGCAGTAACAAATACTGCGATAATGCAACGAACTTTGTTGGTGCCAAAAACCAGCTATCTGATCTAATGGAATCCGAGACAGAAAGAGAGAGCACTAAAGGGGATCTTACTACCCTTAAAATGTTTAAACACAGTGCGAGCGTTAGGAAAATAGGGAAAGAATTATGAGGAGATGCCGGTGCAACCTTTGAATTTTGAACCTTTGAATATCAAAATGGCAGGGAAAAATAGTGCCGGGTAAAACATTCCACATTCTTGTAGTGCGACTAAAGAAGGAATCTCTATACTTAACAGTACGTCCGAAGTTGGGCTCAAGGGGTAACTAATGTGCATTCCTAGAAATACGAGTATTACGGTTGAATTGTTTTAGGGGAGGAATGCAACTGGCTATTTCGGTAGGCACTGTTTAAGAAAATAACGGTAAAATAACGAAAGACATGAAACATTGCGGCGGTGTTCGAGAGGGGCAAATGCTTCCGTTATATTTGTATCACCTATCATTTTCATAGCTCTTCTTTGAATTTGGTGAACAATTTCTTGCATTGGCTAAGAAAACCTAAACATTTAGCAGCATTTTTGGCAACATCAAATATGCGATCGTTCCACAGAAGGTGATCTGTGATACACATACCGAGGACTGAAAGCTTTTCGGTTTCCTCAACGCAAGAGCCACTCATGGATAGTGGCATGGGGGTGAGTTTCATTTTGACGACACTAGACAGCATTGAGTTTTTCAAGCATTAAATTCTGCGCGATTTTTGATTCCCCATTGGACAATGCTGTCGAGATCAGAATTTAATGAGCTTATCATATGCTGCCGTTCAAGCTTCACATCCGAAGAACATGGATGAGAATCTGTAAACGAATATGAGAAGCTGAGGGTACTGTCGTCAGCGAAACAATTAAATGGATTAGAAGTTTCAGACAAAAGATCATTTATAAAAATAAGGAAGAGAGTCGGAAAAAAACGGAGTCCTGGGGCACACCAGCATTTATTTCACACTTGAAACCGTCCAATACGACTTGTATTGAACGTTCCGAAATGTAATTTCTTATCCAACGAAGAAGAGATTCATCGAAACCATATGCGCGCATTTTCGATAAGAGAGCTTGATGCCAAATTCTATCAAACGCTTTTGTAATATCAAGTGTAATAATCTTAGTTTTTCCAAAACGATGTAAAGATTTGTTCCACTGTTCGGTGAGATATACCATATACCATATATTGATACAAAAGCCGTACTACCGGTCACTAAGAAGCTTTCGTTCTTCGAGATATTTCTTGGGCTGAAAATTGATCAGCGTTTCCATGACCTTGGAAAGAAGGGGCGTAAGTGCAATTGGATGATTGTTTGAAGGTGAAGGAGATACGCCTTTTTTAGGGACAGGCTGGACAAATTCTGTTTTCCATCCACTCTGAAAGAGACCAGTAAAGTAGGACAGATGGAAAAGCTTACGCAGTGGTTTTGCAAGCGTTGAAGAACACCTCTTTAGAACAATGGGAGGGAAACTATCCTGGCCAGCTGATTTGTGAATGTCGAGATCTTTTAGAACTCTAGCAACTGCACAAGTGCGAAAGAAGATTTTTCCCATAGAATCGTTTACGCTCTTAATTACAGGCGGAGATCTATCACTAACTGGCAGCGTCGAATTAATAGCAAACTGTGCTGCAAGCAAATTGGCTTTATCTTGCGAGCTGACAGCGGGTGTGTCGTTGAAGACGAGCGTTGCAAACGCAGACGAAGTAGTATTTCGAATGTTTTTTGCAAATGACCAAAAATTTTTACAACTGTTGGGACATTGTAGTATTTTTTGCCTTAATTTTTGGTCATGCAAAAATTTGGTTCTTCGAATATGACCGTTATAGGTCTTTTTGGCTTGTTGAAACTTTTTCCGGTTTTCTTCAGTAGGGTTGGCTTTGTAACTACGAAAACTTACTTCTCTTACCCTAATAACCTCTTTACAGTTCGAATCAAACCACGAGTTTTCTTTGGGTTTGATAGATTTAACCCTATTCGGGATAAAATTTCTCATTCCATAAAGAATTAAATTTGTGATCATATCTACACTGGCATCTACGTCACTATCGAGGAAGCATAGTGACTAGTTAAAGTTACTGAAGAAACCGTTGAGACCGACCCAGTCGGCTTTCTCGTATTGCCAAACAGTTCTCTTTGGTGCTTTCTCTTTAACTGAGTTTTGTTGGCACGAGAAATTATCAGATATGACTCAATGGTCTGACGAGCCTAGAGGCGATAACACACTTATAGTGTATTTATCAGGGTCAGAGGTAAGAAACAAAGCAAAAGTGTTGGCGGATTGACCTGTAACGTCAGGGATTCGAGTTGGCTCGTCAACAAGCTGAGTCAGGTGGTTTAACTCAGCAAGCACCTCAACAAACCTTCCTTCAGGTGTTGTCTGACCCAAGGCTCATTACTCCGACTCGCCAAATGATCTTACCGCTCTTACACCAGGCCATTTCCTCATCGGAGAACCTCTCATTAGCAATGTTGATCCCGGAAGCCGCTTCAAATGACTCAGAGATACTTGCTCGCTGGAATCTTGTCAATCGTCTCAAGGATGAGTTCTGGCGCCGATGGTCACGTGGGAAACTTGTTCGCTGCAATATTGTCAACCATCTGAAGGATGAGTTCTGGCGCCGATGGTCACGTGATTACCTGAATCAGCTACAGCACAGGTATAAGTGGAAGGAGAGATGTCAGAAGGCAGAGCCCGTCATAATCAAGGAAGACAACACCCTAGGCTTGCCACTTGGACGTATTACTAACGTGATAAATGGAGATGACGGTATGGTTCGAGTAGCAGATGTGCGGACAGCTACTGGGATATTCGCCTTGCCATACACAGATTGGCTCCAGTTCCAATTCAAGATGATGATGTCAATCCAAAGGAAAAAAACAGAGAACTCTTCAAGTCATTGCTCATCAACTTTGCCACATTCGCACCAGAGGTCTGACGATGGTCCAGTACAAACAAAAAGGTTCAAGCCTTCCATTGGATCAGCAACCTTGCTATACTCTTAATGCCCCCATGATAGCATGGGCTCCAGTCAGGATTCAACCGTTTCTGTCACAGCCAGGGATCAACTTCAAAAATTTCGGAACCTCAGCCGTAACCTCAAGTGGTTGGAATATATTTACCTATTATGACTTGGACGCTTAGTGGGCCGAATATCATTCGATATCAACCTATAGTAAAAATCTACCAGAAATTTGCCATTTTCTCCCAAATAAAAACGAGACTTGCAAAGGGACACTCCTTCAATTTGACCGGATGAACGCGGACATCAAAAAGGAGAATGACCTCCTGCCCGTAACATCAATCAGTCAGAGAGCTCGTCGTGGAGCTTTTAATTTCATAGGCAATGTCGCTAATGCCTTATTTGGAGTCCTTGATGATGAATACGCTAACCAAATGTCCGCTACTATAAACACAATCAAACAAGATGAAGGTCATATAGTTAACCTTATTCGAAACCAGACTTCAATAATTGACGCCACCATAAATATTATTAAAGAAAATGTGCATGAGACGAGTTCCCGTTTTGAAGAGATAGACGAAAACCTGAGACAGTTCACAGATGTTATTTATGATATAAGACAGCAATACCACCAGGAAAGGCTGTGTCAACTTTTCAATTCAATCGCAACTCATATTAGTTTCTTCACAATTTCAAAAGACCCAAGCTTCGTTAATAGGCGTAATGATCAATAAACCCTCAGCTTATTTCACCTGCTCACTTAAGACAGGAGCTCACAAATATAAAAGCAAATCAACCTTCTTCAGTCCGGCTTCCAGTAACTCCAGACGAAATTCCGAAGCTCATCTTATGAGCATTCATGGCAAAGCTCTGAAAGAACACATCATCTTTAAAATTGAATCGCCGCTCCTTAGTCTTGGTGAGTGTGAGCTCTTTAAAGTGACTCCAGTTCCAGTGCTTATCGGAGAGTAATTTCTTACTATACAACCTCAACCGAAAAACAGAAGAACTCAACGACAAGAATCCCAGCAATATATCCTTTGAAATGGCGCTATAGTTTCGAACATAGTTCAACGGGCGGAGAATGTATATTTTAATCCATCAGATTATCATATACCAACAATTTTTAATCACAATTTATTATTTACCCTACAATAGCTTCTCTTCAAATCATGCTCTCTTCAAATATGCTTCATTTTCAAATCATATTTCTCGCATATTTTTCATAATAGTCAGGGAGCCCGTGACAGATTTTGGTGACCAATAGAACCACAGCTTATCTTTTAAACATGTAAAAAAAAAAGTTGGGTTGCGACTCCACCACAGCTGAAATTTGGTTATATGATATATGATTATATTATGCAAAAACAAAAGTCAGTTGGCTGTATGCGGGTGGAAAGACCGTCAGCTGACGTAGGGAAGTATGCACGCATATAACCACGGTAAGAAGCCATGCTCACAATTTACTACGTCAGCTGACGGTCTTTATTTTATTGACTGCACTCAAAGGGTTTTATAGAAAACATACAAATTAAATGAACACAAAATAAAAACCCATTTTATTCATTGAAATTTGAAAAAAATTGTGTAGGCAAGACAAAATGGTAAGGCTAAAAGTCAATTACTAGTGGATGCAAGATAGCATTTTAATCAAGAACCCGGGGAATCTGCTCTGATTTGGATGATTTTTTTTTTTTTTAATTTAGGAAATAAAATTTAAAAAAAAGTTTACAATTTAAAAATCTCTCAGCTCAAATTTTTTTAAATTTCAAAAAACCAAAAAAAAAAGTTATTTTGTAATATTATTTGTAAAAATATATAAATTAAGTACAAAACAATTGAAATATTTATAAAATCTTTTTTTATTTTGTATTTAATATACATTTCAAAACTTAGTACAGTAAAACCAGCTTATATTCACGGGGAGATGTTAGATTTTTGTATTTGAAATTAAACTAACAAATAGATATAATAATATTAATAGTAATATTTAATATTTTACAATTGAATATTTTTAAAATCGGAGCAAATGGCAAAAACTGAAAATTAAACGATTGTTCGAGTATTTTCAGTAATTGTTCCATTAAAAATGCATTTTATGACATTTTAAAGAACAGTTACCTGTGCTACTTTATAATAAGCATCCTTATAGAGACAAAACAAATAATTTTAAGTAATAATTTTAAGGTGTAACTACTTACTGAAGGAAATATCTTGAAAATTTGTTTAATTTTTGAAAAAAAAAATGAGCTGCAGAATCTAAAAATATAATTTTGAAAAATGTCCCAGAACAAAAGTCACTTTTTCGTATATCCTTTGCAAGATCCACCATACCAATTTTAAATATCTGACCAAAAAAAAAACTGTCCGATATTCTTATTATACATAACATTATTTTTTAAATTAAATTAAAAGCTATGAATGTATGTATTATTAATTATTTTGAATTCATTAAAAGAAACTGTTCATATAAGAGGGTTTTACTATAAATAGTTCTGAACTTTTATATTTAATACTAGCGGAAACACCCGGCGTTACCCGGGTCCCTTTTGTTAAAGGATAGTTTGTTAACAAATCTTGAAAAAAAAATTCCCGTGGAAAATAGTTTTCCTTGAAAATATTTCTGCTATCGTAAATTTTTGATTTCCACTGGACTTAGAGTGCAAAATCCACATTCTAAATCGATTGGCGCTCTCAGATCTTGACATTTCGACACCTGTCAAATTGAAAAGTGAAATTTCTTATTCTCTGTTGGTGCTAAAGTGCTGGCCGAGACATGAGCTAATAACACCCTCCTTAATCGATTGGTGCCCTTAGATTTTGATATTTCGACACACGACCTGCAACGCAGAGAACAGAGGAGCTGTAATACGGCAGTTTTTGCTCTTATAGCTGTTACCATTTTTGTTATCATTGTGAATGATTTACTCTACGGAGCGAATGTTTCTCACTGATTACGAGATTGTAAAAGTATTCGCCGTGTTGATTTCAACATACCCAAATTTTCACCGACCATGTAAATCAAACATGATTGGTTAACGTTTTACCTTCCACCACAATCCAATCAACAACCAGCGCATTTTTACTTGAGAATTATATCATGCCATTCATTAGCCTTTCACCACTACTTATTATATTTTCCAATAACATTCACTTACACATTCAACAAAAACCAGGCAAAAAAATCATATGCACTTGCAACGTCAAATCTCATAGCTAAGCTCTGTGCAACGCTCATGTCTTGTTCAAAAAGTTATATTTTTCGCCATGTCGCTGCATGGGCATAGATTTTTTGCACTCCATTGGATTTTTTCTGGACATGTTCATAATCCTGCTAACTGCTTAAGCGTATTAGTCTTTAAAATTGTATGGTTGTCTATTAATATTTTGTATGTATTTAAATGGTGAGACAATGGCCTTTGCAAAGACATCTAAATTTTAAAATTAGAACAAGTACTTTCTGATTTATAGCTAATTTTATGCAGATAAATTGACAATTTTTTCTGGATTTTATCTGTAAAAAATATTTCTAATGTAAAATATTAATATTTGAAATTATTTTGTGAATCTTGTGAGTAACACACAGTTATATTTTGTATCCATGATCCACTTTGCATTTTTTTTGGTAAATAAATCAATAAAGCTAATTCTGGGGTGGCTTTTGTTGAATTGATCACTTAATATTTATTAGCAATAATTTAGAAGAGGATAAGAGCAATTGGTGTGTTAGTTTTGTTTTTCAAAATTTATCAATTTTTTATTAACTTTTGCATTTAAAGTACCAAAAATAGAATTAATTTTTCACTAAATCACATTTTTAGTATGAATTTTTTTAAGATTTTGCAAACATTTTAACACAAAAATTTAGATTATAAATTTCAACCGTAGTCTATATCATTTGTTAGTATCATTTGTTATGAACTATTAGGCATTACTAAAGTTTTAAGACTCTTAATTTGGCTAAATGGAGCATTATTGTGATTTATCTCATTAAATTCCCCCTACTTTTTTTCCCTTTAGATTTACAAATATAAAATTACTAAAATATTTGCAGAAGAATGTAACACGTATAATTGTGTGTCATTAGTTTTTTAAAATTTATAAATTTTTCATTAACTTTTTACAATTTTCTAAGTAAATACACTCAAAAGGTATGAATTTTTCGCATTATGGCAAATTCTTCCTCTTTTAACAATTTATTTTGTCCTGAAAGTGAATTATTTTTTATTTTTATAATTTTTAATATCTTATAACCTTTGATACCTCACTTATAAATATCAAAAAAGTATTACTCATGTTATGGCCATTTACAGGTATTTTATGTATATTTTAGCAAAAAGAAAAAATTTTATCGACCACATCGACTGGATTCTTGCAAAATTTTTCTTTCAGTTATGTTTAAAAATCCATATTTAAGCTTGTGGTTATCGTAGAAATATGTTTTATATACCAAAATAATTGCTGATTCATATAGATTATTACAAAATTTAAATTTTGATAATCGGTAAAATAAAAAGTAACAATATTCAATATTTAGTCAAAATAATGCTATTTTATCTGTTTAGCGTAATAGTCTTTAAAATTGTATGGACGTTTATTAATGTTTTACATGTATTTAAACTGTGAGACAATGACCTCTCCATCAACATCTAAATTTTGAATTTCGGATAAGTACTTTTCGATTTTTAGCCAATTTTATGCAGACAAACTGACAATTTTAAATTTTATTCTGGATTTTATCTGTAAAAAATATTTCTATTTTTATTTATTAACTTTTTATTTTTTTTATTAACTTTTGCATTTAAAGTACCAAAAATCGAATGGATTTTTCACTAAATCACATTTTTAGTAAGAATTTTTTTAAGATTTTGCAAAAATTTTAACACAGAAATTTAAATAACAAATTCTTACATCAAATTCATGTATCATTTGTTATGAACTATTAAGTATTACTCAAGTTTGAAACCTCTTAATTTGGCTAAATAGAGCTTTTTTGTGATTTATTTTATTAAATTGCCCCTAATTTTTTCCCGTTAGATTTACAAATACAAAATTATCACATGTTTGTAGAAGAAAGTAACACCCATAAATGTGCATCCTTTGTTTTTTTTTAAATATATAAATTTTTGATTAAAATTTTGATAAAGTACGAAAAAATAAGTTGATTTTTCATTAAAACGCAGTTTTAGTACACATTTTTTTAATATTTTACAATAATGTTTACACACAAATTTAAGCTATAAATAAATTTCATGTATCATTTATTATGAACTATTAAGGTTTGCTCAATTTTGAAACCTCTTAAGTTGTCTAAATGTAGCTTTTTTTGTGATTTATTTATTAAATTAACCCTACTTTTTTCCCCGTTAGATTTAACCCGGGGTTTAGACAAGCGAGTAGAATTAGTAGCGTTTATGTGTGTTGGTGTATCTGAATACAGAGAGTCGACTAGCAGGGCAAATAGTATAATATTTTTGCCTGTTATCCTGCTAGTGTAGTGTATTGTTTTCATTTATTTATTTTGTTTCCATAGTTTCCATAATTTGTATATTTTTCTGTATGAAATATTTTTAAAAACTCATACTAGTTGACAAAACGCGCAGAGAGCTACTAGTCACACATACATCCATAAAACTAACACTATGATACAAATGCTACTAGTTCTACTCGCTTGTCTAAACCCCGGGTTAGAAATACAAAATTATGAACATATTAATAGAAGAAGATTACACATATAAACGTGCATCATTAGCTTGTTGAAATTAAAAAAAATTTCATCAAGTTTTGAATTTAATATATGTAATATAAATTTGACGGGTCATTTACACACCCTTTTAGTATGAAATTTTTCACCCCCCTCAATAATTTTTAAATACAAATATAGCCACATCTCATAGCTAAAGTAGTAGCCCGTAGCGTAATGGTTAGTGCGTTCGACTGTCACTCTGGAGGTCTGGGATCGCTTCCTAGCCTCGTCCACCTAAAAAAACTAAAAAAAAAAAGTTTTTTTTTCAGGGCTACTGCCTCTTGCGAGGAATTGACAAATCCTCCAAGAGTTCCACTTGTCACGAATAAGTGCTTCTCGTCTAGCCAGTCGGACTCGGCATAAAATTGTACGTCCCTTCCATTCCTGTCGAAAGGCGCACACAGGAATGGTTGCGAGTTGTTAGTCACTAGGCCCTGGTTCTTCATGAGCCGTTGTGCAACCCGATTTATTTATTTTCATAGCTAAATTCTTTAATAATCGTCTGAGTAGAAATGAAGTTATGATTTTTTATATTAAAAGAACTCCAATTAGAAATTCAATTGAGATAACGGTGCTCTGTTGACTCTGGTGACGATTGTTGACAATGAACAAAGCGGAGCATTTCTATGGATTTTATTCGATTTTTTATGAATTTTAAAAAATCAATTGTGACGCTAATATAGGAGGTAGATTTAAAAGTGAGGTATCAAATTAATGGCTATTGTATTGAATATTAATCAATCCATGCACACACCCAAATGTTATTAAGTAATTTGTGTGAACAACATTATATTGTGAATTTCTTAGCTCAACGGCACAATAAGAATATAATATAATACAAGTTCATAGGACCTCTAGCTATAATTCATTAGTACATTGCAAATCTCTACGACTGTTAATTAAAAAGATATTAATAAAAAACCAAAAAAACAAATTTCATATAGGCAACATTTTTTTATTATTGTTAAAGATTTCTAAAAAAATTTAAATTTATTTTTTTTAGAAGCTATCTATCGGATAGCAGGGGGATATACATTGTTGATGCCATAAAAAAAGTTAGTATTTTGATTGTTTTGTTGTTAGTTTGGACACCCGTACAGCCAAACTGACAAGAAAACAACAAAAGACTTTTATATATTAGTTAAGATTACTATCAAAAAGATATATATTATTAAATATTACTATTAATATTATAATTACTATTTGTTATTTTAAATTTTAATTGCAATTAAAAAAAATCTAACATCTCCCCGTGAATATAAGCTGGTTTTACTGTACAAAGTTTTGAAATGTATATTAAATACAAAATAAAAAAAAAAATTATAAATATTTCAATTGTTTTGTACTTAATTTTTATATTTTTACAAAATTTTGAGCTGAGAGCGTCAGTTTTTGAATTCTAAACTTTTTTTTTTAATTGTATTTCCTAAATTAAAAAAATAAAAAATCATCCAAATCGGAGCAGGTTCCCCGGTTTCTTGATTAAAATGCTATCTAGCCTCCACTAATAATTGATTTTTAGCTTTACCATTTTGTCTTGCCTACGCAATTTTTTCAAGTTTCAATGAATAAAATGGGTTTTTTATTTTGTGTTCATTTAATTTGTATGTTTTCTATAAAACCCTTTGTGTGCAGTGAATAACATAAAGTTTAAATCTGAGAAATTCCGCTCAATAAATAAAATGCGTCATACCCAAAATCTATAGATTACGATTTAAACTGCACTCTTATAATACACGTTTTGCATAATAACTTTAGAAAGGTAATACCACCGAAGCTGAGTGAATTGTGAGCATGGCTTCTTACCGTGGTTCTATGCGTGCGACTTCACTACGTCAGCTGACGGTCTTTCCACCCGCATACAGCCAGCTGACTTTTGTTTTTGCACAATATAAGGTGTTAACTATCATATAACCAAATTTCAGCTGTGGTGGAGTCGCAACCCAACTTTTTTTTACATGTTTGGGGGGCTGCTGTAGCCACACCCACCCGTGCTCAGTCAGCTAACTTTCACTAGGCTTTATTATGACACCAAATTAACCATATCCCAGCAAATTAACCATATCTCAACAAAATTACCTATGGTGGAGTAACTGACTAAAATATGTCACGGGCTCACGGGCTATAACAGTCAGCAGTTTTCTAAATGTAAAATAATCACAATAGTCAGTATTCTGCACGCAGGTTCAGAACATACCTGGCAGAAATATATAATATTTCTTTCTTTCCTCTGTATGATAGTAATTATGTATATTTATTTTTGATGTTTGTAAATTTACCTAATTAAGCAAAATTATTGTATAAATAATATTGTAAGTTAATGAAATTCTATCATTCACGATCAAAAAGGTGTCCAGTCTACTTAATTATTATTGCTTTCCCCCACCAGTGGTAAGGGGCAATATTATTCACAAAAGAAAATTATCGCTACAATATACAAAGGTACAAAGAACCTTTTGTATATTCCACGGTCTGAAGGTTTATGTGCCCTGAACAACGAGTCGAAACAAAATAGTTCCGACTTTAACAACCAGCCTTATGCTAGGTTTCCACTTGTCATTAAAAAGAAGAAAATTGACAAACTTTCCAGGACAGGGTGGCTTTTACTAACACAAAAAAAACAAAGAAAGTAGTAGTAGCGAGTAACTAAAACTCACCCTGTCTTGGAAAGTTTGTCAATTTGCGTCTTTTCAATGACAAGTGGAAACCAAGCATTAGCTAACGCTAGACTTCCACTTGTCATTTAAAAGACGCAAGTTGACAAACTTTCCAGGACAGGGTGGCTTTTACCAACACAAAAAGCAAAGAAAGTAGTAGTAGCGAGTAACTAAAACTCACCATGTCTTGGAAAGTTTGTCAATTTGCATCTTTTCAATGACAAGTGAAAACCTAGCATAATTCGAAATCGAGGCGAGTGAGTAAGTCACTTTTTATCGAGAATCGATTAAGCTAGTAAAAGTGAGTGAGTGACTCGCTTGAACTGTCAGATTACTCGCCTGGCTTTTCGCAGGTGACTTGGTGAATATGTTGGTAAAATTAACAATTTTGAATAAGTATATGTGTTCTTTGGTCACATCTACAGCCTGGGATGGAATAGGCTAAGATGATATGTGATGAGTGAAAGTCATTATCGACAAATTTCGTCTGCGTAAGGTGACTGTCACAGGTGATAATCATTTTTTTGTGACTATTTTCTGTGACAGCTATTTAGCTATCCCCTTCATGTTAAACTATTTATGTATGCTATATTTTCTGCATTTTCCTTCACATGAAGATATGAATAGTCATGTTTATTTTTACAAAGAATTAAAATAAATTAATTTCAGTTAAAAGTTGTAAAAATTAACAAAAACAATTGTGCTTTTATTCAAGAAAAAAAACTAATCTTCAATAATGGGTGCAGGGAATTCGTAGCGCGGGTTACTTTAAATCAGCAGAGAAACACATCGGCGATGGTGTGGTTTAATCACTTGAACTCGAAACTAATTTATATTTAAAATATGACCAACGCACAATTTTGCTTAATTTTTTTTGCAATTATTCACTTAAATTGTTTAATTTTAACACTTTAAAACAAATTTGGTGACTGCAATAAAGAAAACTTACAAATTGACCCGAGAGAAATGTCAAATCTTGCTAGTATGTGTGCAAATCAATATTTTCTCTCAAAGTGATACCAAATATGCACTATTTTTTGGTTATCACTTTATTCAGATGGAAAATCAAATACTATCACAAATGTGATGATCACAAATCACCTTACGCGATTCCACCCCAGGAGACTCCTTCTCTTGTGAGGAGTCACAAGTCATAAGTCCTTGTGACTATTTATTGTGAGGATTGTTGTGACTCGATAGCAATATTGAATTCTCCCCCAATCCTCACAAGAAAACTCACAACGAAACTCACCGCAAAGGTAAATTGTTTAGTGTCATTATTCGAGCAGCTGGTTATTAAAAACAAAAAAATAAATTGAAATTGGGCCAGTCGGATTATTAACTTTATTATTAAAAATACATAAATTATAATAACATAAATAATAACTTATGAAAAATTGTTAGACTGCACCATGCAGAAACTATGACGAATCGAATCGGATGACAACAGATGATTCTCAGGTCTGGGACCACAGTTTAAAGCACTCAGCAGCACAATTCTTTTTTTTTGCTGTTTTTTTTGTGTTGTTTTCGTTTTGTTAATTTTTCACATCAATTGGTTTTTATGAATGTATGTAATGAAAATTAAAGCTCACTTTGTTAGATAGGACAATTTGTTGCGAAATAGAATTAGAATTATCACAATGGTTTCATTTTGTATGTTTATTATTTATAATTCAATGCGAAACTTATTACAGCTGTCACACAACTAAAAAAAAAACAACAAAACAAAGGATAGTCTTTGTATGACCAGAAATTATCTATGTATAGAGGGTATTCATTTATGACATTTAAGTGTTCGAAACTAATATGCCGTTTTTACTGGGCCAAATGAGGTAATTTCATTGCAAATTTCCAAATGAGATCCGAAATTACCTAATTTCCCATACAAAATCACATTTCGAAATGAGGTAATTTCAACCTCATTTGCACGAAATTAGGTTGGAAATTAGGTGAATGCATCCAGCAGGAATCAGTTTCAAAAGCTCTTAAAAGCTATGGTATGAAAATATCAATACACTATACTCAACAACATAAAACAGTAGTTTGCAGAATCTCCATACGAAGTACTGGATGTTGAACCACAATACAAAACACTCATATTAACTAGATAGTTTTACAAATAGAAGTTTCTATGCAGGCTCCAGGTCAATAAAAAGACGGTGTTAAATGGCAAGCGACGTTTCGAGCATGAATACACTCTTCATCAGGCCCTTTTTATTGAAAAAATATAACAATATTTAATTCTTGTGTAGATGATGATGATAGATGATAGATGATTTTTATTCCAAAAAAATGTTATATACAATGGTTTCAATTAAATTTTGTTGGTGTTTAAGCCAAAAAACTACCTTATCATATGTATCATAAAATGTATTTGTTATCAGCTTAAAGATAAGTTAATATCTATATGAAGCCACAGGGGGCAGTTTAACTTACCCATGTAAACTTTTAGTAATATAGAAAAACGACCCTTCCTGTGGCATTTTCTACTTTTATACTTCCTCTTTTCTTATTAATACTCGTCGAGATAAGAACTTATCACTTATTGTTAGGAATTATTTATAGTCCAATAAATAATGAACTTTAACTAAATTACCGTGTGTTACTATTAAAAATTGTTTTTCTTTTACAAACCTACCGGGATCAATACCGCACCCCAACATATGGTCCTAATCGAGCCAAATTATCAAAAATATACGATTTGATACAATCACCGATCACTCATTTGGCACCTGAAAAGGAAAAAACGTGGAATTTCATTCCTTCATTCCAAATCACCACCAGCTCTGCTCCGCAAGACTGATCTACACACGTGGAAACATCTAAACAACCAAAAAATACACTCATTTCATCTTTAAAAATCAAATTTATTAAAATTACATCAAGTTTGGCTAAATTACAACATTTTACCGATCTTAAAAGGCAGATCTATCAAGAAGAAAAAGCATACAACAGCGACCAGAAACAAGTTCAGCATCATTATCTCATAATTATCATCAGTATCTTCATCATCATCTTTACCAAAAAGCTCTATCTACCATCGTAATTAACAAATTTTACGTGCATATATTCACCACATTTATTCCATCAACCAAAAGTTTTCTCATCAATTCTCATTCTCATCATCATCATCATCATCATCATCATCATCATCATCATCATCATCATCATCATCATCATCATCATCATCATCATCATCATCATCATCATCATCATCATCATCATCATCATCATCATCATCATCATCATCATCATCATCATCATCATCATCATCATCATCATCATCATCATCATCATTATCATCATCATCATCATCATCATCATCATAGACATCTTTATTGCTGCTCAACTCTATAGATCATCAAAAATTCTCTTCTATCATCATTAACCTGATCGCAGTAAGATCACATCACACATCAGTGCGATACTCACCATGATCTTTTCAAGGTCTAGAGTAATCGAAAACCAGTTTTTTATCATCAGTTTGACAGCAGCAACAGGTACGTGTGCTTGATTTTGTTCTTGTGCAAGTTAATGAATGCGTTTAGAAAAATAATTTTTAATTTGGAAAAATACTTTATCTAATTTACATACATAAAAGCGAAAGAAAAGTTATTCCATTTTGCTGGGTATTTTACGTAATTTTTTGTGAAAATTATTAAATTAAGTAGTTAGCAATTTAAAACTATTTTAGTGAAAAATGTCTGAGATGGAGAATTTTATTTTTTGTGCCGATAATTTGGTTGAATATCTCGCGGATATTAAAGAGATTAATTTAAACACTTCATCTTCATCGCTTCATTCGTTGGAAGCAAGGAAAGTAGAGCTTACTAGTTTATGGGCAGATGTAAAATCTGCATTTGCAATTTTCGTTCGTAACACGGTTGAACCATTATCTCCAGAGAATTTAAGTGCAGTAAAATCTAAATACAAAACGTCTACAGAAACCTATATCTCGTGCTTAGAATTTATTTTAAATGCAGCTGATCGGTTGAACCCATCAACAAGCAGAGGTGAATCTTCTCCAGACAAGACCGAACATATTGCATTGGGTGTATCTCAAGTACTCCTTCAGGTAAGATCTCTTGCCAATCAACAGGAAAATTCCTCGCAAGGGTATTTTACACTACCCGCTTGTGATTCTAGTGTTTTTAATGGTGATTATCTTATGTGGCCAACGTTCCGCGACATGTTCACTGCGGTCTACATAAAGCACCCGAAACTTAGTCCAGTTCAAAAGCTATTTAAACTTTTAGCTAAAACTCGCGACGATGCTCACAGCATCGTTTCTAAATTTTCCTTAACGGATGACAATTTTCAAATTGCATGGAACGCTCTTAAAGAGCAATATGAAAATAAGAGGATATAAGTTAACAAACAATTGAAGATTTTATTGAATATTTCTCACAATTCAAATGAAACAGATAAGTGTCTTAAGCAAATTAATAGAGAAGTAAACGATTGTCTTAGTGCTATAGCTTCCTATGAAATTCAAACTGAAACATGGGATTCATTCATAACATTTTTAGTGTCAAGTCGTTTACCAGAAAAACATTATCGCTGTGGGAGGCGAGTTTAGAAAATCCATCAGAGATACCAACATGGAAAGCAATGAGTAGTTTTCTAGTAGCTCGATACAAAGTGCTCGAAACGGTTAGTGATGTTCGCATGGCTAATTCAAAAATGAGTGTTTCTGTATCACAGACACGGCCAGTAAAGAAATTAGAGGCGCACCTTGCCAAGGTTAATAAAGATTCCTGTCTAGATTTCAAAGGTAAACATTCCTTACGCGTTTGTCCTTCGTTTTTGCAAAAATCAGTTCTGAATAGAATTGAAATTATAAGAACAAACAAAGCATGTTTTAATTGTTTATCTATTTTTCATACTACACATCAGTGAAAAAGCCTTTTTACATGCAACCAGTGCAAAAAGCGACACCATACACTTTTACATTTGCAAACATCGATTGAGTCAACTTCACAAACCAATGAACCAAGTCAAAACTTGAACTCTATACCAAAATCCATTTCAAATACAGATTCACAACAAAACAATATACAGTCCACTTCCATATCAAACCCTCAACCTGTAAATTCTTACTTTTCAAAATCTGCAAATCAAGTCCTTTTAGCCACAGCTTTAGTTCATGTGTTTTCTCATGGTACAAAATATACTCTCCGAGCTTTAATAGACCCTGGATCAGAAATTACTTTAATTTCAAAGGCTGCTCAACTTCGTTTAGATCTTCATTGCACTCCTATAAATGCAACCATTTCTGGAGTCAACGCTATCCTAGCAACGACTTCAAAATTGTTATGCCATTTTAGAATGGGTTCTCATTTCAACTCTACTACCGTTCCGGTACAAGCCTTAGTCGTCGATAACCCAACAAGGAAACTTCCTTCCCAATCAATAAACTTTTTGGAACTCTCAAGATTCTCTGGGATTCAACTAGCTGATCCTTATTTTTACAAATCTTCCAGAATATATCTACTTATTGGTACTGATATTTATCCGAATATCATTCAACAAGGACTTCGTCATGACGTTTATGAAAGCTTAGTAGCACAGTATACAATTTTTGGCTGGATTATTTCTGGTCTTCTTCAAAAACCAAATAATTCCACGCCTTCAAAATTTACATCCTTTGTCAACTAAGTCTTAGTTGATGACGAAATCAAACGCTTTTGGGAACTAGAAGAGATTTTTACTCCTAAGCTTTTGTCACCAGAAGAAAGCTTCTGTGAAAATTTATATTCAGAATCGACGTATCGAGAGCCCGACGGTAGGTATGTTGTTAAACTACCGTTTAAAAATGAATTTTCTCATGATTTACAACTTGGTCCCTCAAGAAATATCTGCTTAAAACGTTATATTTCCTCCGAAAATCGACTTAAAAGAACACCCCTACTTGAAGCGGAATACAATAATGTAATACAAGAGTATTTAGATGTTGATCATATGAAAAGGGTTCCTTCTGAAGAAATATCTTTCGACAGTAAAATTGTTTCATATTATCTACCCCACCACGCTGTTGTTAGACCAGAAAGCTCAACAACACGTCCGCGAGTGGTCTTTAATGCATCAAATCCAACTCAAAATGGAAACAGTCTTAACGACGTTCTTCACACTGGTCCAAGCTTACAACAAGACTTACTCTCACTTATGCTTCGTTGGCGTACGTATCGATATGTATTTAACGCAGATATTGCCAAAATGTACAGGCAGATACGCATTCATCCTTCTCAGACCTCATATCAAAGAATTCTTTTTAGAACGTCTCCTAACAAATCAATAGAAGATTTTGAATTACAAAATGTAACCTTTGGTGTAAATTGTGTCCCCTTTTTGGCAATACGCACTTTGTTGAAGCTTGCTGATGACGAAGAGTTAAAATATCCCATTGGATCTAAGATGCTTCGCAACGATTTCTATGTTGACGATTTGCTTTCCGGCTCTGATACGTTAGAGCAATCTCTTCAAGCACAATCAAACATAATTTCGATTCTCGCATCAGCTGGTTTTGTTCTAAGAAAATGGACAGCCAATAATAGATCTTTATTAGACCACATACCAAAAGATCAAATTTTAAATAACCTCTTTCTTAACTTAACCGATCAAAGCTCTGTTAAGACTCTTGGAGTTTTTTGGAACGCCAAAACCGACTCATTTTATTATAAAATAAACCCTATTGTCTTCCCGTCGGCTTGTACTAAGCGAGAGGTTTTTTCTCATATAGCTAAACTTTTCGACCCTGCAGGTTGGACTGCACCAATCATAATTAAAGCAAAAATTCTCATGCAACAGATATGGAAAGATAAAACACAATGGGATGAAACATTAAAAAATCATTCTCTATCTGTTTGGGAATCTTTTACAAAAACTTTCATTGAAATTTCAAGGCTTAAAATCCCTAGATGGCTGGGAACAGGTTCTTCGGTCCTAGTTGAAATTCATGGATTTTGTGATGCCTCTGAGGACGCTTATGCCGCTGCTATTTATGTGAAGGTTTTATACCCGGCCTGGAATAGTAGATGTCAACTTTTGTGCGCTAAAACCAAAGTAGCACCTGTCAATACAATCTCAATCCCAAGACTAGAACTTTGTGGTGCTGTTCTCCTGTCAAAACTTTTGAAAAATGTGCTGGACATAGTCAGTACCCAAACTATTACCGTTTACTTATGGACAGACTCATCAATAGTTCTCGCATGGTTAGAAAAACCGCCATGTTCGTGGCAAACATTCATAGCCAACCGAACAAGCCTCATAAAGAGCAACGTAGGAGATATTCCGTGGATACACGTTTCATCAGCCGACAATCCGACTGATTTGGCAACTAGGGGGATGGCTCCTGGTGAACTTCTTGACAATGACTTGTGGTGGCATGGTCCGATTTGGCTACGTACAAATCACCTGCCTTACCCCTCTTCCATTCGCTCATGTGTCAACGAAGCTGACCTTGAGTCTAAGCCTATTAAATCTTTTCACTCTTCGGTAAACAATACTGAAGATATACTTCAAAGATTTTCATCTTTTCCAAAAGCATTAAGAGTAATATCATATATATTTAGCTTTTATACCCGCACGAGCCCACGGTTCAAGGTTAAACCATTTTATACAAATTTGAACATTCAGAGAGATGAGATCCTTTTTGTCAAAGAAAGACTCATTATGCTTTCTCAACAAACCTATTTTCCCTCTGAATACAAACACTTAGAATTAAATCAATCAGTCAAGAAATCAAGTCAACTTCTAACACTGAATCCAGTTCTCGATCTGAAAGGCATAATGAGAGTAAATGGTCGACTTGTAAACTCAAGTCTCTCTTGGTCTGAAAGGTATCCAATTATTTTGCCGTACAACTCCTTGTTTGCCAAACTTCTTGTGGATTTTATACATCAGATAACTCTGCATGGGGGCAACCAGTTAATGTTTGTTTTAATTCGGCAAGAATATTGGGTACCAAAACTCAAGAATTTAATTAAGGCTCGCATACATAAATGTAAGACCTGTGTAGTTCACAAGAAACAACAACGCTCTCAGCTCTTGGCTGCTTTACCCCCAGAAAGGTCAGACTTTTCAAAACCATTTTCAAAAGTTGGAATAGATTTTGCTGGTCCCTTCGATATCAAAACATATTTTGGACGCAGCAGTCGGATAACTAAAGGCTATGTTTGCATTTTTGTATGCTTTTGTACAAAAGCCATCCACTTAGAAGGAACCACAGAGTTATCAACTGCTTCGTTTTTGGCTGCATTTTATCGATTTGTTGGAAGAAGGGGTCTTCCTCGTGATATTTATTCCGACAACGGAACGAACTTTGGTGGTGCTAATCGAGTTCTGAAAGAAGATTTTAAAACCAGTCTCAAAGAATCGGCCTCGAAATTTTGTAATTGTTATAATAATTGGCCATCTTGGCATTTTATTCCACCCGGTGCTCCTCACATGGGCGGTCTGTGGGAGGCAGGGGTTAAAAGCTTTAAGACCCACTTCAAAAAGGTTGCAACTTCTTACAAGTACACTTTCGAAGAATTCACAACACTGTTATGTCGCATCGAATCATGTCTAAATTCCCGTCCAATCAGCGCAATTACTGAAAATCCATTCGAAAATATGAAAAGTATCCTCTTTTGAATGCAAATTACAAAGGGTGCAGTGAGTTGTAGATGAACTTTTAAAGGGCGAGCCGTTTAAATTAAGTTGCTCGCTTCTTGCTTTACAGATTAAAGAAATTTCTCTTGTACTATATTCGTCACTAAAATAGTTATTTATGAGACCATGTTTTAAATCAGGGTAAATAACTCTGTTGATTGATGAAGACATTTTTTGCAAATTTTCAATTTTCATTACGCTGGAAGATATGGACAGCCTGTAATATTCCATAGAGTTGTTCTTTTAGCAAGATTAAATTAGTATATTGGAAATTTAGATCAATTCCACACTTCCTTGCCCAGTGTCTTCATTCACCTATCCACTCCACTTTGTTATCAAAGACGTACTTAGCTATTGACAGTTGAATTCTATTTGGTGTATATGCAAGTACTTTCAAGATGTAGTCAAAGTGGAGCTTGAGAGTATGAATAAAAAGAGTGGAAAGACCGGTTTCTCTGTAGTAGCCCGTAGCGTAATGGTTAGTGCGTTCGACTGTCACGCTGGAGGTCTGGGATTGCTTCCCAGCCTCGTCCACCTAAAAAACTAAAAAGTTTTTTTTCAGGGCTACTGCCTTTTGCGAGGAATTGACAAATCCTCCAAGAGTATCACTTGTCACGAATAAGTGCTTCTCGTCTAGCCGTTCGGATTTGGCATAAAATTGTAGGTCCCTTCCATTCCTGTCGAAAGGCGCACACAGGAATGGTTGCGAGTTGTTAGTCACTAGGCCCTGGTTCTTCATGAGCCGTTGTGCCACCCGATTTATTTATTTTTTTTAGACCGGTTTCTAGTATTAGAACATAGTTGGGTATATTGGAGGGTAAGTGGAAAAGTCTTTTTAGAAAGAAGGGCTGAAGTTTTTCTACTTCTTCATGCGACTGATATCCCCATGATTGACAGCTGTAGCACATAACGGAGCGCATTACGGCGTCAAATACTTTGTACTTAGCTGAGGTTGGTACATCTTCGCGGTTCATAATTTCTTTCCATGACGCGTTAATCATGCTTTTTGATGCATTCAGGTTTTTTTTCGAGATGTGTGGACAGCGTCATATTAGATTTTAAAAGTATTCCAAGGTATTTGTACTCTGTCACTATTTCAATAGCCTCGCCATTGAACCACATTTCACTTGGTTTAGGTATTGATTTTGTATTTCTAACTATCATTACTTTAGATTTCTCCAGATTAACCGTTAAATTCCACACTTTACAAAAATCCACCAGCTTATTTATCATAAGCTGTAAACTTTGGGGTGATTCTGCCAAAAGCACTATGTCATCTGCATACATGAGAACCTTTACGTTTAGGCTTGCAAAACTTATTCCAGCGGGTAAATATATTGAGATGTCATCAAGAAATATAGCAAGTAGAACTGCACTTAAAAGACAACCTTGTTTGACGCCAGATGTTGTCTCAAACCATTCGGATATATTTTTCCCATCCCAAACCGATGAGCGAGTGTTTTTGACCACCTCGAAGTCAGCCGGCGCACTTTCGATTTTCGGGAAAATAAAAATGCCAATCGATGTATCTCTTATTGTACACTTGATTTAGCAAAAAAAATGTATGTACACCCTCTCGTTTTTTTTTAAATAAACAAAAAATAACTTTGTATGGAAATTTGAAACGCCCATATTTCCTTCACTGTATCGGATACTTTTATGTACACGGGCTTAAATCATTCTCCTATTTCCAACCATTATTGTACATATCACATTTGCTTTACTGTGAAAATTTTTATAATTACCAAAATAGCCCATGATATTTAATATTAACCGCAGTCTGTTGGCAGAGTTCCTGCCCATGGCTCCAACAGTCGTGAGTTCGAATCCTATCCGGGTAAAACTTTTTTTTTAATTCACTTATTTTATTTTCTACTAATAAAAAATAACTTTTTTAGAAAAAAAAAAAATAACTTTTTACAAAAAAAAAGTAAACTTTCTTACAAAAAAAAAAAACACAAATAACTTTATTACAAAAAAAAAACTTACAAAAAAAAATTAAATAGTTTACAAAAAAAAATTTACTTTTTTCAAAACAAAATAAACTTTTTTACAAAAAAAATAAACTTTTTTACAAAGAAAAATTTATTTTTTTACAATAAAAAATTATAATTAAAAAAAAAAAATTTATTTGTTACTTTTTTACAAAGAAAAATTAAATTTTTTACAAAAAAAATAAACTTTTTTACAAAAAAAATTAACTTTTTTACAAAAAAAATAAACTTTTTTACAAAGAAAAATTAATTTTTTTAAAATAAAAAATTATAATTAAAAAAAAAAAAAAATATTATTTGTACATCCTTAGTTTAGTTTTAAGTCAATTAATGCAAAACTATTAAAAAAATATTTTAAAAGTTAATTTTTCATGCATTTTTTTATTTTGGTTATTATTTAATAACCAAAGTGAATTTTGAACTCCGAATAAATTTTAAATATTACTAAATTTAATCCTTAAAACTTACATGCAGGGGCGTATACTTCTTACTTCTTGGGGGGGGGTCACGCCGAAAAAAAAAATAACACAGACTTATACAGTGCTTTACATAAGTATAAACGCACCTGTAAAAATGCATTTTATAGAAAACAGGAAATGGAAGCGACACCTTACTATTTTTTTATTTAATGGCATCAGTAAACAAGGGAATTGAGCAAAAAAAAAGTCCCGTTATTTTCATTGCAGAAGTATAAACGCACTATGCAAATCTCAATTAAGCTTCATTTAATTATGAGTTTCGAGATGACAAACAACGTAGCCGCGTGGTATACATTTAAGAAATACGGAAGAAATACGGAAGGCCAAAATTCAAGACTTTCGTTCAAGTATCCTAAGATGTAGGGCTATTCTTAGGAAAATTTCGAGATTGGGTCGTTTTTCCGTAATTTCTACCAGATCCAGAATCTTATGGAACGAAAATAAGACCCGGGGGTCCGCAGATGCTGACACGTTGCGATAATAGCCGAACAATCAATGTTGCATCTAATGGGGTGCAATTTTTGAGTGCAATTCGTTACGAATTGGGGTTAAACGTTTCATTTTCGACGGATTTTCGTACTTTGCAGTAGAGTGATTGTTAGGGGCAAAATGGCGCCAGCTCCAAATCTGACAACAGCGCACAAACAAAAGATATTGGAATCTACCCGTCAAAATATGGACCGCTATTGAAAAACCGTACTTAACATTTTATTATTTAACGCTTCATCAGCCGACAATCCGACTGATTTGGCAACTAGGGGGATGGCTCCTGGTGAACTTCTTGACAATGACTTGTGGTGGCATGGTCCGATTTGGCTACGTACAAATCACCTGCCTTACCCCTCTTCCATTCGCTCATGTGTCAACGAAGCTGACCTTGAGTCTAAGCCTATTAAATCTTTTCACTCTTCGGTAAACAATACTGAAGATATACTTCAAAGATTTTCATCTTTTCCAAAAGCATTAAGAGTAATATCATATATATTTAGCTTTTATACCCGCACGAGCCCACGGTTCAAGGTTAAACCATTTTATACAAATTTGAACATTCAGAGAGATGAGATCCTTTTTGTCAAAGAAAGACTCATTATGCTTTCTCAACAAACCTATTTTCCCTCTGAATACAAACACTTAGAATTAAATCAATCAGTCAAGAAATCAAGTCAACTTCTAACACTGAATCCAGTTCTCGATCTGAAAGGCATAATGAGAGTAAATGGTCGACTTGTAAACTCAAGTCTCTCTTGGTCTGAAAGGTATCCAATTATTTTGCCGTACAACTCCTTCTTTGCCAAACTTCTTGTGGATTTTATACATCAGATAACTCTGCATGGGGGCAACCAGTTAATGTTTGTTTTAATTCGGCAAGAATATTGGGTACCAAAACTCAAGAATTTAATTAAGGCTCGCATACATAAATGTAAGACCTGTGTAGTTCACAAGAAACAACAACGCTCTCAGCTCTTGGCTGCTTTACCCCCAGAAAGGTCAGACTTTTCAAAACCATTTTCAAAAGTTGGAATAGATTTTGCTGGTCCCTTCGATATCAAAACATATTTTGGACGCAGCAGTCGGATAACTAAAGGCTATGTTTGCATTTTTGTATGCTTTTGTACAAAAGCCATCCACTTAGAAGGAACCACAGAGTTATCAACTGCTTCGTTTTTGGCTGCATTTTATCGATTTGTTGGAAGAAGGGGTCTTCCTCGTGATATTTATTCCGACAACGGAACGAACTTTGTTGGTGCTAATCGAGTTCTGAAAGAAGATTTTAAAACCAGTCTCAAAGAATCGGCCTCGAAATTTTGTAATTGTTATAATAATTGGCCATCTTGGCATTTTATTCCACCCGGTGCTCCTCACATGGGCGGTCTGTGGGAGGCAGGGGTTAAAAGCTTTAAGACCCACTTCAAAAAGGTTGCAACTTCTTACAAGTACACTTTCGAAGAATTCACAACACTGTTATGTCGCATCGAATCATGTCTAAATTCCCGTCCAATCAGCGCAATTACTGAAAATCCATTCGAAAATATGAAAAGTATCCTCTTTTGAATGCAAATTACAAAGGGTGCAGTGAGTTGTAGATGAACTTTTAAAGGGCGAGCCGTTTAAATTAAGTTGCTCGCTTCTTGCTTTACAGATTAAAGAAATTTCTCTTGTACTATATTCATCACTAAAATAGTTATTTATGAGACCATGTTTTAAATCAGGGTAAATAACTCTGTTGATTGATGAAGACATTTTTTGCAAATTTTCAATTTTCATTACGCTGGAAGATATGGACAGCCTGTAATAATCCATAGAGTTGTTCTTTTAGCAAGATTAAATTAGTATATTGGAAATTTAGATCAATTCCACACTTCCTTGCCCAGTGTCTTCATTCACCTATCCACTCCACTTTGTTATCAAAGCCGTACTTAGCTATTGGCAGTTGAATTCTATTTGGTGTATATGCAAGTACTTTCAAGATGTAGTCAAAGTGGAGCTTGAGAGTATGAATAAAAAGAGTGGAAAGACCGGTTTCTCTGTAGTAGCCCGTAGCGTAATGGTTAGTGCGTTCGACTGTCACGCTGGAGGTCTGGGATTGCTTCCCAGCCTCGTCCACCTAAAAAACTAAAATGTTTTTTTTCAGGGCTACTGCCTTTTGCGAGGAATTGACAAATCCTCCAAGAGTATCACTTGTCACGAATAAGTGCTTCTCGTCTAGCCGTTCGGATTTGGCATAAAATTGTAGGTCCCTTCCATTCCTGTCGAAAGGCGCACACAGGAATGGTTGCGAGTTGTTAGTCACTAGGCCCTGGTTCTTCATGAGCCGTTGTGCCACCCGATTTATTTATTTTTTTTAGACCGGTTTCTAGTATTAGAACATAGTTGGGTATATTGGAGGGTAAGTGGAAAAGTCTTTTTAGAAAGAAGCGCTGAAGTTTTTCTACTTCTTCATGCGACTGATATCCCCATGATTGACAGCTGTAGCACATAACGGAGCGCATTACGGCGTCAAATACTTTGTACTTAGCTGAGGTTGGTACATCTTCGCGGTTCATAATTTCTTTCCATGACGCGTTAATCATGCTTTTTGATGCATTCAGGTTTTTTTTCGAGATGTGTGGACAGCGTCATATTAGATTTTAAAAGTATTCCAAGGTATTTGTACTCTGTCACTATTTCAATAGCCTCGCCATTGAACCACATTTCACTTGGTTTAGGTATTGATTTTGTATTTCTAACTATCATTACTTTAGATTTCTCCAGATTAACCGTTAAATTCCACACTTTACAAAAATCCACCAGCTTATTTATCATAAGCTGTAAACTTTGGGGTGATTCTGCCAAAAGCACTATGTCATCTGCATACATGAGAACCTTTACGTTTAGGCTTGCAAAACTTATTCCAGCGGGTAAATATATTGAGATGTCATCAAGAAATATAGCAAGTAGAACTGCACTTAAAAGACAACCTTGTTTGACGCCAGATGTTGTCTCAAACCATTCGGATATATTTTTCCCATCCCAAACCGATGAGCGAGTGTTTTTGACCACCTCGAAGTCAGCCGGCGCACTTTCGATTTTCGGGAAAATAAAAATGCCAATCGATGTATCTCTTATTGTACACTTGATTTAGCAAAAAAAATGTATGTACACCCTCTCGTTTTTTTTTAAATAAACAAAAAATAACTTTGTATGGAAATTTGAAACGCCCATATTTCCTTCACTGTATCGGATACTTTTATGTACACGGGCTTAAATCATTCTCCTATTTCCAACCATTATTGTACATATCACATTTGCTTTACTGTGAAAATTTGTATAATTACCAAAATAGCCCATGATATTTAATATTAACCGCAGTCTGTTGGCAGAGTTCCTGCCCATGGCTCCAACAGTCGTGAGTTCGAATCCTATCCGGGTAAAACTTTTTTTTTAATTCACTTATTTTATTTTCTACTAATAAAAAATAACTTTTTTAGAAAAAAAAAAATAACTTTTTACAAAAAAAAAGTAAACTTTCTTACAAAAAAAAAAAACACAAATAACTTTATTACAAAAAAAAAACTTACAAAAAAAAATTAAATAGTTTACAAAAAAAAATTTACTTTTTTCAAAACAAAATAAACTTTTTTACAAAAAAAATAAACTTTTTTACAAAGAAAAATTTATTTTTTTACAATAAAAAATTATAATTAAAAAAAAAAAATTTATTTGTTACTTTTTTACAAAGAAAAATTAAATTTTTTACAAAAAAAATAAACTTTTTTACAAAAAAAATTAACTTTTTTACAAAAAAAATAAACTTTTTTACAAAGAAAAATTAATTTTTTTAAAATAAAAAATTATAATTTAAAAAAAAAAAAAAATATTATTTGTACATCCTTAGTTTAGTTTTAAGTCAATTAATGCAAAACTATTAAAAAAATATTTTAAAAGTTAATTTTTCATGCATTTTTTTATTTTGGTTATTATTTAATAACCAAAGTGAATTTTGAACTCCGAATAAATTTTAAATATTACTAAATTTAATCCTTAAATTTTTAAATCAAAAATGTATAAGCATATTTTGAACTCCGCATAAGTTTTAAATATAATATACTTCAATCTTATGTTTTTAAATCAAAAACCTTTAAAAATTTGTTTAATCAACTCGTTCTTCATTTGTCTTTAGTTCGTTGTTCGGTTTTATCTTTTATGTTGGATTTATGGTGGACTTACATGCAGGGGCGTATACTTCTTACTTCTTGGGGGGGGGTCACGCCGAAAAAAAAAATAACACAGACTTATACAGTGCTTTGCATAAGTATAAACGCACCTGTAAAAATGCATTTTATAGAAAACAGGAAATGGAAGCGACACCTTACTATTTTTTTATTTAATGGCATCAGTAAACAAGGGAATTGAGCAAAAAAAAAGTCCCGTTATTTTCATTGCAGAAGTATAAACGCACTATGCAAATCTCAATTAAGCTTCATTTAATTATGAGTTTCGAGATGACAAACAACGTAGCCGCGTGGTATACATTTAAGAAATACGGAAGAAATACGGAAGGCCAAAATTCAAGACTTTCGTTCAAGTATCCTAAGATGTAGGGCTATTCTTAGGAAAATTTCGAGATTGGGTCGTTTTTCCGTAATTTCTACCAGATCCAGAATCTTATGGAACGAAAATAAGACCCGGGGGTCCGCAGATGCTGACACGTTGCGATAATAGCCGAACAATCAATGTTGCATCTAATGGGGTGCAATTTTTGAGTGCAATTCGTTACGAATTGGGGTTAAACGTTTCATTTTCGACGGTTTTTCGTACTTTGCAGTAGAGTGATTGTTAGGGGCAAAATGGTGCCAGCTCCAAATCTGACAACAGCGCACAAACAAAAGATATTGGAATCTACCCGTCAAAATATGGACCGCTATTGAAAAACCGTACTTAACATTTTATTATTTAACGCTTTAACTCTTCTTATTTCAAAAATTAATTTAATACCACAATCTAGTGCATTTTTTTTTACAAAGATTGTTTTCAGTGACAACAAATAGTTAAGCCTTGATGGGCAAGAAAGTTTTAACGGTTATTGGCACAAAAAATGGAATGTGGCATTAAAACATTTTTAAAATAAGAAGAGCTAAAGCGTTAAATAATAAAATGTTAACTACGGTTTTCCAATAGCGGCCCATATTTTGACGGGTAAATTCCAATATCTTTTGTTTGTGAGCGTTTGTCAGATTTGGAGCTGGCGCCATTTTGCCCCGAACAATCACTCCACTGCTTCTTAAAGTACGAAAAACTGTCGAAAATGAAACGCCGAACCCCAATTCGTAACGAATTTCACTCAAAAAATGCACCGAATTATATGTAACATTGATTGTTCGGTTATTATCGCGACGTGTCAGCATCTGCGGACCCCCGGGTTTTATTTTCGTTCCATAAGATTCTGGATCTTGTATAAAATTAGGGAGAAACGACCCAATCTCGAAATTTTTCCTAAGAATAGGCCTACATCTTAGGATACTTGCACGAAAGTCTTGAATTTTGGCCTTTTCCGTATCGCTTAAATGTATACCACGCGGCTTCGTTGTTTGTCATTTCGAAACTCATAAGTAAATGAAGCTTAAACGAAATTTGCATAGTGCGTTTATACTTCTGCAATACGAAAAAATCTGTTTTTATTTTCTAAACAACGCTAGGGAAAATAACGGTCCTTTTTTTTTTTTGCTCAATTCACTTATTTAGAATAAAAAAATAGTAAGGTGTCGCTTCCATTTCCAGTTTTCTATAAAATGCATTTTTACAGGTGCGTTTATACTAATGCAAAGCACTATTTATAAAAAGTCAAGTGCCATATATTTTTTTTTTTTATATTTTACTGTGGGTATAAACAAGAAAAGGGAAAAAGTCTTAATTAACTATACTATAATACATTTATATAAAAAATAAATTGGGTGGCACAACGGCTCGTGAGGAACCAGGCCTAGTGACTAAAAACTCGCCAACATTCCTGTGTGCACGTGTCGACAGGAATGAGAGGGACCTACAATCTTATGCCGAATCCGAACGGTTAGATGAGAAGCACTAATTCATGACAAGCGATAACTCTTGGAGGATTTGTCAATGCGTCCATAGAGACTGTAGCCCTGAAGTTTTTAGTTTTAAGGTGGACGAGGCTGGGAAGTGAACCTAGATCTCTAGCGTGAAAGTCCAACGCACTAACCATTACGCTATTGGTTGAAATAAGCTCATTTGGAAATAAGAATTTGTATGGGAAATGATGTACATTCGGATCTCATTTGGAAATTTTCAACGACATTACCTCATTTGGCCCAGTGAAAACGTATAGTATTAGTATAACGGGCTATTCGTTTCTATACCTTAATGCAACATTTTTTTATGGCTGGCCACAAGACTAGAAAAGTCTCGGTCTCGATCTCGCATGACGAGACCGAGACTAGACGAGGCGAGACTGCCTTTAAAGCAACCGAGACGAGACTGTATATTTGGACCGACATTTACAGAGAGTCTAATAAATTAAAAAAATCCAATATTAGTTAAATATTTATTTTCTTCTGCACATATTCAAACGATAATTGAAAATATTTCATTCCAATAATCAACAGTTTGTCCGGCAATCGTATTTTTCGGAGACGAGACCGAGACGAGACTTAATTATACGAGACCGACACGAGACCGAGACGAGACAGAAAATTTTCGATTTTAACGAGACCGAGACTTACAAAAGTCTCTCAGAGTCTCGTCTCGTGGCCAGCCCTACATTTTTTGTTTTGTAGGACCTCAGCAACAGCATACAGCAGTCTCCAGTTGCCTGAACAACAAATCTGAGTTTAGCAATCAAAATACTGAGGAAAAAATATTGGATTCGCTGGGTCATTTGTTTTGAATTTTGTTCACAATTTATTTTATTTCAGCTAGTTCTAATTTGAATTGAAGTTGCAGGAAATATTAGTAAAATAACATTAGGTACTCTCTTTTCTGTTTCTGAAATTTAAGTAAACAGTTAAATATAAATATTCACTACTGAAAATGAAAACAATAGTTATGATTTTCAAAAATGACCACTTGGGCAAATTGCTTATACGATAACAATAGTGGACAAATTAAAATACATTCCAAATTCGTATTTTAATTGAATACAAAGATTCGTTTTAGTTGCTTTTCAATAAAAGTGTGAAAAAAGTTCAGGAGTGATTTGTATATGCTTCTGATTTGAAAAAAAAAATAATTTTGTTTCTAAGCTGGCCATACGTGACCGAACCAACAAGCCGAACGGCCCGGAGGTGAACCAAAATTGCCCGTGAGTGGGAAAACTCAGATGGCTTCGTTTGGTTCGGCCGAAGAATTTGGATTTTCAGCCAGTCCAAAATCCACGAACATGAACCTTCGAATGTTCGGCTCTATCGTCTGCGGGGAATCAGCAAGCCTAGCAGTTATGTTTGCTTCAAACTTTCCAATCGCTCCACCGCACCGCTACTTAATAATAAAATCCTACTTTCTCACTCTTCTCATTAAATTGTAGAATACAATTTTCACAAAAAACATCTAACTGTCTTATTTTCTCCATGAGAGACCGGAACCAAATAGCTCCGAGCTGTTCGGCTCGGTCGTGTATGGCCAGCTTAAGACTGTCAGGATGGCAAATTGAAAGGCAAAATAAATATGTACAACAAATATACCTAATCTTTTTATCTTTCTTACCAGTAAAGCCTTTCTGATAAAAATAATTGACAAAGTTGTTAAATTCTGTAAACCTTGTCGCGTTTTTGTCAAGGATTCCATTTGACTGGTCAAACGGTCACCAAGGAGGAGTTCCAATAAATCGCCTTTACCATAGCTATAAACTTTTGCATTCACAGAGAAAAAAACAACGTAAAATCAAAGCAAAAAACTTTGATTCTAATATTTTTCGGAACGATTTGGCGCCAACGCCAAAAATTCTCAAATCAAAGTGGAGCGACTTTATTTCAAAGTGATTTCATACTTGAAAACGAACTAGATTTTACTACGTTTATATGTTGATTTAAAGTGGAATCAAGGTTAAATCAAATTCGTCCATCTTTTAAAACAACATTTATCTACTTCGAATCAACGTAGATTGAACTTCGCTTGGTTAGGTATTGATTCAAAATGGCTACCCACGCCACGCTAAAGTGAATCGTTTAATGCTATGAGTATTTCATATTAATAAATATAGGAAAAGTAATTAAATATTGTTTTTCGATTATATGAAAGTGAATTTTAAGTGCGCGTTTAATTTGTTCACAAAAAAACAACAACGCGCTGTCGAAATTCTTTATATTAAGCTTACAAATACAAAAAAATTGAGGTTTACTTGACTATGCAACACTTTGAAACTACGTTGATGGCACTTTAAATGCCATTAAAGTGGATCCTAATGTAAAATGTGGATTTCAATGTAAAACTGAATACGTTTCACTTTGACACAAGGTTGAGCGCACTTTAAATGTGGATCTCAATGTAAAAATGATAACGTTTCACTTTAAAACAACGTTGAACGGAATGTAAATGTACAAAAGTTGATTTCAATGTATAAATAAAAATGTTTTACTTTGAAACTAGGTTGGATCTCTTAAAATTACGTCGCATATTAAAATTAACATTGTTTCAACGTAAAAATAAAAATGCACGACTTCATTTAAAATACTTTAGATCAAATACGGTCGTATTTAATTTAAGATCGCAATTTTTCCCTCACTGATACGGGATTCATAGGTTCCTTTGTAAAAATAATCCACATGCATATTAACAACATTATTTTTCGATCATAAATGTTGAATAAGTGCAAACAAAATCATATCATAATAGGTTTTCATCATAGTTTTATATATTTATGACTATTTCTCGTTCACATTAACATTTTTTGGTTAGAATAACAATAAATCGAAAGTTGTCACTCACATTATGTAGATATTTTTGTTTGCTTTTAAAAATAATCTTCTCTGTCATACAGAAATCAAATAAAACAATTTCTATATGGTGTTCTATAATGTGTTTAAAGATTTTATTTTCAGAAATATAAAATGTTCTTTTTCAAAATCCTATTGGTTTTACTTTACTGAGTGAACATTTCGAAACAACTACAGTCTCTAATTTCTGTTTGGTTAAACAGGTTTTGGCTGTCATCTTAAAACGGAACCTATGATTGTTTATGCATATATTTTAAGATTTTAATGTATTATCATATGAGAAGTTTGTTGTTAACTTAAATTTGAGGTACGAGGAAGAAAATCTAAGTTGCATCAATTGAATACAAAATATGGTAGGTAGGTATTTCATTGCCATGAAAATTAAATTCCTTATTGAAATCCAAGTTACCAACATTCAAATTTTCTATTGAATTCTGAATTTACCAATCGAAAATCATATTAGCTTTCTAGATAACCAACTTGCTTTTTTTTGGATGTGGTTACTAAATAATTATTTCAGATCAACAAAATTGTCTTGAGTTCTCGGGGGGGGGGGGACATGACACCGTGACCCCCCCCCCTGTATACGCCGTTGCTTACATGTATCTTCGTCTGCAAATATGAAGAAAAGTAGAGCAGGACAAATGTATGCCAAAACTCTGAGCGTGTGAAAGAGAACCATTTAGAAGATGAACACACTTTCGTTGTTCCGCATACGACGAACAACAAAAAAAATCAACTGATTATTATACCAATAGTTAAACAATGGCCACGTTCGGGTGGTAAGCAGATACGTATCTGAGATACGTTAGAATCTGATATGTTTTCGAACGACCAGAACCGGATACGTAACCAAACCAAAGAAAACCAAGAAAATGAACCGATGAGATGTCAGCTGTTAGTATAATCCAAACAAATCCAAACATTTTTGTGATAGCTTTAGATTTCTTTTTGACATCAGCTGTTTGGTTCGTCAGCTGGTTTTTCCTTAGGCATTATAGCAACAGAAACAAATCCAGATACCTTTGGTTACGTATCCGAACGCGGCCAATATTATCAGCGAGTCATCCTATAAATCTATAATTTTCCAGTAATTTCGGTTCCTAGCAGTGCTGCCAGGATTGCATTGTTTTCGGCCGAACTAGGTTTTCTTATAGATTTTTCTTTAGATACATATTTATGGATTTACATGTATCTTCGTCTGCAAATATGAAGAAAAGTAGAGCGGGACAGATGTATGCCAAAACACCGAGCGTGTGAAAGAGAACCATCAAGAAGATGAACATGTTCGTCTTCAAATCTGCATTATGGCAATGCCTATAATCTTCATGCACGAAGATCTTCTGCATTTTGGTGTTCGCTCTCTATCCAACAAACTTAAATTTTAATTTTGCATACCCTTTTTTTGCAGAAGTCGGACGAAGATACATGTAATAAAATCCACCATATTGCTGGATTTACATGTTTCTTCGTCTGCATAATGCAGAAAAGTAGAGTATACAAAACATCAAAGCGAGTGAAAGAGAACCATCAAGAAGATGAACATGTTCGTCCTTATTTCTGCATTATAGCACTTTCCTATAATGCAGATACGAAGTTCTTCTGCATTTTAATCTTTTCTCTCTATCTAACAAATATACGTTTTGTATTTGGCATCCCTTTTTCTTTGCAGAAACCAAATACAGATACATGTAAGTCCAACATATATGTATAACTATAGACGGTGTTCACAATGGACTGACTCTTTCGACTATTTTTGACTTCTCTGAAATTTATATCACTCCCCCTTTATTAAGGGGGAAAAAAGCTTTTATAATTGTGTTTGTCCATACCTGATTTCATGTTCTATTCATCGCGGGAAAATGAATTTCGGCTAAAAAAAGCAAATAAATTAAAACTCTACATCATTATATCAGCACAAATAGATCTATAAATATAACTTCATTTTCAAACTAAATTTATATTTGTTTTTGTTAATTTCCACGTACTTTTAGTTTTCTTTTTTCTACAAATGCCACGATTTTTTAAACATAAAAACTTTTTTACAAAAAAAAATAAATTTATTTACAAAAAAACAAAAAACCTTTTTACAAAGAAAAATTAATTTTTTTACAAAGAAAAATTAATTTTTTTACAAAAAAAATTTTAATTTTTACAAAAAAAAAAAAAATTTATAAAAAAAAAATAAACTTTTTACAAAAAAAAAATAACTTTTTTACAAAAATAAATAAAACAAAAAACTTTTTTACAAAAAAAGAAATAAAAATTTTTACAAAAAAAAATAAACTTTTTTACAAAAAAAAAACATTTGTACAAAAAAAAACAAAAAATTTAAAAAATTGAATTATTCAATCATTTTGGTTATTTTATCTTAACTAAAGCGAATTTTGAATTCTGCATAATTTTAAAATATTACTTACTTCAATCTTAAACACTTAAATCAAAAACCTGAAACTGTACACCCCTAGTTAATTTTTAAATACATTTTTAAAAACCTTAAAAAACTGAATATTTCATTAATTTTGGTTATTATTTCTTAACTAAAGCGAATTTTGAATTCTGCATAATTAAAATAAAATCAATCTTAAACGTTTAAATCAAAACTCTGTTATTGTACACCCCGAGTTAATTCTTAAATAAATTTTCAAAAAATTTAAAAAACAAAATTTTTCATTAATTTTGTTATTTTGGTTATTATTTCTTAACTAAAGCGAATTTTGAACTCTGCATAATTTTAAAATATTGCTTACTTCAATCTTAAACACTTAAATAAAAATCTGAAACTGTACACCCCTAGTTAATTTTTAAATAAATTTTCAAAAAAACTTAAGAAACTGAATTTCATTAATTTTGTCATTTTGGTTATTACTTCTTAAATAAAAAGAATTTTGAATTCTGCATAGTTTGTAAATATTACTTACTTCAATCTTGAAAACTTAAATCAAAAATCTGATATTGTACACCCCTAGTTAGTTTTTAAATAAATTTTCAAAAAACTTGAAAAACAGATTGTTTCATTATTATTTTATTTGTGTTACTATTTCTTATAACTAAAGCAAATTTTGAATTCTGTATTATTTTAAAATATTATCTACTTCAATCTAAATCTTTTAAATAAAAAATCTGTTATTGTACGTCCCTAGTTAATTTTTAAATAAATTATGAAAAAAATTCTAAGAAATCTTAAAAGAGTGCATTTTTTCATGAGTTTTATTGTTTTTTCAGTTTCCGTTTAACTAAGGCGAATTTTGATATCCGCATAATTTTTAAATATAACCTACCTCAATCTTATGTTTTTAAATCAAAAATCTGTATTTGTACATCCTTAGTTTAGTTTTAAGTCAATTAATGCAAAACTATTAAAGAAATATTTTAAAAGTTAAATTTTGTATGCATTTTTTTATTTTGGTTATTATTTAATAACCAAAGTGAAATTTGAACTCCGAATAAATTTTAAATATTACTAAATTTAATCCTTAAATTTTTAAATCAAAAATGTATAAGCATATCGTGAACTCCGCATAAGTTTTAAATATAATATACTTCAATCTTATGTTTTTAAATCAAAAACCTTTAAAAATTTGTTTAATCAACTCGTTCTTCATTTGTCTTTAGTTCGTTGTTCGGTTTTATCTATTATGTTGGATTTATGGTGGACTTACATGTATCTTCGTCTGCAAATATGAAGAAAAGTAGAGCGGGACAAATGTATGCCAAAACTCTGAGCGTGTGAAAGAAAACCATTTAGAAGATGAACACACTTTCGTTGTTCCGCATACGACGAACAACAAAAAAAAGTCAACTGATTATTATACCAATAGTTAAACAATGGCCACGTTCGGGTAGTCCTTTTTGACATCAGCTGTTTGGTTCGTCAGCTGGTTTTTCCTTAGGCATTATAGCAACACAAACAAATCCAGATACCTTTGGTTACGTATCCGAACGCAGCCAATATTATCAGCGAGTCATCCTATGACGCTATAATTTTCCAGTAATTTCGGTTCCTAGCAGTGCTGCCAGGATTGCATTGTTTTCGGCCGAACTAGGTTTTCTTATAGATTTTTCTTTAGATACATATTTATGGATTTACATGTATCTTCGTCTGCAAATATGAAGAAAAGTAGAGCGGGACACATGTATGCCAAAACTCCGAGCGTGTGAAAGAGAACCATCAAGAAGATGAACATGTTCGTCTTCATATCTGCATAATGGCAATTCCTATAATCTTCATGCACGATGATCTTCTGCATTTTGGTGTTCGCTCTCTATCCAACAAACGTAAATTTTAATTTTGCATCCCCTTTTTTTGCAGAAGTCGGACGAAGATACATGTAATAAAATCCACCATATTGCTGGATTTACATGTTTCTTCGTCTGCATAATGCAGAAAAGTAGAGTATACAAAACATCCAAGCGAGTGAAAGAGAACCATCAAGAAGATGAACATGTTCGTCCTTATTTCTGCATTATAGCACTTTCCTATAATGCAGATACGAAGTTCTTCTGCATTTTAATCTTTTCTCTCTATCTAACAAATAAACGTTTTGTATTTGGCATCCCTTTGTTTTTGCAGAAACCAAATACAGATACATGTAAGTCCAACATATATGTATAACTATAGACGGTGTTCACAATGGACTGACTCTTTCGACTATTTTTGACTTCTCTGAAATTTATATCACTCCCCCTTTATTAAGGGGAAAATAGCTATTATAATTGTGTTTGTCCATACCTGATTTCATGTTCTATTCATCGCGGGAAAATGAATTTCGGCTAAAAAAAGCAAAGAAATCAAAACTCTACATCATTATAATATCATCAGCACAAATAGATCTATAAATATAACTTCATTTTCAAACTAAATTTATATTTGTTTTTGTTAATTTCCACGTACTTTTTGTTTTCTTTTTTCTCTAAGTGATTTCTACAAATGCCACGATTTTTTAAACATATAAACTTTTTTACAAAAAAAATTAACTTTTTTACAAAGAGAAATTAATTTTTTTACAAAAAAGATTTAAATTTTTACAAAAAAAAAAAAATTATAAAAAAAAATAAACTTTTTACAAAAAAAAATAACTTTTTTACAAAAATAAATAAAACAAAAAACTTTTTTACAAAAAAAGAAATAAAAATTTTTACAAAAAAAATAAACTTTTTTACAAAAAAAAAAACATTTGTACAAAAAAAAAAAACAAAAAATTGAATTATTCAATCATTTTGATATTTCTGTTATTATATCTTAACTAAAGCGAATTTTGAACTCTGCATAATTTTAAATATTACTTACTTCAATCTTAAACACTTAAATCAAAAATCTGAAATTGTACACCCCTAGTTAATTTTTAAATAAATTTTCAAAAACCTTAAAAAACTGAATATTTCATTAATTTTGGTTATTATTTCTTAACTAAAGCGAATTTTGAATTCTGCATAATTTAAAATAAAATCAATCTTAAACGTTTAAATCAAAACTCTGTTATTGCACACCCCTAGTTAATTCTTAAATAAATTTTCAAAAAATTTAAAAAACAAAATTTTTCATTAATTTTGTTATTTTGGTTATTATGTCTTAACTAAAGCGAATTTTGAACTCTGCATAATTTTAAAATATTGCTCACTTCAATCTTAAACACTTGAATAAAAATCTGAAAATGTACACCCCTAGTTAATTTTTAAATAAATTTTCAAAAAACTTAAGAAACTGAATATTTCATTAATTTTGTTGTTTTGGTTATTACTTCTTAAATAAAACGAATTTTGAATTCTGCATAGTTTGTAAATATTACTTACTTCAATCTTGAAAACTTAAATCAAAAATCTGATATTGTACACCCGTAGTTAGTTTTTAAATAAATTTTCCAAAAACTTAAAAAAACTGAATTTTTCATTAATTTTGTTATTTTGGTTATTATTTCTTAACTAAAGCGAATTTTGAATTCTGCATAATTTGTAAATATTACTTACTTCAATCTTGAACACTTAAATCGAAAATCTGATATTGTACACCCCTAGTTAATTTTTAATAAATTTTCCAAAAACTTAAAAAACTGAATTTTTCATTAATTTTGTTATTTTGGTTATTATTTCTTCACTAAGGCGAATTTTGAGTTCTGCATAATTTAAAATATTATATACATCAATCTTAAACGTTAAAGCCAAAAATTTGTTATTTTACACCCCTAGTTAATTTTTAAATAAATTTTCAAAAAATTAAATAAATTGAATTTTTCGTTAATTTTGTTATTTTGGTTATTATTTCTTAATTAAAGTGAATTTTGAAATCTCAATTATTTTAAAATGTTACTTACTTCAATCTTAAACTCTTAAATCAAAAATCTGAAATTGTACACCCCTAGTTAATTTTTAAATAAATTTTCAAAAAACTTAAAAAAAACTGTATTTTGCATTAATTTTGTTATTTTGTTTATTATTTCTTAACTAAAGCGAATTTTGAATTCTGTATAATTTGTAAATATTACTTACTTCAATCTTGAACACTTAAATCAAAAATCTGATAGTGCACAACCCTAGTTAATTTTTCAAAAACTTAAAAAACTAATTTTTCATTAATTTTGTTATTTTGGTTATTATTTCTTAACTAAAGCGAATTTCGTTTTCTGCATAATTTTAAAATATTATCTGCTTCAATCTTGATTTTTAAATCAAAAATCTGTTATTGTACACCACTAGTTAATTAAAAAAAAAAAAATTCTAAAAACTTAAAAAAGTGAATTTTTTCATTAATTTTGTTATTTTGGTGATTATTTCTTAACTAAAGCGAATTTTGATTTCTGCATTATTTTAAAATATTATCTACTTCAATCTTAAGCTTTTAAATCAAAAACACTTAAATCAAAAATCTGAAACTGTACCCCTAGTTAATTTTTAAATAAATTTTCAAAAAACTTAAGAAACTAAATATTTAATTAATTTTGTTATTTTGGTTATTACTTCGTAAATAAAGCGAATTTTGAATTCTGCATAGTTTGTAAATATAACTTACTTCAATCTTGAAAACTTAAATCAAAAATCCAATACTGTACACCCCTAGTTAGTTTTTAAATAAATTTTCCAGAAACTTAAAAAAACTGAATTTTTCATTAATTTTGTTATTTTGGTTATTATTTCTTACCTAAAGCGAATTTTGAATTCTGCATAATTTAAAATATTATCTACATCAATCTTAAACGTTTAAATCAAAAATCTGTTATTGTACGCCCCTAGTTAATTTTTAAATAAATTTTCAAAAAACTGAATTTTTCATTAATTTTGTTATTTTAGTTATTATTTCTTAACTAAAGCGAATTTTGAATTCTGCATAATTTGTAAATATTACTTACTTCAATCTTAAACACTTAAATCGAAAATGTGATATACAATATCATAGTAAATTTTAAATACATTTTCAAAAAACTTGAAAAACAGATTTTTTCATTATTATTTTATTTTTGTTACTATTTCTTATAACTAAAGCGAATTTTGAATTCTGCATAATTTTAAAATATTATCTACTTCAATCTTAATATTTTAAATAAAAAATCTGTTATTGTACGTCCCTAGTTAATTTTTAAATAAATTATGAAAAAAAATCTAAGAAATCTTAAAAGAGTGCATTTTTTCATGAGTTTTACTGTTTTTTCAGTTACCGTTTAACCAAGGCGAATTTTGATATCCGCATAATTTTTAAATATTACCTACCTCAATCTTATGTTTTTAAATCAAAAATCTGTATTTGTACATCCTTAGTTTAGTTTTAAGTCAATTAATGCAAAACTATAAAATTAAAAAATATTTTAAAAGTTAAATTTTTTATGCATTTTTTTATTTTGGTTATTATTTAATAACCAAAGTGAAATTTGAACTCCGAATAAATTTTAAATATTACTAAATTTAATCCTTAAATTTTTAAATCAAAAATGTATTAGCATATCGTGAACTCCGCATAAGTTTTAAATATAATATACTTCAATCTTATGTTTTTAAATCAAAACCCTTTAAAAATTTGTTTAATCAACTCGTTCTTCATTTGTCTTTAGTTCGTTGTTCGGTTTTATCTTTTATGTTGGATTTATGGTGGACTTACATGTGTCTTCGTCTGCAAATATGAAGAAAAGTAGAGCGGGACAAATGTATGCCAAAACTCTGAGCGTGTGAAAGAGAACCATTTAGAAGATGAACACACTCTTTCGTTGTTCCGCATACGACGAACAACAATAAAAATCAACTGATTATTATACCAATAGTTAAACAATGGCCATGTTCGGGTGGTAAGCAGATACGTATCTGAGATACGTTACAATCTGATATGTTTTCGAACAACCAGAACCGAAAACGTAACCAAACCAAAGAAAACCAAGAAAATGGACCGATGAGATGTCAGCTGTTAGTATAATCCAAACAAATCCAAACATTTTTGTGATAGCTTTAGATTTCTTTTTGACATCAGCTATTTGGTTCGTCAGCTGGTTTTTCCTTAGGCATTATAGCAACACAAACAAATCCAGATACCTTTGGTTACGTATCCGAACGCAGCCAATATTATCAGCGAGTCATCCTATGACGCTATAATTTTCCAGTAATTTCGGTTCCTAGCAGTGCTGCCAGGATTGCATTGTTTTCGGCCGAACTAGGTTTTCTTATAGATTTTTCTTTAGATACATATTTATGGATTTACATGTATCTTGGTCTGCAAATATGAAGAAAAGTAGAGCGGGACAGATGTATGCCAAAATTCCGAGCGTGTGAAAGAGAACCATCAAGAAGATGAACATGTTCGTCTTCATATCTGCATTATGGCAATTCCTATAATCTTCATGCACGATGATCTTCTGCATTTTGGTGTTCGCTCTCTATCCAACAAATGTTCATTTTAATTTTGCATCCCCTTTTTTTGCAGAAGTCGGACGAAGATACATGTAATAAAATCCACCATATTGCTGGATTTACATGTTTCTTCGTCTGCATAATGCAGAAAAGTAGAGTATACAAAACATCCAAGCGAGTGAAAGAGAACCATCAAGAAGATGAACATGTTCGTCCTTATTTCTGCATTATAGAACTTTCCTATAATGCAGATACGAAGTTCTTCTGCATTTAAATCTTTTCTCTCTATCTAACAAATATACGTTTTGTATTTGGCATCCCTTTGTTTTTGCAGAAACCAAATACAGATACATGTAAGTCCAACATATATGTATAACTATAGACGGTGTTCACAATGGACTGACTCTTTCGACTATTTTTGACTTCTCTGAAATTTATATCACTCCCCCTTTATTAAGGGGAAAAAAACTATTTTAATTGTGTCTATCCATACCTGATTTCATGTTCTATTCATCGCGGGAAAATGAATTTCGGCTAAAAAAAGCAAAGAAATCAAAACTCTACATCATTGTAATATCATCAGCACAAATAGTTCTATAAATATAACTTCATTTTCAAACTAAATTTATATTTGTTTTTGTTAATTTCCACGTACTTTTTGTTTTCTTTTTTCCCTAAGTGATTTCTACAAATGCCACGATTTTTTAAACATAAAAACTTTTTTACAAAAAAAAAATAACTTTTTTACAAGAAAAAAAAATAAACTTTTTTACAAAGAGAAATTAATTTTTTTACAAAAAAGATTTAAATTTTTACAAAACAAAAAAAAATTTATAAAAAAAAATAAACTTTTTACAAAAAAAAAATAACTTTTTTACAAAAATAAATAAAACAAAAAACTTTTTTACAAAAAAAGAAATAAAAATGTTTACAAAAAAAATAAACTTTTTTACAAAAAAAAAACATTTGTACAAAAAAAAACAAAAAATTTAAAAAATTGAATTATTCAATCATTCTGATATTCTGGTTATTATATCTTAACTAAAGCGAATTTTGAACTCTGCATAATTTTAAAATATTACTTACTTCAATCTTAAACACTTAAATCAAAAATCTTAAATTGTAAACCCCTAGTTAATATTTAAATAAATTTTCAAAAACCTTAAAAAACTGAATATTTCATTAATTTTGTTATTTTGGTTATTATTTCTTAACTAAAGCGAATTTTGAATTCTGCATAATTTAAAATAAAATCAGTCTTAAACGTTTAAATCAAAACTCTGTTATTGCACACCCCTAGTTAATTCTTAAATAAATTTTCAAAAAATTTAAAAAACAAAATTTTTGATTAATTTTGTTATTTTGGTTATTATGTCTTAACTAAAGCAAATTTTGAACTCTGCATAATTTTAAAATATTGCTCACTTCAATCTTAAACACTTGAATAAAAATCTGAAACTGTACACCCCTAGTTAATTTTTAAATAAATTTTCAAAAAAACTTAAGAAACTGAATATTTCATTAATTTTGTTGTTTTGGTTATTACTTCTTAACTAAAGCGAATTTTGAATTCTGCATAGTTTGTAAATATTACTTACTTCAATCTTGAAAACTCAAATCAAAAATCTGATATTGTACACCCCTAGTTAGTTTTTAAATAAATTTTCCAAAAAACTTAAAAAAACTGTATTTTGCATTAATTTTGTTATTTTGTTTATTATTTCTTAACTAAAGCGAATTTTGAATTCTGTATAATTTGTAAATATTACTTACTTCAATCTTGAACACTTAAATCAAAAATCTGATATTGCACACCCCTAGTTAATTTTTCAAAAACTTAAAAAACTAATTTTTCATTAATTTTGTTATTTTGGTTATTATTTCTTAACTAAAGCGAATTTCGTTTTCTGCATAATTTTAAAATATTATCTGCTTCAATCTTGATTTTTAAATCAAAAATCTGTTATTGTACACCACTAGTTAATTTAAAAAAAAAAATTCTAAAAACTTAAAAAAGTGAATTTTTTCATTAATTTTGTTATTTTGGTGATTATTTCTTAACTAAAGCGAATTTTGATTTCTGCATTATTTTAAAATATTATCTACTTCAATCTTAAGCTTTTAAATCAAAAACACTTAAATCAAAAATCTGTTATTGTACACCCCTAGTTAATTTAAAAAAAAAAATTCTAAAAACTTAAAAAAGTGAATTTTTTTCATTAATTTTGTTATTTTGGTGATTATTTCTTAACTAAAGCTAGTTTTGATTTCTGCATTATTTTAAAATATTATCTACTTCAATCTTAAGCTTTTAAATCAAAAACACTTAAATCAAAAATCTGAAACTGTACACCCCTAGTTAATTTTTAAATAAATTTTCAAAAAACTTAAAAAAACTGAATTTTTCATTAATTTTGTTATTTTGGTTATTATTTCTTACCTAAAGCGAATTTTGAATTCTGCATAATTTAAAATATTATCTACATCAATCTTAAACGTTTAAATCAAAAATCTGTTATTGTACGCCCCTAGTTAATTTTTAAATAAATTTTCAAAAAACTGAATTTTTCATTAATTTTGTTATTTTGGTTATTATTTCTTAACTAAAGCGAATTTCGTTTTCTGCATAATTTTAAAATATTATCTGCTTCAATCTTGATTTTTAAATCAAAAATCTGTTATTGTACACCACTAGTTAATTTAAAAAAAAAATTCTAAAAACTTAAAAAAGTGAATTTTTTCATTAATTTTGTTATTTTGGTGATTATTTCTTAACTAAAGCGAATTTTGATTTCTGCATTATTTTAAAATATTATCTACTTCAATCTTAAGCTTTTAAATCAAAAACACTTAAATCAAAAATCTGTTATTGTACACCCCTAGTTAATTTAAAAAAAAAAATTCTAAAAACTTAAAAAAGTGAATGTTTTTCATTAATTTTGTTATTTTGGTGATTATTTCTTAACTAAAGCTAGTTTTGATTTCTGCATTATTTTAAAATATTATCTACTTCAATCTTAAGCTTTTAAATCAAAAACACTTAAATCAAAAATCTGAAACTGTACACCCCTAGTTAATTTTTAAATAAATTTTCAAAAAACTTAAAAAAAACTGAATTTTTCATTAAATTTGTTATTTTGGTTATTATTTCTTACCTAAAGCGAATTTTGAATTCTGCATAATTTAAAATATTATCTACATCAATCTTAAACGTTTAAATCAAAAATCTGTTATTGTACGCCCCTAGGTAATTTTTAAATAAATTTTCAAAAAACTGTATTTTGCATTAATTTTGTTATTTTGTTTATTATTTCTTAACTAAAGCGAATTTTGAATTCTGTATAATTTGTAAATATTACTTACTTCAATCTTGAACACTTAAATCAAAAATCTGATATTGCACACCCCTAGTTAATTTTTCAAAAACTTAAAAAACTAATTTTTCATTAATTTTGTTATTTTGGTTATTATTTCTTAACTAAAGCGAATTTCGTTTTCTGCATAATTTTAAAATATTATCTGCTTCAATCTTGATTTTTAAATCAAAAATCTGTTATTGTACACCACTAGTTAATTTAAAAAAACAAATTCTAAAAACTTAAAAAAGTGAATTTTTGCATTAATTTTGTTATTTTGGTGATTATTTCTTAACTAAAGCGAATTTTGATTTCTGCATTATTTTAAAATATTATCTACTTCAATCTTAAGCTTTTAAATCAAAAACACTTAAATCAAAAATCTGTTATTGTACACCCCTAGTTAATTAAAAAAAAAAAATTCTAAAAACTTAAAAAAGTGAATTTTTTTCATTAATTTTGTTATTTTGGTTATTACTTCTTAAATAAAGCGAATTTTGAATTCTGCATAGTTTGTAAATATTACTTACTTCAATCTTGAAAACTTAAATCAAAAATCTAATATTGTACACCCCTAGTTAGTTTTTAAATAAATTTTCCAAAAACTTAAAAAAACTGAATTTTTCATTAATTTTGTTATTTTGGTTATTATTTCTTACCTAAAGCGAATTTTGAATTCTGCATAATTTAAAATATTATCTACATCAATCTTAAACGTTTAAATCAAAAATATGTTATTGTACACCCCTAGTTAATTTTTAAATAAATTTTCAAAAAACTTAATTTTAAATAAAAAATCTGTTATTGTACGTCCCTAGTTAATTTTTAAATAAGTTATGAAAAAAATTCTAAGAAATCTTAAAAGAGTGCATTTTTTCATGAGTTTTACTGTTTTTTCAGTTACCGTTTAACTAAGGCGAATTTTGATATCCGCATAATTTTTAAATATAACCTACCTCAATCTTATGTTTTTAAATCAAAAATCTGTATTTGTACATCCTTAGTTTAGTTTTAAGTCAATTAATGCAAAACTATAAAATTAAAAAATATTTTAAAAGTTAAATTTTGTATGCATTTTTTTATTTTGGTTATTATTTAATAACCAAAGTGTAATTTGAACTCCGAAAAAATTTTAAATATTACTAAATTTAATCCTTAAATTTTTAAATCAAAAATGTATAAGCATATCGTGAACTCCGCATAAGTTTTAAATTCAAAAACCTTTAAAAATTTGTTTAATCAACTCGTTCTTCATTTGTCTTTAGTTCGTTGTTCGGTTTTATCTTTTATATTGGATTTATGGTGGACTTACATGTATCTTCGTCTGCAAATATGAAGAAAAGTAGAGCTGGACAAATGTATGCCAAAACTCTGAGCGTGTGAAAGAGACCCATTTAGAAGATGAACACACACTTTCGTTGTTCCGCATACGACGAACAACAAAAAAAATCAACTGATTATTATACCAATAGTTAAACAATGGCCATGTTCGGGTAGTAAGCAGATACGTATCTGAGATACGTTAGAATCTGATATGTTTTCGAACGACCAGAACCGGATACGTAACCAAACCAAAGAAAACCAAGAAAATGAACCGATGAGATGTCAGCTGTTAGTATAATCCAAACAAATCCAAACATTTTTGTGATAGCTTTAGATTTCTGTTTGACATCAGCTATTTGGTTCGTCAGCTGGTTTTTCTTTAGGCATTATAACAACACAAACAAATCCAGATACCTTTGGTTACGTATCCGAACGCAGCCAATATTATCAGCGAGTCATCCTATGACGCTATAATTTTCCAGTAATTTCGGTTCCTAGCAGTGCTGCCAGGATTGCATTGTTTTCGGCCGAACTAGGTTTTCTTATAAATTTTTCTTTAGATATAGATTAGATTTACATGTATCTTCGTCTGCAAATATGAAGAAAAGTAGAGCGGGACAGATGTATGCCAAAACTCCGAGCGTGTGAAAGAGAACCATCAAGAAGATGAACACGTTCGTCTTCATATCTGCATTATGGCACTTCCTATAATCTTCATGCACGAAAATCTTCTGCATTTTGGTGTTCGCTCTCTATCCAACAAATGTTCATTTTAATTTTGCATCCCCTTTTTTTGCAGAAGTCGGACGAAGATACATGTAATAAAATCCACCATATTGCTGGATTGACATGTTTCTTCGTCTGCATAATGCAGAAAAGTAGAGTATACAAAACATCCAAGCGAGTGAAAGAGAACCACCAAGAAGATGAACATGTTCGTCTTTATTTCTGCATTATAGCACTTTCCTATGATGCAGAAACGAAGTTCTTCTGCATTTTGATCTTTTCTCTCTATCTAGCAAATATACGTTTTGTATTTGGTATCCTTTTTTTTGCAGAAACCAAATGCAGATATATGGAAGTCCACCATATATGTATAACTATAAAGAGGACTGACTCTTTCGACTATTTTTGACTTCTCTGAAATTTATATCACTCCCCCTTTATTAAGGGGAAAAAAGCTATTATAATTGTGTCTGATTTCTGATTTGTACCTGATTTCATGTTCTTTTCATCGCGGGAAAATGAATTTCGGCTAAAAAAAGCAAAGAAATCAAAACTCTACATCATTATAATATCATCAGCACAAATAGATCTATAAATATAACTTCATTTTCAAACTAAATTTATATATGTTTTTGTTAATTTCCACGTACTTTTTGTTTTCTTTTTTCTCTAAGTGATTTCTACAAATGCCTCGATTTTTTAAACATAAAAACTTTTTTACAAAAAAAAATTAACTTTTTTACAAAGAGAAATTAATTTTTTTACAAAAAAGATTTAAATTTTTACAAAAAAATAAACTTTTTACAAAAAAAAAAAAATAACTTTTTTACAAAAATAAATAAAACAAAAAACTTTTTTACAAAAAAAGAAATAAAATTTTTTACAAAAAAATAAACTTTTTTACAAAAAAAAAACATTTGTACAAAAAAAAAAAACAAAAAATTTAAAAAATTGAATTATTCAATCATTTTGATATTTTGGTTATTATATCTTAACTAAAGCGAATTTTGAACTCTGCATAATTTTAAAATATTACTTACTTCAATCTTAAACACTTAAATCAAAAATCTGAAATTGTACACCCCTAGTTAATTTTTAAATAAATTTTCAAAAACCTTAAAAAACTGAATATTTCATTAATTTTGTTATTTTGGTTATTATTTCTTAACTAAAGCGAATTTTGAATTCTGCATAATTTAAAATAAAATCAATCTTAAACGTTTAAATCAAAACTCTGTTACTGCACACCCCTAGTTAATTCTTAAATAAATTTTCGAAAAAATTAAAAAACTAAATTTTTCATTAATTTTGTTATTTTGGTTATTATTTCTTAACTAAAGCGAATTTTGAACTCTGCATAATTTTAAAATATTGCTCACTTCAATCTTAAACACTTGAATAAAAATCTGAAACTGTACACCCCTAGTTAATTTTTAAATAAATTTTCAAAAAAACTTAAGAAACTGAATATTTCATTAATTTTGTTGTTTTGGTTATAACTTCTTAAATAAAGCGAGTTTTGAATCCTGCATAGTTTGTAAATATTACTTACTTCAATCTTGAAAACTTAAATCAAAAATCTGATATTGTACACCCCTAGTTAGTTTTTAAATAAATTTTCCAAAAACTTAAAAAACTGAATTTTTCATTAATTTTGTTATTTTGGTTATTATTTCTTAACTAAGGCGAATTTTGAATTCTGCATAATTTAAAATATTATCTACATCAATCTTAAACGTTAAAGCCAAAAATTTGTTATTGTACACCCCTAGTTAATTTTTAAATAAATTTTCAAAAAATTAATTAAATTGAATTTTTCGTTAATTTTGTTATTTTTGTTATTATTTCTTAATTAAAGTGAATTTTGAACTCTGAATTATTTTAAAATGTTACTTACTTCAATCTTAAACTCTTAAATCTATCTATCTACATCAATCTTAAACGTTTAAATCAAAAATCTGAAATTGCACACCCCTAGTTAATTTTTAAATAAATTTTCAAAAAACTTAAAAAAACTGTATTTTGCATTAATTTGGTATTTTGTTTATTATTTCTTAACTAAAGCGAATTTTGAATTCTGCATAATTTGTAAATATTACTTACTTCAATCTTGAAAACTTAATTCAAAAATCTGATATTGCACACCCCTAGTTAATTTTTAAATAAATTTTTCAAAAACTTAAAAAACTAATTTTTCATTAATTTTGTTATTTTGGTTATTATTTCTTAACTAAAGCGAATTTCGTTTTCTGCATAATTTTAAAATATTATCTGCTTCAATCTTGATTTTTAAATCAAAAATCTGTTACTGTACACCCCTAGTTAATTTAAAAAAAAAAAATTCAAATCAAAAACACTTAAATCAAAAATCTGAAACTGTACACCCCTAGTTAATTTTTAAATAAATTTTCAAAAAACTTAAGAAACTAAATAATAAATTAATTTTGTTATTTTGGTTATTACTTCTTAAATAAAGCGAATTTTGAATTCTGCATAGTTTGTAAATATTACTTACTTCAATCTTGAAAACTTAAATCAAAAATCTAATATTGTACACCCCTAGTTAGTTTTTAAATAAATTTTCCAAAAACTTAAAAAAACTGAATTTTTCATTAATTTTGTTATTTTGGTTATTATTTCTTACCTAAAGCGAATTTTGAATTCTGCATAATTTAAAATATTATCTACATCAATCTTAAACGTTTAAATCAAAAATCTGTTATTGTACACCCCTAGTTATTTTTTAAATAAATTTTCAAAAAACTGAATATTTCATTAATTTTGTTATTTTGTAATAATTTGTAAATATTACTTACTTCAATCTTAAACACTTAAATCGAAAATGTGATATTGTACACCCAAAGTTAATTTTAAATACATTTTCAAAAAACTTGAAAAACAGATTTTTTTATTATTATTTTATTTTTGTTACTATTTCTTATAACTAAAGCGAATTTTGAATTCTGCATAATTTTAAAATATTATCTACTTCAATCTTAATCTTTTAAATAAAAAATCTGTTATTGTACGTCCCTAGTTAATTTTTAAATAAATTATGAAAAAAATTCTAAGAAATCTTAAAAGAGTGCATTTTTTCATGAGTTTTACTGTTTTTTCAGTTACCGTTTAACTAAGGCGAATTTTGATATCCGCATAATTTTTAAATATAACCTACCTCAATCTTATGTTTTTAAATCAAAAATCTGTATTTGTTTATCCTTAGTTTAGTTTTAAGTCAATTTATGCAAAACTATTAAAAAAATATTTGAAAAGTTAAATTTTTTATGCATTTTTTTATTTTGGTTATTATTTAATAACCAAAGTGAAATTTGAACTCCGAATAAATTTTAAATATTACTAAATTTAATCCTTAAATTTTTAAATCAAAAATGTATAAGCATATCGTGAACTCCGCATAAGTTTTAAATATAATATACTTCAATCTTATGTTTTTAAATCAAAAACCTTTAAAAATTTGTTTAATCAACTCGTTCTTCATTTGTCTTTAGTTCGTTGTTCGGTTTTATCTATTATGTTGGATTTATGGTGGACTTACATGTATCTTCGTCTGCAAATATGAAGAAAAGTAGAGCTGGACAAATGTATGCCAAAACTCTGAGCGTGTGAAAGAAAACCATTTAGAAGATGAACACACTTTCGTTGTTCCGCATACGACGAACAACAAAAAAAATCAACTGATTATTATACTAATAGTTAAACAATTTGGTTCGTCAGCTGGTTTTTCCTTAGGCATTATAGCAACACAAACAAATCGAGATACCTTTGGTTACGTATCCGAACGCAGCCAATATTATCAGCGAGTCATCCTATGACGCTATAATTTTCCAGTAATTTCGGTTCCTAGCAGTGCTGCCAGGATTGCATTGTTTTCGGCCGAACTAGGTTTTCTTATAGATTTTTCTTTAGATACATATTTATGGATTTACATGTATCTTCGTCTGCAAATATGAAGAAAAGTAGAGCGGGACAGATGTATGCCAAAAATCCGAGCGTGTGAAAGAGAACCATCAAGAAGATGAACATGTTCGTCTTCATATCTGCATTATGGCAATTCCTATAATCTTCATGCACGATGATCTTCTGCATTTTGGTGTTCGCTCTCTATCCAACAAACGTAAATTTTAATTTTGCATCCCCTTTTTTTGCAGAAGTCGGACGAAGATACATGTAATAAAATCCACCATATTGCTGGATTTACATGTTTCTTCGTCTGCATAATGCAGAAATTAGAGTATATAAAACATCCAAGCGAGTGAAAGAGAACCATCAAGAAGATGAACATGTTCGTCTTTATTTCTGCATTATAGCACTTTCCTATGATGCAGAAACGAAGTTCTTCTGCATTTTGATCTTTTCTCTCTATCTAGCAAATATACGTTTTGTATTTGGTATCCTTTTTTTTGCAGAAACCAAATGCAGATACATGTAAGTCCACCATATATGTATAACTATATAGAGGACTGACTCTTTCGACTATTTTTGACTTCTCTGAAATTTATATCACTCCCCTTTATTAAGGGGGAACAAAAAGCTATTATAATTGTGTTTGTCCATACCTGATTTCATGTTCTATTCATCGCCCTGGGAAAATGAATTTCGGCTAAAAAAAGCAAAGAAATTAAAACTCTACATCATTATAATATCATAAACACAAATAGATCTATAAATATAACTTCATTTTCAAACTAAATTTATATTTGTTTTTGTTAATTTCCACGTACTTGTTATTTCTTTTTTCTTTAAGTGATTTCTACAAATGCCACGATTTTTTAAACATAAAAAACATAAGAAACTTCGAAGAGTGTCGTTTTTTCAAATTTCCCAACTCTGGCGTGACGTGACGACGAGGAACACTTCATTGTGCATACCCATGTATACTTTCATGGTTTGGAATCGGCTTGACAACTAATAGCCTTTACACATCAAACCCAAAACCGGGTTTTCGGCAATTGGTTTACGAAAACTTGAAATGCGTTCACACCGAAAATTTACAAGTTTTCTTTGACATTTCATTTGTTTTGCTTGAACACAAGGGTCTCAAGGAAGGGCCACGCCGTTTTGAAAATTTTCAGTGCCACAGTAAAGTGAAAAAATCAGGTGTTTTATGCGTAATTAAAAGACAAATTATAAATATTGGAATTTTATAATGAAAATGCACTTAATCCTGATTCGTTATATTTAATTTATTTCCTTACCGATCAATTTCACGTAGTAGTTAGGATGCTCTATACTGCGTCGCGCTCTCTTGTGTTCCAGCAAAAAAATATTTTTTCCTGGCAGCAACCCGTCAGCTATTTATATGACGTTTAAATGAGCGCTGAATGTTTCACAAGGTGTGTTTGTTTTGTTCATCTTGCAAATCCAACATGTTTTCGACAGGTTTTATTTAAAACTTGTGTTTTATCAAAACTTGTGGTTTAGCAAAAATGTATGGGAAAACTTGTGTTTTCAATCTAGGTTTTCAGCCAAAACCGATATTTTCGCGAAAACCGGGTTTTGGGTTTGGTGTGAAAAGGCTATAAGGCAAGTTCTCGTCACGCTCACGTCGCGATTCAGCCTTGTATTTTATATCCGTAGTGGTGGATTTACATGTATCTTCGTCTGCATTATGCAGAAAAGTAGAGCAGTACAGATGTATACAAAATATCCGAGCGAACGAAAGAGAACCATCAAGAAGATGAACATGTTCGTCTCCATTTCTGCATTATGGCAATTTCCTATAATGCAGAAATGAAGTTCTTCTGCATTTTGATCTTTTCTCTCTAACAAATATTAATTTTGTATTTGGCATCCCTTTTTTTGTGCAGAAACCAAATGCAGATACATGTAAATCCACCATAGAGCTTCATTTTATCGCTGCAATGCATTTTATATCGGTAGAACTACATTTCTCTCGTGTGTAGTGTCACTTTGTGACGCATGAAATATGTATATGGCAACTAACAGCGACACACGGCTCTACAACATAACACACGAGACCATCAGTGTGGTTCTGGCTGAACTCCCGGAAACTATAAAAGTTGCTGGCAATTTAGGGCCAGTTTCACATTAGCAGTTAAGTGCGTCTTTTTTTTTTTTTTCATTCTGGTCACGCTCACCTCACTTTCTCTCGTCGCATTGTGAATGGAACTGAATAAACAGTGCTTAAACAACAACATAAACTGCGCCGATTTCATGTTGGTTTGTTCGTATTTTTATTTGTTGTTAGACCGCTTTCACACAAGGAAACTGAGTTGCCAGAAACTAGCTAGTTTGTGGGCCAGAAGGGTGTGAGGGGAGATTTTTTGTCTTCCTTTTACGCCCTTCTCGCCAACAAACTGAAAATCGCCGGCAACTCAGTTTCCTTGTGTGAAAGGTGTCCTTAACTGCTTTCACACAAGGAAACTGAGTTGCTGGAAACTGGAAGTTTGTCGGCGAGAAGGGCAAGAAGTAAGGGGAATGAATAAAATCTCCCCGCCAACGTTTGAGGAGATTTTTATCACATTCCTTCCCACACTGTCCGTAATGTGCGTTCAGCCAATGGACTTTATAATAGAAACAAACGAAAATCTCCGGCAATTTTTGTTTCCTTATGTGATAGGTACAAAGAAATTAAAGGAAAATGTCATAAAACTCTCCAGCAACTGGTTTCCCTGTGTGAAAAATACTTACTTGCATTGCAGCATGGATGTTGTTTGGCTTTTCATTAAATTTTGTTTTATTTATTTGCAATTGAATATTTTACCGCTGTGTTTTCGTAAGCATTTCGTTTCCTTTTTGGAGACCGCAGGAACATTTCATTTCGCATCAGCAGCGTACTAGGCTTAATGTTAGACCGCACTCCACAGATAATTGGACTTCACACGAATTCGTATGAAATTTTCAGTTGCCGCGATAAAGCTCATACAATTATTTCATAAACAATGTTTTGGCGCATCGTGATGAGCCACCTCCACAGGTCATGACGATGGCTAGACTATGAACATGTCTAAACAAAATCCCATGGAGTCCAAAAAATCCATGTCCATGCAGCAACATGAGGAAAAAATTTTGAACAAGACATGGTGGGCTGTTAGAAGCTTGGCCATGAGAGAACGTTCATTTGCATGTGAGTTTTTTTTTCTGGTTTTTGTTGAATGTGTAAGTGAATTTTATTTGAAAAGATAGAAGAAGTGATAAAAGATTAATGAACACCATGAAATATTTTGCCCAGTGGGTAAAAATGCACTGTTTGTTGATTGGATTATGGTTGTGATGTTGGACATTTGTATAGCCTGTGGAGTCGGCCTGTAATTTTGTTCGACATAACGCTGCATGGACATAGGTTTTTGGACTCCTTTGGATTTTTTTTAGTTAAGTTCATAGTCCTGCCATCGTTAATGGCCTGTGGAGGCGGCCTGTTACGTTTTAAACAAGTTTTTGATCTTAACCATGTGATGACGTTTCTTGTGCGTGTCTAGTTTTTGTTGAATGTGGAAGTGAATTTTATTGGAAAAGATAGAAGAAGTGGTAAAAGGTTAATGAACACCATGACATATTTTGCCCAGTGGGTAAAAATGCACTGTTTTTTGATTGGATTATGGTTGTGATGTTGGACATTTGTATGGCCTGTGGAGTCGGCCTGTAATTTTGTTCGACATAACGCTGCATGGACATAGTTTTTTGGACGCCTTTGGATTTTTTTTAGTTAAGTTCATAGTCCTGCCATCGTTAATGGCCTGTTGAGGCAGCCTGTTACGTTTTTAACAAGTTTTTGATCTTAACCATGTGATGACTAGACACGCAGTTTTTGTTGAATGTGTAAGTGAATTTTATTGGAAAAGATAGAAGAAGTGGTAAAAGGTTAATGAACACCATGACATATTTTGCCCAGTGAGTAAAAATGCCTATAATTTGTTTCGACATGCCGCTGCATGTACATTGATCTTTTTGGACTCCTTTGGATAAATTCATAGTTGTTCCATCGTTTATGGCCTGTGGAGGTGGCCTGTTACGTTTTGTTTGGTGATTTATATATTATAAATAATCACCAAAATAACAATATTAATGAAAAAATTCACTTTTTTAAGTTTTTTTCAATTTTTTTTTTAAATTAACTAGGGTTGTACAATAACAGATTTTTTTAACAATAAAAATTATAATTTAAAAAAAAAAAAAATTTATTTGTACATCCTTAGTTTAGTTTTAAGTCAATTAATGCAAAACTATTAAAAAAATATTTTAAAAGTTAATTTTTCATGCATTTTTTTATTTTGGTTATTATTTAATAACCAAAGTGAATTTTGAACTTCGAATAAATTTTAAATATTACTAAATTTAATCCTTAAATTTTTAAATCAAAAATGTATAAGCATATCGTGAACTCCGCATAAGTTTTAAATATAATATACTTCAATCTTATGTTATTAAATCAAAAACCTTTAAAAATTTGTTTAATCAACTTGTTCTTCATTTGTCTTTAGTTCGTTGTTCGGTTTTATCTTTTATGTTGGATTTATGGTGGACTTACATGTATCTTCGTCTGCAAATATGAAGAAAAGTAGAGCGGGACAAATGTATGCCAAAACTCTGAGCGTGTGAAAGAGAACCATTTAGAAGATGAACACACTTTCGTTGTTCCGCATACGACGAACAACAAAAAAAATCAACTGATTATTATACCAATAGTTAAACAATGGCCGTGTTCGGGTGGTAAGCAGATACGTATCTGAGATACGTTAGAATCTGATATGTTTTCGAACGACCAGAACCGGATACGTAACCAAACCAAAGAAAACCAAGAAAATGAACCGATGAGATGTCAGCTGTTAGTATAATCCAAACAAATCCAAACATTTTTGTGATAGCTTTAGATTTCTTTTTGACATCAGCTGTTTGGTTCGTCAGCTGGTTTTTCCTTAGGCATTATAGCAACACAAACAAATCCAGATACCTTTGGTAACGTATCCGAACGCAGCCAATATTATCAGCGAGTCATCCTATGACGCTATAATTTTCCAGTAATTTCGGTTCCTAGCAGTGCTGCCAGGATTGCATTGTTTTCGGCCGAACTAGGTTTTCTTATAGATTTTTCTTTAGATACATATTTATGGATTTATATGTATCTTCGTCTGCAAATATGAAGAAAAGTAGAGCGGGACAGATGTATGCCAAAACTCCGAGCGTGTGAAAGAGAACCATCAAGAAGATGAACATGTTCGTCTTCATATCTGCATTATGGCAATTCCTATAATCTTCATGCACGATGATCTTCTGCATTTTGGTGTTCGCTCTCTATCCAACAAACGTAAATTTTAATTTTGCATCCCCTTTTTTTGCAGAAGTCGGACGAAGATACATGTAATAAAATCCACCATATTGCTGGATTTACATGTTTCTTCGTCTGCATAATGCAGAAAAGTAGAGTATACAAAACATCCAAGCGAGTGAATGAGAACCATCAAGAAGATGAACATGTTCGTCCTTATTTCTGCATTATAGCACTTTCCTATAATGCAGATACGAAGTTCTTCTGCATTTTCATCTTTTCTCTCTATCTAACAAATATACGTTTTGTATTTGGCATCCCTTTGTTTTTGCAGAAACCAAATACAGATACATGTAAGTCCAACATATATGTATAACTATAGACGGTGTTCACAATGGACTGACTCTTTCGACTATTTTTGACTTCTCTGAAATTTATATCACTCCCCCTTTATTAAGGGGAAAATAGCTATTATAATTGTGTCTGTCCATACCTGATTTCATGTTCTATTCATCGCGGGAAAATGAATTTCGGCTAAAAAAGCAAAGAAATCAAAACTCTACATCATTATAATATCATCAGCACAAATAGATCTATAAATATAACTTCATTTTCAAACTAAATTTATATTTGTTTTTGTTAATTTCCACGTACTTTTTGTTTTCTTTTTTCTCTAAGTGATTTCTACAAATGCCACGATTGTTTAAACATAAAAACTTTTTTACAAAAAAAAATTAACTTTTTTACAAAGAGAAATTAATTTTTTTACAAAAAAGATTTAAATTTTTACAAAAAAAAAAAACAATTTATAAAAAAAAATAAACTTTTTACAAAAAAAAATAACTTTTTTACAAAAATAAATAAAACAAAAAACTTTTTTACAAAAAAAGAAATAAAAATTTTTACAAAAAAAATAAACTTTTTTACAAAAAAAAACATTTGTACAAAAAAAAAAACAAAAAATTTAAAAAATTGAATTATTCAATCATTTTGATATTTTGGTTATTATATCTTAACTAAAGCGAATTTTGAACTCTGCATAATTTTAAATATTACTTACTTCAATCTTAAACACTTAAATCAAAAATCTGAAATTGTACACCCCTAGTTAATTTTTAAATAAATTTTCAAAAACCTTAAAAAACTGAATATTTCATTAATTTTGGTTATTATTTCTTAACTAAAGCGAATTTTGAATTCTGCATAATTTAAAATTAAATCAATCTTAAACGTTTAAATCAAAACTCTGTTATTGCACACCCCTAGTTAATTCTTAAATAAATTTTCAAAAAATTTAAAAAACAAAATTTTTCATTAATTTTGTTATTTTGGTTATTATGTCTTAACTAAAGCGAATTTTGAACTCTGCATAATTTTAAAATATTGCTCACTTCAATCTTAAACACTTGAATAAAAATCTGAAACTGTACACCCCTAGTTAATTTTTAAATAAATTTTCAAAAAACTTAAGAAACTGAATATTTCATTAATTTTGTTGTTTTGGTTATTACTTCTTAAATAAAGCGAATTTTGAATTCTGCATAGTTTGTAAATATTACTTACTTCAATCTTGAAAACTTAAATCAAAAATCTGATATTGTACACCCCTAGTTAGTTTTTAAATAAATTTTCCAAAAACTTAAAAAAACTGAATTTTTCATTAAATTTGTTATTTTGGTTATTATTTCTTAACTAAAGCGAATTTTGAATTCTGCATAATTTGTAAATATTACTTACTTCAATCTTGAACACTTAAATCGAAAATCTGATATTGTACACCCCTAGTTAATTTTTAATAAATTTTCCAAAAACTTAAAAAACTGAATTTTTCATTAATTTTGTTATTTTGGTTATTATTTCTTAACTAAGGCGAATTTTGAATTCTGCATAATTTAAAATATTATCTACATCAATCTTAAACGTTAAAGCCAAAAATTTGTTATTTACACCCCTAGTTAATTTTTAAATAAATTTTCAAAAAATTAAATAAATTTAATTTTTCGTTAATTTTGTTATTTTGGTTATTATTTCTTAATTAAAGTGAATTTCGTTTTTTTAGTTTTTAAATAAATTTTCAAAAAACTGAATTTTTCATTAATTTTGTTATTTTAGTTATTATTTCTTAACTAAAGCGAATTTTGAATTCTGCATAATTTGTAAATATTACTTACTTCAATCTTAAACACTTAAATCGAAAATGTGATATTGTACACCCATAGTTAATTTTAAATACATTTTCAAAAAACTTGAAAAACAGATTTTTTCATTATTATTTTATTTTTGTTACTATTTCTTATAACTAAAGCGAATTTTGAATTCTGCATAATTTTAAAATATTATCTACTTCAATCTTAATCTTTTAAATAAAAAATCTGTTATTGTACGTCCCTAGTTAATTTTTAAATAAATTATGAAAAAAAATCTAAGAAATCTTAAAAGAGTGCATTATTTCATGAGTTTTACTGTTTTTTCAGTTACCGTTTAACTAAGGCGAATTTTGATATCCGCATAATTTTTAAATATTACCTACCTCAATCTTATGTTTTTAAATCAAAAATCTGTATTTGTACATCCTTAGTTTAGTTTTAAGTCAATTAATGCAAAACTATAAAATTAAAAAATATTTTAAAAGTTAAATTTTTTATGCATTTTTTTATTTTGGTTATTATTTAATAACCAAAGTGAAATTTGAACTCCGAATAAATTTTAAATATTACTAAATTTAATCCTTAAATTTTTAAATCAAAAATGTATTAGCATATCGTGAACTCCGCATAAGTTTTAAATATAATATACTTCAATCTTATGTTTTTAAATCAAAACCCTTTAAAAATTTGTTTAATCAACTCGTTCTTCATTTGTCTTTAGTTCGTTGTTCGGTTTTATCTTTTATGTTGGATTTATGGTGGACTTACATGTATCTTCGTCTGCAAATATGAAGAAAAGTAGAGCGGGACAAATGTATACCAAAACTCTGAGTGTGTGAAAGAGAACCATTTAGAAGATGAACACACTCTTTCGTTGTTCCGCATACGACGAACAACAAAAAAAATCAACTGATTATTATACCAATAGTTAAACAATGGCCATGTTCGGGTGGTAAGCAGATACGTATCTGAGATACGTTAGAATCTGATATGTTTTCGAACGACCAGAACCGGATACGTAACCAAACCAAAGAAAACCAAGAAAATGAACCGATGAGATGTCAGCTGTTAGTATAATCCAAACAAAACCAAACATTTTTGTGATAGCTTTAGATTTCTTTTTGACATCAGCTATTTGGTTCGTCAGCTGGTTTTTCCTTAGGCATTATAGCAACACAAACAAATCGAGATACCTTTGGTAACGTATCCGAACGCAGCCAATATTATCAGCGAGTCATCCTATGACGCTATAATTTTCCAGTAATTTCGGTTCCTAGCAGTGCTGCCAGGATTGCATTGTTTTCGGCCGAACTAGGTTTTCTTATAGATTTTTCTTTAGATACATATTTATGGATTTACATGTATCTTCGTCTGCAAATATGAAGAAAAGTAGAGCGGGACAGATGTATGCCAAAATTCCGAGCGTGTGAAAGAGAACCATCAAGAAGATGAACATGTTCGTCTTCATATCTGCATTATGGCAATTCCTATAATCTTCATGCACGATGATCTTCTGCATTTTGGTGTTCGCTCTCTATCCAACAAACGTAAATTTTAATTTTGCATCCCCTTTTTTTGCAGAAGTCGGACGAAGATACATGTAATAAAATCCACCATATTGCTGGATTTACATGTTTCTTCGTCTGCATAATGCAGAAATTAGAGTATATAAAACATCCAAGCGAGTGAAAGAGAACCATCAAGAAGATGAACATGTTCGTCTTTATTTCTGCATTATAGCACTTTCCTATGATGCAGAAACGAAGTTCTTCTGCATTTTGATCTTTTCTCTCTATCTAGCAAATATACGTTTTGTATTTGGTATCCTTTTTTTTGCAGAAACCAAATGCAGATACATGTAAGTCCACCATATATGTATAACTATATAGAGGACTGACTCTTTCGACTATTTTTGACTTCTCTGAAATTTATATCACTCCCCTTTATTAAGGGGGAACAAAAAGCTATTATAATTGTGTTTGTCCATACCTGATTTCATGTTCTATTCATCGCCCTGGGAAAATGAATTTCGGCTGAAAAAAGCAAAGAAATTAAAACTCTACATCATTATAATATCATAAACACAAATAGATCTATAAATATAACTTCATTTTCAAACTAAATTTATATTTGTTTTTGTTAATTTCCACGTACTTGTTATTTCTTTTTTCTTTAAGTGATTTCTAGAAATGCCACGATTTTTTAAACATAAAAAACATAAGAAACTTCGAAGAGTGTCGTTTTTTCAAATTTCCCAACTCTGGCGTGACGTGACGACGAGGAACACTTCATTGTGCATACCCATGTATACTTTCATGGTTTGGAATCGGCTTGACAACTAATAGCCTTTTCACATCAAACCCAAAACCGGGTTTTCGGCAATTGGTTTACGAAAACTTGAAATGCGTTCACACCGAAAATTTACAAGTTTTCTTTGACATTTCATTTGTTTTGCTTGAACACAAGGGTCTCAAGGAAGGGCCACGCCGTTTTGAAAATTTTCAGTGCCACAGTAAAGTGAAAAAATCAGGTGTTTTATGCGTAATTAAAAGACAAATTATAAATATTGGAATTTTATAATGAAAATGCACTTAATCCTGATTCGTTATATTTAATTTATTTCCTTACCGATCAATTTCACGTAGTAGTTAGGATGCTCTATACTGCGTCGCGCTCTCTTGTGTTCCAGCAAAAAAATATTTTTTCCTGGCAGCAACCCGTCAGCTATTTATATGACGTTTAAATGAGCGCTGAATGTTTCACAAGGTGTGTTTGTTTTGTTCATCTTGCAAATCCAACATGTTTTCGACAGGTTTTATTTAAAACTTGTGTTTTATCAAAACTTGTGGTTTAGCAAAAATGTATGGGAAAACTTGTGTTTTCAATCTAGGTTTTCAGCCAAAACCGATATTTTCGCGAAAACCGGGTTTTGGGTTTGGTGTGAAAAGGCTATAAGGCAAGTTCTCGTCACGCTCACGTCGCGATTCAGCCTTGTATTTTATATCCGTAGTGGTGGATTTACATGTATCTTCGTCTGCATTATGCAGAAAAGTAGAGCAGTACAGATGTATACAAAATATCCGAGCGAACGAAAGAGAACCATCAAGAAGATGAACATGTTCGTCTCCATTTCTGCATTATGGCAATTTCCTATAATGCAGAAATGAAGTTCTTCTGCATTTTGATCTTTTCTCTCTAACAAATATTAATTTTGTATTTGGCATCCCTTTTTTTGTGCAGAAACCAAATGCAGATACATGTAAATCCACCATAGAGCTTCATTTTATCGCTGCAATGCATTTTATATCGGTAGAACTACATTTCTCTCGTGTGTAGTGTCACTTTGTGACGCATGAAATATGTATATGGCAACTAACAGCGACACACGGCTCTACAACATAACACACGAGACCATCAGTGTGGTTCTGGCTGAACTCCCGGAAACTATAAAAGTTGCTGGCAATTTAGGGCCAGTTTCACATTAGCAGTTAAGTGCGTCTTTTTTTTTTTTTCATTTTTCTAAACTCTGGCGTAACATGACGTTATCATTATCCTAACCCTCGTATACTCCAATGGTTTGACAATTACAACTACAAGAACTACGTTCTGGTCACGCTCACCTCACTTTCTCTCGTCGCATTGTGAATGGAACTGAATAAACAGTGCTTAAACAACAACATAAACTGCGCCGATTTCATGTTGGTTTGTTCGTATTTTTATTTGTTGTTAGACCGCTTTCACAAAAGGAAACTGAGTTGCCAGAAACTAGCTAGTTTGTGGGCCAGAAGGGTGTGAGGGGAGATTTTTTGTCTTCCTTTTACGCCCTTCTCGCCAACAAACTGAAAATCGCCGGCAACTCAGTTTCCTTGTGTGAAAGGGGTCCTTAACTGCTTTCACACAAGGAAACTGAGTTGCTGGAAACTGGAAGTTTGTCGGCGAGAAGGGCAAGAAGTAAGGGGAATGAATAAAATCTCCCCGCCAACGTTTGAGGAGATTTTTATCACATTCCTTCCCACACTGTCCGTAATGTGCGTTCAGCCAATGGACTTTATAATAGAAACAAACGAAAATCTCCGGCAATTTTTGTTTCCTTATGTGATAGGTACAAAGAAATTAAAGGAAAATGTCATAAAACTCTCCAGCAACTGGTTTCCCTGTGTGAAAAATACTTACTTGCATTGCAGCATGGATGTTGTTTGGCTTTTCATTAAATTTTGTTTTATTTATTTGCAATTGAATATTTTACCGCTGTGTTTTCGTAAGCATTTCGTTTCCTTTTTGGAGACCGCAGGAACATTTCATTTCGCATCAGCAGCGTACTAGGCTTAATGTTAGACCGCACTCCACAGATAATTGGACTTCACACGAATTCGTATGAAATTTTCAGTTGCCGCGATAAAGCTCATACAATTATTTCATAAACAATGTTTTGGCGCATCGTGATGAGCCACCTCCACAGGTCATGACGATGGCTAGACTATGAACATGTCTAAACAAAATCCCATGGAGTCCAAAAAATCCATGTCCATGCAGCAACATGAGGAAAAAATTTTGAACAAGACATGGTGGGCTGTTAGAAGCTTGGCCATGAGAGAACGTTCATTTGCATGTGAGTTTTTTTTTCTGGTTTTTGTTGAATGTGTAAGTGAATTTTATTTGAAAAGATAGAAGAAGTGATAAAAGATTAATGAACACCATGAAATATTTTGCCCAGTGGGTAAAAATGCACTGTTTGTTGATTGGATTATGGTTGTGATGTTGGACATTTGTATAGCCTGTGGAGTCGGCCTGTAATTTTGTTCGACATAACGCTGCATGGACATAGGTTTTTGGACTCCTTTGGATTTTTTTTAGTTAAGTTCATAGTCCTGCCATCGTTAATGGCCTATGGAGGCGGCCTGTTACGTTTTAAACAAGTTTTTGATCTTAACCATGTGATGACGTTTCTTGTGCGTGTCTAGTTTTTGTTGAATGTGGAAGTGAATTTTATTGGAAAAGATAGAAGAAGTGGTAAAAGGTTAATGAACACCATGACATATTTTGCCCAGTGGGTAAAAATGCACTGTTTTTTGATTGGATTATGGTTGTGATGTTGGACATTTGTATGGCCTGTGGAGTCGGCCTGTAATTTTGTTCGACATAACGCTGCATGGACATAGTTTTTTGGACGCCTTTGGATTTTTTTTAGTTAAGTTCATAGTCCTGCCATCGTTAATGGCCTGTTGAGGCAGCCTGTTACGTTTTTAACAAGTTTTTGATCTTAACCATGTGATGACTAGACACGCAGTTTTTGTTGAATGTGTAAGTGAATTTTATTGGAAAAGATAGAAGAAGTGGTAAAAGGTTAATGAACACCATGACATATTTTGCCCAGTGAGTAAAAATGCCTATAATTTGTTTCGACATGCCGCTGCATGTACATTGATCTTTTTGGACTCCTTTGGATAAATTCATAGTTGTTCCATCGTTTATGGCCTGTGGAGGTGGCCTGTTACGTTTTGTTTGGTGATTTATATATTATAAATAATCACCAAAATAACAATATTAATGAAAAAATTCACTTTTTTAAGTTTTTTTCAATTTTTTTTTTAAATTAACTAGGGTTGTACAATAACAGATTTTTTTAACAATAAAAATTATAATTTAAAAAAAAAAAAAATTTATTTGTACATCCTTAGTTTAGTTTTAAGTCAATTAATGCAAAACTATTAAAAAAATATTTTAAAAGTTAATTTTTCATGCATTTTTTTATTTTGGTTATTATTTAATAACCAAAGTGAATTTTGAACTTCGAATAAATTTTAAATATTACTAAATTTAATCCTTAAATTTTTAAATCAAAAATGTATAAGCATATCGTGAACTCCGCATAAGTTTTAAATATAATATACTTCAATCTTATGTTATTAAATCAAAAACCTTTAAAAATTTGTTTAATCAACTCGTTCTTCATTTGTCTTTAGTTCGTTGTTCGGTTTTATCTTTTATGTTGGATTTATGGTGGACTTACATGTATCTTCGTCTGCAAATATGAAGAAAAGTAGAGCGGGACAAATGTATGCCAAAACTCTGAGCGTGTGAAAGAGAACCATTTAGAAGATGAACACACTTTCGTTGTTCCGCATACGACGAACAACAAAAAAAATCAACTGATTATTATACCAATAGTTAAACAATGGCCGTGTTCGGGTGGTAAGCAGATACGTATCTGAGATACGTTAGAATCTGATATGTTTTCGAACGACCAGAACCGGATACGTAACCAAACCAAAGAAAACCAAGAAAATGAACCGATGAGATGTCAGCTGTTAGTATAATCCAAACAAATCCAAACATTTTTGTGATAGCTTTAGATTTCTTTTTGACATCAGCTGTTTGGTTCGTCAGCTGGTTTTTCCTTAGGCATTATAGCAACACAAACAAATCCAGATACCTTTGGTAACGTATCCGAACGCAGCCAATATTATCAGCGAGTCATCCTATGACGCTATAATTTTCCAGTAATTTCGGTTCCTAGCAGTGCTGCCAGGATTGCATTGTTTTCGGCCGAACTAGGTTTTCTTATAGATTTTTCTTTAGATACATATTTATGGATTTATATGTATCTTCGTCTGCAAATATGAAGAAAAGTAGAGCGGGACAGATGTATGCCAAAACTCCGAGCGTGTGAAAGAGAACCATCAAGAAGATGAACATGTTCGTCTTCATATCTGCATTATGGCAATTCCTATAATCTTCATGCACGATGATCTTCTGCATTTTGGTGTTCGCTCTGTATCCAACAAACGTACATTTTAATTTTGCATCCCCTTTTTTGCAGAAGTCGGACGAAGATACATGTAATAAAATCCACCATATTGCTGGATTTACATGTTTCTTCGTCTGCATAATGCAGAAAAGTAGAGTATACAAAACATCCAAGCGAGTGAAAGAGAACCATCAAGAAGATGAACATGTTCGTCCTTATTTCTGCATTATAGCACTTTCCTATAATGCAGATACGAAGTTCTTCTGCATTTTCATCTTTTCTCTCTATCTAACAAATATACGTTTTGTATTTGGCATCCCTTTGTTTTTGCAGAAACTAAATACAGATACATGTAAGTCCAACATATATGTATAACTATAGACGGTGTTCACAATGGACTGACTCTTTCGACTATTTTTGACTTCTCTGAAATTTATATCACTCCCCCTTTATTAAGGGGAAAATAGCTATTATAATTGTGTCTGTCCATACCTGATTTCATGTTCTATTCATCGCGGGAAAATGAATTTCGGCTAAAAAAAGCAAAGAAATCAAAACTCTACATCATTATAATATCATCAGCACAAATAGATCTATAAATATAACTTCATTTTCAAACTAAATTTATATTTGTTTTTGTTAATTTCCACGTACTTTTTGTTTTCTTTTTTCTCTAAGTGATTTCTACAAATGCCACGATTGTTTAAACATAAAAACTTTTTTACAAAAAAAAATTAACTTTTTTACAAAGAGAAATTAATTTTTTTACAAAAAAGATTTAAATTTTTACAAAAAAAAAAAACAATTTATAAAAAAAAATAAACTTTTTACAAAAAAAAATAACTTTTTTACAAAAATAAATAAAACAAAAAACTTTTTTACAAAAAAAGAAATAAAAATTTTTACAAAAAAAATAAACTTTTTTACAAAAAAAAAACATTTGTACAAAAAAAAAAAACAAAAAATTTAAAAAATTGAATTATTCAATCATTTTGATATTTTGGTTATTATATCTTAACTAAAGCGAATTTTGAACTCTGCATAATTTTAAATATTACTTACTTCAATCTTAAACACTTAAATCAAAAATCTGAAATTGTACACCCCTAGTTAATTTTTAAATAAATTTTCAAAAACCTTAAAAAACTGAATATTTCATTAATTTTGGTTATTATTTCTTAACTAAAGCGAATTTTGAATTCTGCATAATTTAAAATAAAATCAATCTTAAACGTTTAAATCAAAACTCTGTTATTGCACACCCCAAGTTAATTCTTAAATAAATTTTCAAAAAATTTAAAAAACAAAATTTTTCATTAATTTTGTTATTTTGGTTATTATGTCTTAACTAAAGCGAATTTTGAACTCTGCATAATTTTAAAATATTGCTCACTTCAATCTTAAACACTTGAATAAAAATCTGAAACTGTACACCCCTAGTTAATTTTTAAATAAATTTTCAAAAAACTTAAGAAACTGAATATTTCATTAATTTTGTTGTTTTGGTTATTACTTCTTAAATAAAGCGAATTTTGAATTCTGCATAGTTTGTAAATATTACTTACTTCAATCTTGAAAACTTAAATCAAAAATCTGATATTGTACACCCCTAGTTAGTTTTTAAATAAATTTTCCAAAAACTTAAAAAAACTGAATTTTTCATTAAATTTGTTATTTTGGTTATTATTTCTTAACTAAAGCGAATTTTGAATTCTGCATAATTTGTAAATATTACTTACTTCAATCTTGAACACTTAAATCGAAAATCTGATATTGTACACCCCTAGTTAATTTTTAATAAATTTTCCAAAAACTTAAAAAACTGAATTTTTCATTAATTTTGTTATTTTGGTTATTATTTCTTAACTAAGGCGAATTTTGAATTCTGCATAATTTAAAATATTATCTACATCAATCTTAAACGTTAAAGCCAAAAATTTGTTATTTACACCCCTAGTTAATTTTTAAATAAATTTTCAAAAAATTAAATAAATTTAATTTTTTGTTAATTTTGTTATTTTGGTTATTATTTCTTAATTAAAGTGAATTTCGTTTTTTTAGTTTTTAAATAAATTTTCAAAAAACTGAATTTTTCATTAATTTTGTTATTTTAGTTATTATTTCTTAACTAAAGCGAATTTTGAATTCTGCATAATTTGTAAATATTACTTACTTCAATCTTAAACACTTAAATCGAAAATGTGATATTGTACACCCATAGTTAATTTTAAATACATTTTCAAAAAACTTGAAAAACAGATTTTTTCATTATTATTTTATTTTTGTTACTATTTCTTATAACTAAAGCGAATTTTGAATTCTGCATAATTTTAAAATATTATCTACTTCAATCTTAATCTTTTAAATAAAAAATCTGTTATTGTACGTCCCTAGTTAATTTTTAAATAAATTATGAAAAAAAATCTAAGAAATCTTAAAAGAGTGCATTATTTCATGAGTTTTACTGTTTTTTCAGTTACCGTTTAACTAAGGCGAATTTTGATATCCGCATAATTTTTAAATATTACCTACCTCAATCTTATGTTTTTAAATCAAAAATCTGTATTTGTACATCCTTAGTTTAGTTTTAAGTCAATTAATGCAAAACTATAAAATTAAAAAATATTTTAAAAGTTAAATTTTTTATGCATTTTTTTATTTTGGTTATTATTTAATAACCAAAGTGAAATTTGGACTCCGAATAAATTTTAAATATTACTAAATTTAATCCTTAAATTTTTAAATCAAAAATGTATTAGCATATCGTGAACTCCGCATAAGTTTTAAATATAATATACTTCAATCTTGTGTTTTTAAATCAAAACCCTTTAAAAATTTGTTTAATCAACTCGTTCTTCATTTGTCTTTAGTTCGTTGTTCGGTTTTATCTTTTATGTTGGATTTATGGTGGACTTACATGTATCTTCGTCTGCAAATATGAAGAAAAGTAGAGCGGGACAAATGTATGCCAAAACTCTGAGCGTGTGAAAGAGAACCATTTAGAAGATGAACACACACTTTCGTTGTTCCGCATACGACGAACAACAATAAAAATCAACTGATTATTATACCAATAGTTAAACAATGGCCATGTTCGGGTGGTAAGCAGATACGTATCTGAGATACGTTAGAATCTGATATGTTTTCGAACAACCAGAACCGGATACGTAACCAAACCAAAGAAAACCAAGAAAATGAACCGATGAGATGTCAGCTGTTAGTATAATCCAAACAAATCCAAACATTTTTGTGATAGCTTTAGATTTCTTTTTGACATCAGCTATTTGGTTCGTCAGCTGGTTTTTCCTTAGGCATTATAGCAACACAAACAAATCCAGATACGTATCCGAACTCAGCCAATATTATCAGCGAGTCATCCTATGACGCTATAATTTTCCAGTAATTTCGGTTCCTAGCAGTGCTGCCAGGATTGCATTGTTTTCGGCCGAACTAGGTTTTCTTATAGATTTTTCTTTAGATACATATTTATGGATTTACATGTATCTTCGTCTGCAAATATGAAGAAAAGTAGAGCGGGACAGATGTATGCCAAAAATCCGAGCGTGTGAAAGAGAACCATCAAGAAGATGAACATGTTCGTCTTCATATCTGCATTATGGCAATTCCTATAATCTTCATGCACGATGATCTTCTGCATTTTGGTGTTCGCTCTCTATCCAACAAACGTACATTTTAATTTTGCATCCCCTTTTTTTGCAGAAGTCGGACGAAGATACATGTAATAAAATCCACCATATTGCTGGATTTACATGTTTCTTCATCTGCATAATGCAGAAAAGTAGAGTATACAAAACATACAAGCGAGTGAAAGAGAACCATCAAGAAGATGAACATGTTCGTCCTTATTTCTGCATTATAGCACTTTTCTATAATGCAGATACGAAGTTCTTCTACGAAGTTCTATTTTTGACTTCTCTGAAATTTATATCACTCCCCCTTTATTAAGGGGAAAAAAACTATTATAATTGTGTCTATCCATACCTGATTTCATGTTCTATTCATCGCGGGAAAATGAATTTCGGCTAAAAAAAGCAAAGAAATCAAAACTCTACATCATTATAATATCATCAGCACAAATAGATCTATAAATATAACTTCATTTTCAAACTAAATTTATATTTGTTTTTGTTAATTTCCACGTACTTTTTGTTTTCTTTTTTCTCTAAGTGATTTCTACAAATGCCACGATTTTTTAAACATAAAAACTTTTTTACAAAAAAAAATTAACTTTTTTACAAGAAAAAAAATAAACTTTTTTACAAAGAGAAATTAATTTTTTTACAAAAAAGATTTAAATTTGTACAAAAAAAAAGAAATAAAAATTTTTACAAAAAAAATAAACTTTTTTTACAAAAAAAAAATATTTGTACAAAAAAAAAAACAAAAAATTTAAAAAATTGAATTATTCAATCATTTTGATATTTTGGTTATTATATCTTAAATAAAGCGAATTTTGAACTCTGCATAATTTTAAAATATTACTTACTTCAATCTTAAACACATAAATCAAAAATCTTAAATTGTACACCCCTAGTTAATATTTAAATAAATTTTCAAAAACCTTAAAAAACTGAATATTTCATTAATTTTGTTATTTTGGTTATTATTTCTTAACTAAAGCGAATTTTGAATTCTGCATAATTTAAAATAAAATCAATCTTAAACGTTTAAATCAAAACTCTGTTATTGCACACCCCTAGTTAATTCTTAAATAAATTTTCAAAAAATTTAAAAAACAAAATTTTTGATTAATTTTGTTATTTTGGTTATTATGTCTTAACTAAAGCGAATTTTGAACTCTGCATAATTTTAAAATATTGCTCACTTCAATCTTAAACACTTGAATAAAAATCTGAAACTGTACACCCCTAGTTAATTTTTAAATAAATTTTCAAAAAAAACTTAAGAAACTGAATATTTCATTAATTTTGTTGTTTTGGTTATTACTTCTTAAATAAAGCGAATTTTGAATTCTGCATAGTTTGTAAATATTACTTACTTCAATCTTGAAAACTTAAATCAAAAATCTGATATTGTACACCCCTGTTAGTTTTTAAATAAATTTTCCAAAAACTTAAAAACTGAATTTTTCATTAATTTTGTTATTTTGGTTATTATTTCTTAACTAAAGCGAATTTTGAATTCTGCATAATTTGTAAATATTACTTACTTCAATCTTGAACACTTAAATCGAAAATCTGATATTGTTCACCCCTAGTTAATTTTTAATAAATTTTCCAGAAACTTAAAAAACTGAATTTTTCATTAATTTTGTTATTTTGGTTATTATTTCTTAACTAAGGCGAATTTTGAATTCTGCATAATTTAAAATATTATCTACATCAATCTTAAACGTTAAAGCCAAAAATTTGTTATTGTACACCCCTAGCTAATTTTTAAATAAATTTTCAAAAAATTAAATAAATTGAATTTTTCGTTAATTTTGTTATTTTGGTTATTATTTCTTAATTATTGAACTCTCAATTATTTTAAAATGTTACTTACTTCAATCTTAAACTCTTTAATCAAAAATCTGAAATTGTACACCCCTAGTTAATTTTTAAATAAATTTTCAAGAAACTTAAAAAAACTGTATTTTGCATTAATTTTGTTATTTTGTTTATTATTTCTTAACTAAAGCGAATTTTGAATTCTGCATAATTTGTAAATATTACTTACTTCAATCTCGAACACTTAAATCAAAAATCTGATATTGCAAACCCCTAGTTATTTTTCAAAAACTTAAAAAACTAATTTTTCATTAATTTTGTTATTTTGGTTATTATTTCTTAACTAAAGCGAATTTCGTTTTCTGCATAATTTTAAAATATTATCTGCTTCAATCTTGATTTTTAAATCAAAAATCTGTTATTGTACACCACTAGTTAATTTAAAAAAAAAAATCTAAAAATTTCAAAAAGTGAATTTTTTCATTAATTGTGTTATTTTGGTGATTATTTCTTAACTAAAGCGAATTTTGATTTCTGCATAATTTTAAAATATTATCTACTTCAATCTTAAGCTTTTAAATCAAAAACACTTAAATCAAAAATCTGAAACTGTACACCCCTAGTTAATTTTTAAATAAATTTTCAAAAAACTTAAGAAACTAAATATTTAATTAATTTTGTTATTTTGGTTATTACTTCGTAAATAAAGCGAATTTTGAATTCTGCATAGTTTGTAAATATTACTTACTTCAATCTTGAAAACTTAAATCAAAAATCCAATACTATACAACCCTAGTTAGTTTTTAAATAAATTTTCCAAAAACTTAAAAAAACTGAATTTTTCATAAATTTTGTTATTTTGGTTATTATTTCTTACCTAAAGCGAATTTTGAATTCTGCATAATTTAAAATATTATCTACATCAATCTTAAACGTTTAAATCAAAAATCTGTTATTGTACACCCCTAGTTAATTTTTAAATAAATTTTTAAAAAACTGAATTTTAAATAAAAAATCTGTTATTGTACGTCCCTAGTTAATTTTTAAATAAATTATGAAAAAAATTCTAAAAAATCTTAAAAGAGTGCATTATTTCATGAGTTTTACTGTTTTTTCAGTTACCGTTTAATAAGGCGAATTATGATATCCGCATAATTTTTAAATATAACCTACCTCAATCTTATGTTTTTAAATCAAAAATCTGTATTTGTACATCCTTAGTTTAGTTTTAAGTCAATTAATGCAAAACTATAAAATTAAAAAATATTTTAAAAGTTAAATTTTGTATGCATTTTTTTATTTTGGTTATTATTTAATAACCAAAGTGAAATTTGAACTCCGAAAAAATTTTAAATATTACTAAATTTAATCCTTAAATTTTTAAATCAAAAATGTATAAGCATATCGTGAACTCCGCATAAGTTTTAAATATAATATACTTCAATCTTGTGTTTTTAAATCAAAAACCTTTAAAAATTTGTTTAATCAACTCGTTCTTCATTTGTCTTTAGTTCGTTGCTCGGATTTATCTTTTATGTTGGATTTATGGTGGACTTACATGTATCTTCGTCTGCAAATATGAAGAAAAGTAGAGCTGGACAAATGTATGCCAAAACTCTGAGCGTGTGAAAGAGAACCATTTAGAAAATGAACACACACTTTCGTTGTTCCGCATACGATTGACAACAAAAAAAAATCAACTGATTATTATACCAATAGTTAAACAATGGCCATGTTCGAATAGTAAGCAGATACGTATCTGAGATACGTTAGAATCTGATATGTTTTCGAACGACCAGAACCGGATACGTAACCAAACCAAAGAAAACCAAGAAAATGAACCGATGAGATGTCAGCTGTTAGTATAATCCAAACAAATCCAAACATTTTTGTGATAGCTTTAGATTTCTGTTTGACATCAGCTATTTGGTTCGTCAGCTGGTTTTTCTTTAGGCATTATAACAACACAAACAAATCCAGATACCTTTGGTTACGTATCCGAACGCAGCCAATATTATCAGCGAGTCATCCTATGACGCTATAATTTTCCAGTAATTTCGGTTCCTAGCAGTGCTGCCAGGATTGCATTGTTTTCGGCCGAACTAGGTTTTCTTATAAATTTTTCTTTAGATACATATTTATGGATTTACATGTATCTTCGTCTGCAAATATGAAGAAAAGTAGAGCGGGACCACCATATGCCAAAACTCCGAGCGTGTGAAAGAGAACCATCAAGAAGATGAACATGTTCGTCTTCATATCTGCATTATGGCACTTCCTATAATCTTCATGCACGAAGATCTTCTGCATTTTGGTGTTCGCTCTCTATCCAACAAATGTTCATTTTAATTTTGCATCCCCTTTTTTTTTGCAGAAGTCGGACGAAGATACATGTAATAAAATCCACCATATTGCTGGACTTACATGTTTCTTCGTTTGCATAATGCAGAAAAGTAGAGCAGAACAGATGTATACAAAACATCCAAGCGAGTGAAAGAGAACCATCAAGAAGATGAACATGTTCGTCTTTATTTCTGCATTATAGCACTTTCCTATGATGAAGAAACGAAGTTCTTCTGCATTTGGACCTTTTCTCTCTATCTAACAAATATACGTTTTGTATTTGGCATCCCTTTGTTTTTGCAGAAACCAAATACAGATACATGTAAGTCCAACATATATGTATAACTATATAGAGGACTGACTCTTTCGACTATTTTTGACTTCTCTGAAATTTATATCACTCCCCCTTTATTAAGGGGGAAAAAAAGCTATTATAATTGTGTTTGTCCATACCTGATTTCATGTTCTATTCATCGCGCTGGGAAAATGAATTTCGACTAAAAAAAGCAAAGAAATTAAAACTCTACACCATTATAATATCATAAACACAAATAGATCTATAAATATAACTTCATTTTCAAACTAAATTTATATTTGTTTTTGTTAATTTCCACGTACTTGTTATTTCTTTTTTCTTTAAGTGATTTCTACAAATGCCACGATTTTTAAAACATAAAAAAACATAAGAAACTTCGAAGAGTGTCGTTTTTTCAAATTGCCCAACTCTGGCGTGACGTGACGACGAGGAACACTTCATTGTGCATACCCATGTATACTTTCATGGTTTGGAATCGGCTTGACAACTAAGGCAAGTTCTCGTCATGCTCACGTCACGATTTCTCGTCACATTGTGAATCAGCCTTGTATTTTATATCCGTAGTGGTGGATTTACATGTAGCTTTGTCTGCATTATGCAGAAAAGTAGAGCAGGACAGATGTATACAAAATATCCGAGCGAACGAAAGAGAACCATCAAGAAGATGAACATGTTCGTCTTCATTTCTGCATTATGGCAATTTCCTATAATGCAGAAATGAAGTTCTTCTGCATTTTGATCTTTTCTCTCTAACAAATATTAATTTTGTATTTGGCATCCCTTTTTTTGTGCAGAAACCAAATGCAGATACATGTAAATCCACCATAGAGCTTCATTTTATCGCTGCAATGTATTTTATATCGGTAGAACCACATTTCTCTCGTGTGCTCGTGTGTAGTGTCACTTTGTGACGCATGAAATAAGTATATGGCAACTAACAGCGACACACGGCTCTACAACATAACACACCAAGACCATCAGTGTGGTTCTGGCTGAACTCCCGGAAACTATAAAAGTTGCTGGCAACTTAGGGCCAGTTTCACATTAGCAGTTAAGTGCGTCTTTTTTTTTTCATTTTCCTAAACTCTGGCGTAACATGATGTTATCATTATCCTAACCCTCGTATACTCTAATGGTTTGACAATTACAACTACAAGAACTACGTTCTGGTCACGCTCACCTCACACTCTCTCGTCGCATTGTGAATCAAACTGAATAAACAGTGCTTAAACAACAACATAAACTGGGCCGCTTTCATGTTGGTTTGTTCGTATTTTTATTTGTTGTTAGACCGCTTTCACACAAGGAAACTGAGTTTCCAGAAACTAGCTAGTTTGTGGGCCAGAAGGGTGTGAGGGGAGATTTTTTGTCTTCCTTTTACGCCCTTCTCGCCAACAAACTGAAAATCGCCGGCAACTCAGTTTCCTTGTGTGAAAGGGGTCCTCAACTGCTTTCACACAAGGAAACTGAGTTGCTGGAAACTGGAAGTTTGTCGGCGAGAAGGGCAAGAAGTAAGGGGAATGAATAAAATCTCCCCGCAAACGTTTGAGGAGATTTTTATCACATTCCTTCCCACACTGTCCGTAATGTGCGTTCAGCCAATGGACTTTATAATGGAAACAAACGAAAATCTCCGGCAATTTTTGTTTCCTTGTGTGATAGGTACAAAGAAATTAAATGAAAATGTCATAAAATTCTCCAGCAACTGGTTTCCCTGTGTGAAAAATACTTACTTGCATTGCAGCATGGATGTTGTTTGGTTTTTCATTAAATTTTGTTTTATTTATTTGCAATTAAATATTTTTCCGCTGTGTTTTCGTAAGCATTTCGTTTCCTTTTTGGAGACCGCAGGAACATTTCATTTCGCATCAGCAGCGTACTAGGCTTAATGTTAGACCGCACTCCACAGATAACTGGACTTCACACGTATTCGTATGAAATTCTCAGTTGCCGCGATAAAGCTCATACAATTATTTCATAAACAATGTTTTGGCGCATCGTGATGAGCCACCTCCACAGGTCATGACGATGGCTATACTATGAACATGTCTAAACAAAATCCCATGGAGTCCAAAAAATCCATGTCCATGCAGCAACATGAGGAAAAAATTTTGAACAAGACATGGTGGGCTGTTAGAAGCTTGGCCATGAAAGGACGTTCATTTGCATGTGAGTTTTTTTCTGGTTTTTGTTGAATGTGTAAGTGAATTTTATTGGAAAATATAGAAGAAGTGGTAAAAGATTAATGAACACCATGAAATATTTTGCCCAGTGGGTAAAAATGCACTGTTTGTTGATTGGATTATGGTTGTGATGTTGGACATTTGTATAGCCTGTGGAGTCGGCCTGTAATTTTGTTCGACATAACGCTGCATGGACATAGTATTTTGGACTCCTTTGGATTTTCTAGTTAAGTTCATAGTTCTGCCATCGTTAATGGCCTGTGGAGGCGGCCTGTTACGTTTTAAACAAGTTTTTGATCTTAACCATGTGATGACGTTTCTTGTGCGTGTCTAGTTTAGTTCTAGCAACTGGTTTCCCTGTGTGAAAAATACTTACTTGCATTGCAGCATGGATGTTGTTTGGTTTTTCATTAAATTTTGTTTTATTTATTTGCAGTTAAATATTTTTCCGCTGTGTTTTCGTAAGCATTTCGTTTCCTTTTTGGAGACCGCAGGAACATTTCATTTCGCATCAGCAGCGTACTAGGCTTAATGTTAGACCGCACTCCACAGATAACTGGACTTCACACGTATTCGTATGAAATTCTCAGTTGCCGCGATAAAGCTCATACAATTATTTCATAAACAATGTTTTGGCGCATCGTGATGAGCCACCTCCACAGGTCATGACGATGGCTAGACTATGAACATGTCTAAACAAAATCCTATGGAGTCCAAAAAATCCATGTCCATGCAGCAACATGAGGAAAATATTTTGAACAAGACATGGTGGGCTGTTAGAAGCTTGGCCATGAAAGGACGTTCATTTGCATGTGAGTTTTTTTCTGGTTTTTGTTGAATGTGTAAGTGAATTTTATTGGAAAATATAGAAGAAGTGGTAAAAGATTAATGAACACCATGAAATATTTTGCCCAGTGGGTAAAAATGCACTGTTTGTTGATTGGATTATGGTTGTGATGTTGGACATTTGTATAGCCTGTGGAGTCGGCCTGTAATTTTGTTCGACATAACGCTGCATGGACATAGTATTTTGGACTCCTTTGGATTTTTTAGTTAAGTTCATAGTCCTGCCATCGTTAATGGCCTGTGGAGGCGGCCTGTTATGTTTTAAACAAGTTTTTGATCTTAACCATGTGATGACGTTTCTTGTGCGTGTCTAGTTTTTGTTGAATGTGGAAGTGAATTTTATTGGAAAAGATAGAAGAAGTGGTAAAAGGTTAATGAACACCATGACATATTTTGCCCAGTGGGTAAAAATGCACTGTTTGTTGATTGGATTATGGTTGTGATGTTGGACATTTGTATGGCCTGTGGAGTCGGCCTGTAATTTTGTTCGACATAACGCTGCATGGACATAGTTTTTTGAACGCCTTTGGATTTTTTTTAGTTAAGTTTATAGTCCTGCCATCGTTAATGGCCTGTGGAGGCAGCCTGTTACGTTTTAAACAAGTTTTTGATCTTAACCATGTGATGACTAGACACGCAGTTTTTGTTGAATATGTAAGTAAATTTTATTGGAAAAGATAGAAGAAGTGGTAAAAAGTTAATGAACACCATGACATATTTTGCCCAGTGAGTAAAAATGCCTACAATTTGTTTCGACATGCCGCTGCATGTACATTGATCTTTTTGGACTCCTTTGGATAAATTCATAGTTCTGCCATCGTTTATGGCCTGTGGAGGTGGCCTGTTACGTTTTGTTTGGTGATTTATATATTATAAATAATCACCAAAATAACAAAATTAATGAAAAAATTCACTTTCTTAAGTTTTTTTAAATTTTTTTTTTTAGTTAACTAGGGTTGTACAATAACAGATTTTTTTTACAATAAAAAATTATAATTAAAAAAAAAAAAAAAATTTATTTGTACATCCTTAGTTAAGTTTTAAGTCAATTAATGCAAAACTATTAAAAAAACATTTTAAAAGTTAATTTTTCATGCATTTTTTTATTTTGGTTATTATTTAATAACCAAAGTGAATTTTGAATAAATTTTAAATATTACTAAATTTAATCCTTAAATTTTTAAATCAAAAATGTATAAGCATATTTTGAACTCCGCATAAGTTTTAAATATAATATACTTCAATCTTATGTTTTTAAATCAAAAACCTTTAAAAATTTGTTTAATCAACTCGTTCTTCATTTGTCTTTAGTTCGTTGTTCGGTTTTATCTTTTATGTTGGATTTATGGTGGACTTACATGTATCTTCGTCTGCAAATATGAAGAAAAGTAGAGCGGGACAAATGTATGCCAAAACTCTGAGCATGTGAAAGAGAACCATTTAGAAGATGAACACACTTTCGTTGTTTCGCATACGACGAACAACAAAACAAATCAACTGATTATTATACCAATAGTTAAACAATGGCCACGTTCGGGTGGTAAGCAGATACGTATCTGAGATACGTTAGAATCTGATATGTTTTCGAACGACCAGAACTGGATACGTAACCAAACCAAAGAAAACCAAGAAAATGAACCGTTGAGATGTCAGCTGTTAGTATAATCCAAACAAATCCAAACATTTTTGTGATAGCTTTAGATTTCTTTTTGACATCAGCTGTTTGGTTCGTCAGCTGGTTTTTCCTTAGGCATTATAGCAACACAAACAAATCCAGATACCTTTGGTAACGTATCCGAACGCAGCCAATATTATCAGCGAGTCATCCTATGACGCTATAATTTTCCAGTAATTTCGGTTCCTAGCAGTGCTGCCAGGATTGCATTGTTTTCGGCCGAACTAGGTTTTCTTATAGATTTTTCTTTAGATACATATTTATGGATTTACATGTATCTTCGTCTGCAAATATGAAGAAAAGTAGAGCGGGACAGATGTATGCCAAAACTCCGAGCGTGTGAAAGAGAACCATCAAGAAGATGAACATGTTCGTCTTCATATCTGCACTATGGCAATTTCTATAATCTTCATGCACGAAGATCTTCTGCATTTTGGTGTTCGCTCTCTATTCAACAAACGTTAATTTTAATTTTGCATCCCCTTTTTTTGCAGAAGTCGGACGAAGATACATGTAATAAAATCCACCATATTGCTGGATTTACATGTTTCTTCGTCTGCATAATGCAGAAAAGTAGAGTTTACAAAACATCCAAGCGAGTGAAAGAGAACCATCAAGAAGATGAACATGTTCGTCCTTATTTCTGCATTATAGCACTTTCCTATAATGCAGATACGAAGTTCTTCTGCATTTTAATCTTTTCTCTCTATCTAACAAATAAACGTTTTGTATTTGGCATCCCTTTTTTTTGCAGAAACCAAATACAGATACATGTAAGTCCAACATATATGTATAACTATAGACGGTGTTCACAATGGACTGACTCTTTCGACTATTTTTGACTTCTCTGAAATTTATATCACTCCCCCTTTATTAAGGGGGAAAAAAGCTATTATAATTGTGTTTGTCCATACCTGATTTCATGTTCTATTCATCGCGGGAAAATGAATTTCGGCTAAGAAAAGCAAAGAAATTAAAACTCTAAATCATTATAATATCATCAGCACAAATAGATCTATAAATATAACTTCATTTTCAAACTAAATTTAAATTTGTTTTTGTTAATTTCCACGTACTTTTTGTTTTCTTTTTTCTCTAAGTGATTTCTACAAATGCCACGATTTTTTAAACATAAAAAAAACATAAGAAACTTCGAAGAGTGTCGTTTTTTCAAATTGCCTAACTCTGGCGTGACGTGACGACGAGGAACACTTCATTGTGCATACCCATGTATACTTTCATGGTTTGGAATCGGCTTGACAACTAAGGCAAGTTCTCGTCACGCTCACGTCGAGATTTCTCGTCGCATTGTGAATCAGCCTTGTATTTTATATCCGTAGTGGTGGATTTACATGTATCTTCGTCTGCATTATGCAGAAAAGTAGAGCAGGACAGATGTATACAAAATATCCGAGCGAACGAAGGAGAACCATCAAGAAGATGAACATGTTCGTCTTCATTTCTGCATTATGGCAATTTCCTATAATGCAGAAATGAAGTTCTTCTGCATTTTGATCTTTTCTCTCTAACAAATATTAATTTTGTATTTGGCATCCTTTTTTTTGTGCAGAAACCAAATGCAGATACATGTAAATCCACCATAGAGCTTCATTTTATCGCTGCAATGTATTTTATATCGGTAGAACTACATTTCTCTCGTGTGCTCGTGTGTAGTGTCACTTTGTGACGCATGAAATATGTATATGGCAACTAACAGCGACACACGGCTCTACAACATAACACACGAGACCATCAGTGTGGTTCTGGCTGAACTCCCGGAAACTATAAAAGTTGCTGGCAACTTAGGGCCAGTTTCACATTAGCAGTTAAGTGCGTCTTTTTTTTTTTCATTTTCCTAAACTCTGGCGTAACATGATGTTATCATTATCCTAACCCTCGTATACTCTAATGGTTTGACAATTACAACTACAAGAACTTCGTTCTGGTCACGCTCACCTCACTTTCTCACGTCGCGTTGTGAATCGAACTGAATAAACAGTGCTTAAACAACAAACTGAAAATCTCCGGCAATTTTTGTTTCCTTGTGTGATAGGTACAAAGAAATTAAAGGAAAATGTCATAAAATTCTCCAGCAACTGGTTTCCCTGTGTGAAAAATACTCACATGCATTGCAGCATGGATGTTGTTTGGCTTTTCATTAAATTTTGTTTTATTTATTTGCAATTGAATATTTTTCCGCTGTGTTTTCGTAAGCATTTCGTTTCCTTTTTGGAGACCGCAGGAACATTTCATTTCGCATCAGCAGCGTACTAGGCTTAATGTTAGACCGGACTCCACAGATAACTGGACTTCACACGAATTCGTATGAAATTTTCAGTTGCCGCGATTAAGCTCATACAATTATTTCATAAACAATGTTTTGGCGCATCGTGATGAGCCACCTCCACAGGTCATGACGATGGCTAGACTATGAACATGTCTAAACAAAATCCCATGGAGTCCAAAAAAATCCATGTCCATGCAGCAACATGAGGAAAAAATTTTGAACAAGACATGGTGGGCTGTTAGAAGCTTGGCCATGAGAGGACGTTCATTTGCATGTGATTTTTTTTTCTGGTTTTTGTTAAATGTGTAAGTGGTAAAAGATTAATGAACACCATGAAATATTTTGCCCAGTGGGTAAAAATGTACTGTTTGTTGATTGGATTATGGTTGTGATGTTGGACATTTGTATGGCCTGTGGAATCGGCCTGTAATTTTGTTCGACATAACGCTGCATGGACATAGTTTTTTGGACGCCTTTGGATTTTTTTTAGTTAAGTTCATAGTCCTGCCATCGTTAATGGCCTGTGGAGGTAGCCTGTTACGTTTTAAACAAGTTTTTGATCTTAACCATGTGATGACTAGACACGCAGTTTTTGTTGAAGGTGTAAGTGAATTTTATTGGAAAAGATAGAAGAAGTGGTAAAAGGTTAATGAACACCATGACATATTTTGCCGAGTGAGTAAAAATGCCTATAATTTGTTTCGACATGCCGCTGCATGTACATTGATCTTTTTGGACTCCTTTGGATAAATTCATAGTTCTGCCATCGTTTATGGCCTGTGGAGGTGGCCTGTTACGTTTTGCTTGGTGATTTATATATTATAAATAATCACCAAAATAACAAAATTAATGAAAAAATTCACTTTTTTAAGTTTTTTTTAATTTTTTTTTTAAATTAACTAGGGTTGTACAATAACAAATTTTTTTTACAATAAAAAATTATAATTTAAAAAAAAAAAAATTTTATTTGTACATCCTTAGTTTAGTTTTAAGTCAATTAATGCAAAACTATTAAAAAAATATTTTAAAAGTTAATTTTTCATGCATTTTTTTATTTTGGTTATTATTTAATAACCAAAGTGAATTTTTAACTCCGAATAAATTTTAAATATTACTTAATTTAATCCTTAAATTTTTAAATCAAAAATGTATAAGCATATTTTGAACTCCGCATAAGTTTTAAATATAATATACTTCAATCTTATGTTTTTAAATCAAAAACCTTTAAAAATTTGTTTAATCAACTCGTTCTTCATTTGTCTTTAGTTCGTTGTTCGGATTTATCTTTTATGTTGGATTTATGGTGGACTTACATGTATCTTCGTCTGCAAATATGAAGAAAAGTAGAGCGGGAGAAATGTATGCCAAAACTCTGAGCGTGTGAAAGAGAACCATTTAGAAGATGAACACACTTTCGTTGTTCCGCATACGACGAACAACAAAAAAAATCAACTGATTATTATACCAATAGTTAAACAATGGCCGTGTTCGGGTGGTAAGCAGATACGTATCTGAGATACGTTAGAATCTGATATGTTTTCGAACGACCAGAACCGGATACGTAACCAAACCAAAGAAAACCAAGAAAATGAACCGATGAGATGTCAGCTGTTAGTATAATCCAAACAAATCCAAACATTTTTGTGATAGCTTTAGATTTCTTTTTGACATCAGCTGTTTGGTTCGTCAGCTGGTTTTTCCTTAGGCATTATAGCAACACAAACAAATCCAGATACCTTTGGTTACGTATCCGAACGCAGCCAATATTATCAGCGAGTCATCCTATGACGCTATAATTTTCCAGTAATTTCGGTTCCTAGCAGTGCTGCCAGGATTGCATTGTTTTCGGCCGAACTAGGTTTTCTTATAGATTTTTCTTTAGATACATATTTATGGATTTACATGTATCTTCGTCTGCAAATATGAAGAAAAGTAGAGCGGGACAGATGTATGCCAAAACTCCAAGCGTGTGAAAGAGAACCATAAAGAAGATGAACATGTTCGTCTTGCATTATGGCAATTCCTATAATCTTCATGCACGATGATCTTCTGCATTTTGGTGTTCGCTCTCTATCCAACAAACGTAAATTTTAATTTTGCATCCCCTTTTTTTGCAGAAGTCGTACGAAGATACATGTAATAAAATCCACCATATTGCTGGATTTACATGTTTCTTCGTCTGCATAATGCAGAAAAGTAGAGTATACAAAACATACAAGCGAGTGAAAGAGAACCATCAAGAAGATGAACATGTTCGTCCTTATTTCTGCATTATAGCACTTTCCTATAATGCAGATACGAAGTTCTTCTGCATTTTAATCTTTTCTCTCTATCTAACAAATATACGTTTTGTATTTGGCATCCCTTTTTTTTTGCAGAAACCAAATACAGATACATGTAAGTCCAACATATATGTATAACTATAGACGGTGTTCACAATGGACTGACTCTTTCGACTATTTTTGACTTCTCTGAAATTTATATCACTCCCTTCGAAGAGTGTCGTTTTTTCAAATTGCCCAACTCTGGCGTGACGTGACGACGAGGAATACTTCATTGTGCATACCCATGTATACTTTCATGGTTTGGAATCGGCTTGACAACTAAGGCAAGTTCTCGTCACGCTCACGTCGCGATTTCTCGTCGCATTGTGAATCAACCTTGTATTTTATATCCGTAGTGGTGAATTTACATGTATCTTCGTCTGCATTATGCACAAAAATAGAGCAGGACAGATGTATACAAAATATTCGAGCGAACGAAAGAGAACCATCAAGAAGATGAACATGTTCGTCTTCATTTCTGCATTATGGCAATTTCCTATAATGCAGAAATGAAGTTTTTCTGCATTTTGATCTTCTCTCTAACAAATATTAATTTTGTATTTGGCATCCCTTTTTTGTGCAGAAACCAAATGCAGATACATATTAATCCACCATAGAGCTTCATTTTATCGCTGCAATGTATTTTATATCGGTAGAACCACATTTCTCTCGTGTGCTCGTGTGTAGTGTCACTTTGTGACGCATGAAATAAGTATATGGCAACTAACAGCGACACACGGCTCTACAACATAACACACCAAGACCATCAGTGTGGTTCTGGCTGAACTCCCGGAAACTATAAAAGTTGCTGGCAACTTAGGGCCAGTTTCACATTAGCAGTTAAGTGCGTCTTTTTTTTTTCATTTTCCTAAACTCTGGCGTAACATGATGTTATCATTATCCTAACCCTCGTATACTCTAATGGTTTGACAATTACAACTACAAGAACTACGTTCTGGTCACGCTCACCTCACACTCTCTCGTCGCATTGTGAATCAAACTGAATAAACAGTGCTTAAACAACAACATAAACTGGGCCGCTTTCATGTTGGTTTGTTCGTATTTTTATTTGTTGTTAGACCGCTTTCACACAAGGAAACTGAGTTTCCAGAAACTAGCTAGTTTGTGGCCAGAAGGGTGTGAGGGGAGATTTTTTGTCTTCCTTTTACGCCCTTCTCGCCAACAAACTGAAAATCGCCGGCAACTCAGTTTCCTTGTGTGAAAGGGGTCCTCAACTGCTTTCACACAAGGAAACTGAGTTGCTGGAAACTGGAAGTTTGTCGGCGAGAAGGGCAAGAAGTAAGGGGAATGAATAAAATCTCCCCGCAAACGTTTGAGGAGATTTTTATCACATTCCTTCCCACACTGTCCGTAATGTGCGTTCAGCCAATGGACTTTATAATGGAAACAAACGAAAATCTCCGGCAATTTTTGTTTCCTTGTGTGATAGGTACAAAGAAATTAAATGAAAATGTCATAAAATTCTCCAGCAACTGGTTTCCCTGTGTGAAAAATACTTACTTGCATTGCAGCATGGATGTTGTTTGGTTTTTCATTAAATTTTGTTTTATTTATTTGCAATTAAATATTTTTCCGCTGTGTTTTCGTAAGCATTTCGTTTCCTTTTTGGAGACCGCAGGAACATTTCATTTCGCATCAGCAGCGTACTAGGCTTAATGTTAGACCGCACTCCACAGATAACTGGACTTCACACGTATTCGTATGAAATTCTCAGTTGCCGCGATAAAGCTCATACAATTATTTCATAAACAATGTTTTGGCGCATCGTGATGAGCCACCTCCACAGGTCATGACGATGGCTATACTATGAACATGTCTAAACAAAATCCCATGGAGTCCAAAAAATCCATGTCCATGCAGCAACATGAGGAAAAAATTTTGAACAAGACATGGTGGGCTGTTAGAAGCTTGGCCATGAAAGGACGTTCATTTGCATGTGAGTTTTTTTCTGGTTTTTGTTGAATGTGTAAGTGAATTTTATTGGAAAATATAGAAGAAGTAGTAAAAGATTAATGAACACCATGAAATATTTTGCCCAGTGGGTAAAAATGCACTGTTTGTTGATTGGATTATGGTTGTGATGTTGGACATTTGTATAGCCTGTGGAGTCGGCCTGTAATTTTGTTCGACATAACGCTGCATGGACATAGTATTTTGGACTCCTTTGGATTTTCTAGTTAAGTTCATAGTTCTGCCATCGTTAATGGCCTGTGGAGGCGGCCTGTTACGTTTTAAACAAGTTTTTGATCTTAACCATGTGATGACGTTTCTTGTGCGTGTCTAGTTTAGTTCTAGCAACTGGTTTCCCTGTGTGAAAAATACTTACTTGCATTGCAGCATGGATGTTGTTTGGTTTTTCATTAAATTTTGTTTTATTTATTTGCAGTTAAATATTTTTCCGCTGTGTTTTCGTAAGCATTTCGTTTCCTTTTTGGAGACCGCAGGAACATTTCATTTCGCATCAGCAGCGTACTAGGCTTAATGTTAGACCGCACTCCACAGATAACTGGACTTCACACGTATTCGTATGAAATTCTCAGTTGCCGCGATAAAGCTCATACAATTATTTCATAAACAATGTTTTGGCGCATCGTGATGAGCCACCTCCACAGGTCATGACGATGGCTAGACTATGAACATGTCTAAACAAAATCCTATGGAGTCCAAAAAATCCATGTCCATGCAGCAACATGAGGAAAATATTTTGAACAAGACATGGTGGGCTGTTAGAAGCTTGGCCATGAAAGGACGTTCATTTGCATGTGAGTTTTTTTCTGGTTTTTGTTGAATGTGTAAGTGAATTTTATAGGAAAATATAGAAGAAGTGGTAAAAGATTAATGAACACCATGAAATATTTTGCCCAGTGGGTAAAAATGCACTGTTTGTTGATTGGATTATGGTTGTGATGTTGGACATTTGTATAGCCTGTGGAGTCGGCCTGTAATTTTGTTCGACATAACGCTGCATGGACATAGTATTTTGGACACCTTTGGATTTTTTAGTTAAGTTCATAGTCCTGCCATCGTTAATGGCCTGTGGAGGCGGCCTGTTATGTTTTAAACAAGTTTTTGATCTTAACCATGTGATGACGTTTCTTGTGCGTGTCTAGTTTTTGTTGAATGTGGAAGTGAATTTTATTGGAAAAGATAGAAGAAGTGGTAAAAGGTTAATGAACACCATGACATATTTTGCCCAGTGGGTAAAAATGCACTGTTTGTTGATTGGATTATGGTTGTGATGTTGGACATTTGTATGGCCTGTGGAGTCGGCCTGTAATTTTGTTCGACATAACGCTGCATGGACATAGTTTTTTGAACGCCTTTGGATTTTTTTTAGTTAAGTTTATAGTCCTGCCATCGTTAATGGCCTGTGGAGGCAGCCTGTTACGTTTTAAACAAGTTTTTGATCTTAACCATGTGATGACTAGACACGCAGTTTTTGTTGAATATGTAAGTAAATTTTATTGGAAAAGATAGAAGAAGTGGTAAAAAGTTAATGAACACCATGACATATTTTGCCCAGTGAGTAAAAATGCCTACAATTTGTTTCGACATGCCGCTGCATGTACATTGATCTTTTTGGACTCCTTTGGATAAATTCATAGTTCTGCCATCGTTTATGGCCTGTGGAGGTGGCCTGTTACGTTTTGTTTGGTGATTTATATATTATAAATAATCACCAAAATAACAAAATTAATGAAAAAATTCACTTTCTTAAGTTTTTTTAAATTTTTTTTTTTAGTTAACTAGGGTTGTACAATAACAGATTTTTTTTACAATAAAAAATTATAATTAAAAAAAAAAAAAAAATTTATGTGTACATCCTTAGTTAAGTTTTAAGTCAATTAATGCAAAACTATTAAAAAAACATTTTAAAAGTTAATTTTTCATGCATTTTTTTATTTTGGTTATTATTTAATAACCAAAGTGAATTTTGAATAAATTTTAAATATTACTAAATTTAATCCTTAAATTTTTAAATCAAAAATGTATAAGCATATTTTGAACTCCGCATAAGTTTTAAATATAATATACTTCAATCTTATGTTTTTAAATCAAAAACCTTTAAAAATTTGTTTAATCAACTCGTTCTTCATTTGTCTTTAGTTCGTTGTTCGGTTTTATCTTTTATGTTGGATTTATGGTGGACTTACATGTATCTTCGTCTGCAAATATGAAGAAAAGTAGAGCGGGACAAATGTATGCCAAAACTCTGAGCATGTGAAAGAGAACCATTTAGAAGATGAACACACTTTCGTTGTTTCGCATACGACGAACAACAAAACAAATCAACTGATTATTATACCAATAGTTAAACAATGGCCACGTTCGGGTGGTAAGCAGATACGTATCTGAGATACGTTAGAATCTGATATGTTTTCGAACGACCAGAACTGGATACGTAACCAAACCAAAGAAAACCAAGAAAATGAACCGTTGAGATGTCAGCTGTTAGTATAATCCAAACAAATCCAAACATTTTTGTGATAGCTTTAGATTTCTTTTTGACATCAGCTGTTTGGTTCGTCAGCTGGTTTTTCCTTAGGCATTATAGCAACACAAACAAATCCAGATACCTTTGGTAACGTATCCGAACGCAGCCAATATTATCAGCGAGTCATCCTATGACGCTATAATTTTCCAGTAATTTCGGTTCCTAGCAGTGCTGCCAGGATTGCATTGTTTTCGGCCGAACTAGGTTTTCTTATAGATTTTTCTTTAGATACATATTTATGGATTTACATGTATCTTCGTCTGCAAATATGAAGAAAAGTAGAGCGGGACAGATGTATGCCAAAACTCTGAGCGTGTGAAAGAGAACCATTTAGAAGATGAACACACTTTCGTTGTTCCGCATACGACGAACAACAAAAAAAATCAACTGATTATTATACCAATAGTTAAACAATGGCCGTGTTCGGGTGGTAAGCAGATACGTATCTGAGATACGTTAGAATCTGATATGTTTTCGAACGACCAGAACCGGATACGTAACCAAACCAAAGAAAACCAAGAAAATGAACCGATGAGATGTCAGCTATTAGTATAATCCAAACAAATCCAAACATTTTTGTGATAGCTTTAGATTTCTTTTTGACATCAGCTGTTTGGTTCGTCAGCTGGTTTTTCCTTAGGCATTATAGCAACACAAACAAATCCAGATACCTTTGGTTACGTATCCGAACGCAGCCAATATTATCAGCGAGTCATCCTATGGAGCTATAATTTTCCAGTAATTTCGGTTCCTAGCAGTGCTGCCAGGATTGCATTGTTTTCGGCCGAACTAGGTTTTCTTATAGATTTTTCTTTAGATACATATTTATGGATTTACATGTATCTTCGTCTGCAAATATGAAGAAAAGTAGAGCGGGACAGATGTATGCCAAAACTCCAAGCGTGTGAAAGAGAACCATAAAGAAGATGAACATGTTCGTCTTGCATTATGGCAATTCCTATAATCTTCATGCACGATGATCTTCTGCATTTTGGTGTTCGCTCTCTATCCAACAAACGTAAATTTTAATTTTGCATCCCCTTTTTTTGCAGAAGTCGTACGAAGATACATGTAATAAAATCCACCATATTGCTGGATTTACATGTTTCTTCGTCTGCATAATGCAGAAAAGTAGAGTATACAAAACATACAAGCGAGTGAAAGAGAACCATCAAGAAGATGAACATGTTCGTCCTTATTTCTGCATTATAGCACTTTCCTATAATGCAGATACGAAGTTCTTCTGCATTTTAATCTTTTCTCTCTATCTAACAAATATACGTTTTGTATTTGGCATCCCTTTTTTTTGCAGAAACCAAATACAGATACATGTAAGTCCAACATATATGTATAACTATAGACGGTGTTCACAATGGACTGACTCTTTCGACTATTTTTGACTTCTCTGAAATTTATATCACTCCCTTCGAAGAGTGTCGTTTTTTCAAATTGCCCAACTCTTTCGTGACGTGACGACGAGGAATACTTCATTGTGCATACCCATGTATACTTTCATGGTTTGGAATCGGCTTGACAACTAAGGCAAGTTCTCGTCACGCTCACGTCGCGATTTCTCGTCGCATTGTGAATCAACCTTGTATTTTATATCCGTAGTGGTGGATTTACATGTATCTTCGTCTGCATTATGCACAAAAATAGAGAAGGACAGATGTATACAAAATATTCGAGCGAACGAAAGAGAACCATCAAGAAGATGAACATGTTCGTCTTCATTTCTGCATTATGGCAATTTCCTATAATGCAGAAATGAAGTTTTTCTGCATTTTGATCTTCTCTCTAACAAATATTAATTTTGTATTTGGCATCCCTTTTTCGTGCAGAAACCAAATGCAGATACATATTAATCCACCATAGAGCTTCATTTTATCGCTGCAATGTATTTTATATCGGTAGAACCACATTTCTCTCGTGTGCTCGTGTGTAGTGTCACTTTGTGACGCATGAAATAAGTATATGGCAACTAACAGCGACACACGGCTCTACAACATAACACACCAAGACCATCAGTGTGGTTCTGGCTGAACTCCCGGAAACTATAAAAGTTGCTGGCAACTTAGGGCCAGTTTCACATTAGCAGTTAAGTGCGTCTTTTTTTTTTCATTTTCCTAAACTCTGGCGTAACATGATGTTATCATTATCCTAACCCTCGTATACTCTAATGGTTTGACAATTACAACTACAAGAACTACGTTCTGGTCACGCTCACCTCACACTCTCTCGTCGCATTGTGAATCAAACTGAATAAACAGTGCTTAAACAACAACATAAACTGGGCCGCTTTCATGTTGGTTTGTTCGTATTTTTATTTGTTGTTAGACCGCTTTCACACAAGGAAACTGAGTTTCCAGAAACTAGCTAGTTTGTGGGCCAGAAGGGTGTGAGGGGAGATTTTTTGTCTTCCTTTTACGCCCTTCTCGCCAACAAACTGAAAATCGCCGGCAACTCAGTTTCCTTGTGTGAAAGGGGTCCTCAACTGCTTTCACACAAGGAAACTGAGTTGCTGGAAACTGGAAGTTTGTCGGCGAGAAGGGCAAGAAGTAAGGGGAATGAATAAAATCTCCCCGCAAACGTTTGAGGAGATTTTTATCACATTCCTTCCCACACTGTCCGTAATGTGCGTTCAGCCAATGGACTTTATAATGGAAACAAACGAAAATCTCCGGCAATTTTTGTTTCCTTGTGTGATAGGTACAAAGAAATTAAATGAAAATGTCATAAAATTCTCCAGCAACTGGTTTCCCTGTGTGAAAAATACTTACTTGCATTGCAGCATGGATGTTGTTTGGTTTTTCATTAAATTTTGTTTTATTTATTTGCAATTAAATATTTTTCCGCTGTGTTTTCGTAAGCATTTCGTTTCCTTTTTGGAGACCGCAGGAACATTTCATTTCGCATCAGCAGCGTACTAGGCTTAATGTTAGACCGCACTCCACAGATAACTGGACTTCACACGTATTCGTATGAAATTCTCAGTTGCCGCGATAAAGCTCATACAATTATTTCATAAACAATGTTTTGGCGCATCGTGATGAGCCACCTCCACAGGTCATGACGATGGCTATACTATGAACATGTCTAAACAAAATCCCATGGAGTCCAAAAAATCCATGTCCATGCAGCAACATGAGGAAAAAATTTTGAACAAGACATGGTGGGCTGTTAGAAGCTTGGCCATGAAAGGACGTTCATTTGCATGTGAGTTTTTTTCTGGTTTTTGTTGAATGTGTAAGTGAATTTTATTGGAAAATATAGAAGAAGTGGTAAAAGATTAATGAACACCATGAAATATTTTGCCCAGTGGGTAAAAATGCACTGTTTGTTGATTGGATTATGGTTGTGATGTTGGACATTTGTATAGCCTGTGGAGTCGGCCTGTAATTTTGTTCGACATAACGCTGCATGGACATAGTATTTTGGACTCCTTTGGATTTTCTAGTTAAGTTCATAGTTCTGCCATCGTTAATGGCCTGTGGAGGCGGCCTGTTACGTTTTAAACAAGTTTTTGATCTTAACCATGTGATGACGTTTCTTGTGCGTGTCTAGTTTAGTTCTAGCAACTGGTTTCCCTGTGTGAAAAATACTTACTTGCATTGCAGCATGGATGTTGTTTGGTTTTTCATTAAATTTTGTTTTATTTATTTGCAGTTAAATATTTTTCCGCTGTGTTTTCGTAAGCATTTCGTTTCCTTTTTGGAGACCGCAGGAACATTTCATTTCGCATCAGCAGCGTACTAGGCTTAATGTTAGACCGCACTCCACAGATAACTGGACTTCACACGTATTCGTATGAAATTCTCAGTTGCCGCGATAAAGCTCATACAATTATTTCATAAACAATGTTTTGGCGCATCGTGATGAGCCACCTCCACAGGTCATGACGATGGCTAGACTATGAACATGTCTAAACAAAATCCTATGGAGTCCAAAAAATCCATGTCCATGCAGCAACATGAGGAAAATATTTTGAACAAGACATGGTGGGCTGTTAGAAGCTTGGCCATGAAAGGACGTTCATTTGCATGTGAGTTTTTTTCTGGTTTTTGTTGAATGTGTAAGTGAATTTTATTGGAAAATATAGAAGAAGTGGTAAAAGATTAATGAACACCATGAAATATTTTGCCCAGTGGGTAAAAATGCACTGTTTGTTGATTGGATTATGGTTGTGATGTTGGACATTTGTATAGCCTGTGGAGTCGGCCTGTAATTTTGTTCGACATAACGCTGCATGGACATAGTATTTTGGACTCCTTTGGATTTTTTAGTTAAGTTCATAGTCCTGCCATCGTTAATGGCCTGTGGAGGCGGCCTGTTATGTTTTAAACAAGTTTTTGATCTTAACCATGTGATGACGTTTCTTGTGCGTGTCTAGTTTTTGTTGAATGTGGAAGTGAATTTTATTGGAAAAGATAGAAGAAGTGGTAAAAGGTTAATGAACACCATGACATATTTTGCCCAGTGGGTAAAAATGCACTGTTTGTTGATTGGATTATGGTTGTGATGTTGGACATTTGTATGGCCTGTGGAGTCGGCCTGTAATTTTGTTCGACATAACGCTGCATGGACATAGTTTTTTGAACGCCTTTGGATTTTTTTAGTTAAGTTTATAGTCCTGCCATCGTTAATGGCCTGTGGAGGCAGCCTGTTACGTTTTAAACAAGTTTTTGATCTTAACCATGTGATGACTAGACACGCAGTTTTTGTTGAATATGTAAGTAAATTTTATTGGAAAAGATAGAAGAAGTGGTAAAAAGTTAATGAACACCATGACATATTTTGCCCAGTGAGTAAAAATGCCTACAATTTGTTTCGACATGCCGCTGCATGTACATTGATCTTTTTGGACTCCTTTGGATAAATTCATAGTTCTGCCATCGTTTATGGCCTGTGGAGGTGGCCTGTTACGTTTTGTTTGGTGATTTATATATTATAAATAATCACCAAAATAACAAAATTAATGAAAAAATTCACTTTCTTAAGTTTTTTTAAATTTTTTTTTTTTAGTTAACTAGGGTTGTACAATAACAGATTTTTTTTACAATAAAAAATTATAATTAAAAAAAAAAAAAAAATTTATTTGTACATCCTTAGTTAAGTTTTAAGTCAATTAATGCAAAACTATTAATAAAACATTTTAAAAGTTAATTTTTCATGCATTTTTTTATTTTGGTTATTATTTAATAACCAAAGTGAATTTTGAATAAATTTTAAATATTACTAAATTTAATCCTTAAATTTTTAAATCAAAAATGTATAAGCATATTTTGAACTCCGCATAAGTTTTAAATATAATATACTTCAATCTTATGTTTTTAAATCAAAAACCTTTAAAAATTTGTTTAATCAACTCGTTCTTCATTTGTCTTTAGTTCGTTGTTCGGTTTTATCTTTTATGTTGGATTTATGGTGGACTTACATGTATCTTCGTCTGCAAATATGAAGAAAAGTAGAGCGGGACAAATGTATGCCAAAACTCTGAGCATGTGAAAGAGAACCATTTAGAAGATGAACACACTTTCGTTGTTTCGCATACGACGAACAACAAAACAAATCAACTGATTATTATACCAATAGTTAAACAATGGCCACGTTCGGGTGGTAAGCAGATACGTTTCTGAGATACGTTAGAATCTGATATGTTTTCGAACGACCAGAACTGGATACGTAACCAAACCAAAGAAAACCAAGAAAATGAACCGTTGAGATGTCAGCTGTTAGTATAATCCAAACAAATCCAAACATTTTTGTGATAGCTTTAGATTTCTTTTTGACATCAGCTGTTTGGTTCGTCAGCTGGTTTTTCCTTAGGCATTATAGCAACACAAACAAATCCAGATACCTTTGGTAACGTATCCGAACGCAGCCAATATTATCAGCGAGTCATCCTATGACGCTATAATTTTCCAGTAATTTCGGTTCCTAGCAGTGCTGCCAGGATTGCATTGTTTTCGGCCGAACTAGGTTTTCTTATAGATTTTTCTTTAGATACATATTTATGGATTTACATGTATCTTCGTCTGCAAATATGAAGAAAAGTAGAGCGGGACAGATGTATGCCAAAACTCCGAGCGTGTGAAAGAGAACCATCAAGAAGATGAACATGTTCGTCTTCATATCTGCACTATGGCAATTCCTATAATCTTCATGCACGAAGATCTTCTGCATTTTGGTGTTCGCTCTCTATTCAACAAACGTAAATTTTAATTTTGCATCCCCTTTTTTTGCAGAAGTCGGACGAAGATACATGTAATAAAATCCACCATATTGCTGGATTTACATGTTTCTTCGTCTGCATAATGCAGAAAAGTAGAGTTTACAAAACATCCAAGCGAGTGAAAGAGAACCATCAAGAAGATGAACATGTTCGTCCTTATTTCTGCATTATAGCACTTTCCTATAATGCAGATACGAAGTTCTTCTGCATTTTAATCTTTTCTCTCTATCTAACAAATAAACGTTTTGTATTTGGCATCCCTTTTTTTTGCAGAAACCAAATACAGATACATGTAAGTCCAACATATATGTATAACTATAGACGGTGTTCACAATGGACTGACTCTTTCGACTATTTTTGACTTCTCTGAAATTTATATCACTCCCCCTTTATTAAGGGGGAAAAAAGCTATTATAATTGTGTTTGTCCATACCTGATTTCATGTTCTATTCATCGCGGGAAAATGAATTTCGGCTAAGAAAAGCAAAGAAATTAAAACTCTAAATCATTATAATATCATCAGCACAAATAGATCTATAAATATAACTTCATTTTCAAACTAAATTTAAATTTGTTTTTGTTAATTTCCACGTACTTTTTGTTTTCTTTTTTCTCTAAGTGATTTCTACAAATGCCACAATTTTTTAAACATAAAAAAAACATAAGAAACTTCGAAGAGTGTCGTTTTTTCAAATTGCCTAACTCTGGCGTGACGTGACGACGAGGAACACTTCATTGTGCATACCCATGTATACTTTCATGGTTTGGAATCGGCTTGACAACTAAGGCAAGTTCTCGTCACGCTCACGTCGAGATTTCTCGTCGCATTGTGAATCAGCCTTGTATTTTATATCCGTAGTGGTGGATTTACATGTATCTTCGTCTGCATTATGCAGAAAAGTAGAGCAGGACAGATGTATACAAAATATCCGAGCGAACGAAGGAGAACCATCAAGAAGATGAACATGTTCGTCTTCATTTCTGCATTATGGCAATTTCCTATAATGCAGAAATGAAGTTCTTCTGCATTTTGATCTTTTCTCTCTAACAAATATTAATTTTGTATTTGGCATCCCTTTTTTTGTGCAGAAACCAAATGCAGATACATGTAAATCCACCATAGAGCTTCATTTTATCGCTGCAATGTATTTTATATCGGTAGAACTACATTTCTCTCGTGTGCTCGTGTGTAGTGTCACTTTGTGACGCATGAAATATGTATATGGCAACTAACAGCGACACACGGCTCTACAACATAACACACGAGACCATCAGTGTGGTTCTGGCTGAACTCCCGGAAACTATAAAAGTTGCTGGCAACTTAGGGCCAGTTTCACATTAGCAGTTAAGTGCGTCTTTTTTTTTTTCATTTTCCTAAACTCTGGCGTAACATGATGTTATCATTATCCTAACCCTCGTATACTCTAATGGTTTGACAATTACAACTACAAGAACTACGTTCTGGTCACGCTCACCTCACTTTCTCGCGTCGCGTTGTGAATCGAACTGAATAAACAGTGCTTAAACAACAAACTGAAAATCTCCGGCAATTTTTGTTTCCTTGTGTGATAGGTACAAAGAAATTAAAGGAAAATGTCATAAAATTCTCCAGCAACTGGTTTCCCTGTGTGAAAAATACTCACATGCATTGCAGCATGGATGTTGTTTGGCTTTTCATTAAATTTTGTTTTATTTATTTGCAATTGAATATTTTTCCGCTGTGTTTTCGTAAGCATTTCGTTTCCTTTTTGGAGACCGCAGGAACATTTCATTTCGCATCAGCAGCGTACTAGGCTTAATGTTAGACCGGACTCCACAGATAACTGGACTTCACACGAATTCGTATGAAATTTTCAGTTGCCGCGATTAAGCTCATACAATTATTTCATAAACAATGTTTTGGCGCATCGTGATGAGCCACCTCCACAGGTCATGACGATGGCTAGACTATGAACATGTCTAAACAAAATCCCATGGAGTCCAAAAAAATCCATGTCCATGCAGCAACATGAGGAAAAAATTTTGAACAAGACATGGTGGGCTGTTAGAAGCTTGGCCATGAGAGGACGTTCATTTGCATGTGATTTTTTTTTCTGGTTTTTGTTGAATGTGTAAGTGGTAAAAGATTAATGAACACCATGAAATATTTTGCCCAGTGGGTAAAAATGTACTGTTTGTTGATTGGATTATGGTTGTGATGTTGGACATTTGTATGGCCTGTGGAATCGGCCTGTAATTTTGTTCGACATAACGCTGCATGGACATAGTTTTTTGGACGCCTTTGGATTTTTTTTAGTTAAGTTCATAGTCCTGCCATCGTTAATGGCCTGTGGAGGTAGCCTGTTACGTTTTAAACAAGTTTTTGATCTTAACCATGTGATGACTAGACACGCAGTTTTTGTTGAAGGTGTAAGTGAATTTTATTGGAAAAGATAGAAGAAGTGGTAAAAGGTTAATGAACACCATGACATATTTTGCCGAGTGAGTAAAAATGCCTATAATTTGTTTCGACATGCCGCTGCATGTACATTGATCTTTTTGGACTCCTTTGGATAAATTCATAGTTCTGCCATCGTTTATGGCCTGTGGAGGTGGCCTGTTACGTTTTGCTTGGTGATTTATATATTATAAATAATCACCAAAATAACAAAATTAATGAAAAAATTCACTTTTTTAAGTTTTTTTTAATTTTTTTTTTAAATTAACTAGGGTTGTACAATAACAAATTTTTTTTACAATAAAAAATTATAATTTAAAAAAAAAAAAATTTTATTTGTACATCCTTAGTTTAGTTTTAAGTCAATTAATGCAAAACTATTAAAAAAATATTTTAAAAGTTAATTTTTCATGCATTTTTTTATTTTGGTTATTATTTAATAACCAAAGTGAATTTTTAACTCCGAATAAATTTTAAATATTACTTAATTTAATCCTTAAATTTTTAAATCAAAAATGTATAAGCATATTTTGAACTCCGCATAAGTTTTAAATATAATATACTTCAATCTTATGTTTTTAAATCAAAAACCTTTAAAAATTTGTTTAATCAACTCGTTCTTCATTTGTCTTTAGTTCGTTGTTCGGATTTATCTTTTATGTTGGATTTATGGTGGACTTACATGTATCTTCGTCTGCAAATATGAAGAAAAGTAGAGCGGGAGAAATGTATGCCAAAACTCTGAGCGTGTGAAAGAGAACCATTTAGAAGATGAACACACTTTCGTTGTTCCGCATACGACGAACAACAAAAAAAATCAACTGATTATTATACCAATAGTTAAACAATGGCCGTGTTCGGGTGGTAAGCAGATACGTATCTGAGATACGTTAGAATCTGATATGTTTTCGAACGACCAGAACCGGATACGTAACCAAACCAAAGAAAACCAAGAAAATGAACCGATGAGATGTCAGCTGTTAGTATAATCCAAACAAATCCAAACATTTTTGTGATAGCTTTAGATTTCTTTTTGACATCAGCTGTTTGGTTCGTCAGCTGGTTTTTCCTTAGGCATTATAGCAACACAAACAAATCCAGATACCTTTGGTTACGTATCCGAACGCAGCCAATATTATCAGCGAGTCATCCTATGGAGCTATAATTTTCCAGTAATTTCGGTTCCTAGCAGTGCTGCCAGGATTGCATTGTTTTCGGCCGAACTAGGTTTTCTTATAGATTTTTCTTTAGATACATATTTATGGATTTACATGTATCTTCGTCTGCAAATATGAAGAAAAGTAGAGCGGGACAGATGTATGCCAAAACTCCAAGCGTGTGAAAGAGAACCATAAAGAAGATGAACATGTTCGTCTTGCATTATGGCAATTCCTATAATCTTCATGCACGATGATCTTCTGCATTTTGGTGTTCGCTCTCTATCCAACAAACGTAAATTTTAATTTTGCATCCCCTTTTTTTGCAGAAGTCGTACGAAGATACATGTAATAAAATCCACCATATTGCTGGATTTACATGTTTCTTCGTCTGCATAATGCAGAAAAGTAGAGTATACAAAACATACAAGCGAGTGAAAGAGAACCATCAAGAAGATGAACATGTTCGTCCTTATTTCTGCATTATAGCACTTTCCTATAATGCAGATACGAAGTTCTTCTGCATTTTAATCTTTTCTCTCTATCTAACAAATATACGTTTTGTATTTGGCATCCCTTTTTTTTTGCAGAAACCAAATACAGATACATGTAAGTCCAACATATATGTATAACTATAGACGGTGTTCACAATGGACTGACTCTTTCGACTATTTTTGACTTCTCTCCCTTCGAAGAGTGTCGTTTTTTCAAATTGCCCAACTCTGGCGTGACGTGACGACGAGGAATACTTCATTGTGCATACCCATGTATACTTTCATGGTTTGGAATCGGCTTGACAACTAAGGCAAGTTCTCGTCACGCTCACGTCGCGATTTCTCGTCGCATTGTGAATCAACCTTGTATTTTATATCCGTAGTGGTGGATTTACATGTATCTTCGTCTGCATTATGCACAAAAATAGAGCAGGACAGATGTATACAAAATATTCGAGCGAACGAAAGAGAACCATCAAGAAGATGAACATGTTCGTCTTCATTTCTGCATTATGGCAATTTCCTATAATGCAGAAATGAAGTTTTTCTGCATTTTGATCTTCTCTCTAACAAATATTAATTTTGTATTTGGCATCCCTTTTTTGTGCAGAAACCAAATGCAGATACATATTAATCCACCATAGAGCTTCATTTTATCGCTGCAATGTATTTTATATCGGTAGAACTACATTTCTCTCGTGTGCTCGTGTGTAGTGTCACTTTGTGACGCATGAAATATGTATATGGCAACTAACAGCGACACACGGCTCTACAACATAACACACGAGACCATCAGTGTGGTTCTGGCTGAACTCCCGGAAACTATAAAAGTTGCTTGCAACTTAGGGCCAGTTTCACATTAGCAGTTAAGTGCGTCTTTTTTTTTCATTTTCCTAAACTCTGGCGTAACATGACGTTATCATTATCCTAGCCCTCGTATACTCTAATGGTTTGACAATTACAACTACAAGAACTACGTTCTGGTCACGCTCACCTCAATTTCTCTCGTCGCATTGTGAATCGAACTGAATAAACAGTGCTTAAACAACAACATAAACTGCGCCGATTTCATGTTGGTTTGTTCGTATTTTTATTTGTTGTTAGACCGCTTTCACACAAGGAAACTGAGTTGCCAGAAACTAGCTAGTTTGTGGCCAGAAGGGTGTGAGGGGAGATTTTTTGTCTTCCTTTTACGCCCTTCTCGCTAACAAACTGAAAATCGCCGGCAACTCAGTTTCCTTGTGTGAAAGGGGTCCTCAACTGCTTTCACACAAGGAAACTGAGTTGCTGGAAACTGGAAGTTTGTCGGCGAGAAGGGCAAGAAATAAGGGGAATGAATAAAATCTCCCCGCCAAAGATTTTTATTACATTCCTTCCCACACTGTCCGTAATGTGCGTTCAGCCAATGGACTTTAAATGGAAACAAACGAAAATCTCCGGCAATTTTTGTTTCCTTGTGTGATAGGTACAAAGAAATTAAAGGAAAATGTCATAAAATTCTCCAGCAACTGGTTTCCCTGTGTGAAAAATACTTACTTGCATTGCAGCATGGATGTTGTTTGGCTTTTCATTAAATTTTGTTTTATTTATTTGCAATTGAATATTTTTCCGCTGTGTTTTCGTAAGCATTTCGTTTCCTTTTTGGAGACCGCAGGAACATTTCATTTCGCATCAGCAGCGTACTAGGCTTAATGTTAGACCGGACTCCACAGATAACTGGACTTCACACGAATTCGTATGAAATTTTCAGTTGCCGCGATAAAGCTCATACAATTATTTCATAAACAATGTTTTGGCGCATCGTGATGAGCCACCTCCACAGGTCATGACGATGGCTAGACTATGAACATGTCTAAACAAAATCCCATGGAGTCCAAAAAATCCATGTCCATGCAACAACATGAGGAAAAAATTTTGAACAAGACATGGTGGGCTGTTAGAAGCTTGGCCATGAGAGGACGTTAAGTTCATAGTCCTGCCATCGTTAATGGCCTGTGGAGGCAGCCTGTTACGTTTTAAACAAGTTTTTGATCTTAACCATGTGATGACTAGACACGCAGTTTTTGTTGAATGTGTAAGTGAATTTTATTGGAAAAGATAGAAGAAGTGGTAAAATGTTAATGAACACCATGACATATTTTGCCCAGTGGGTAGAAATGCACTGTTTGTTGATTGGATTATGGTTGTGATGTTGGACATTTGTATGGCGCTGCATGGACATAGTTTTTTGGACGCCTTTGGATTTTTTTTAGTTAAGTTCATAGTCCTGCCATATAATGTTAATGAACACCATGACATATTTTGCCCAGTGGGTAAAAATGCACTGTTTGTTGATTGGATTATGGTTGTGATGTTGGACATTTGTATGGCGCTGCATGGACATAGTTTTTTGGACGCCTTTGGATTTTTTTTAGTTAAGTTCATAGTCCTGCCATCGTTAATGGCCTGTGGAGGCAGCCTGTTACGTTTTAAACAAGTTTTTGATCTTAACCATGTGATGACTAGACACGCAGATTTTGTTGAATGTGTAAGTGAATTTTATTGGAAAAGATAGAAGAAGTGGTAAAAGGTTAATGAACACCATGACATATTTTGCCCAGTGAGTAAAAATGCCTATAATTTGTTTCGACATGCCGCTGCATGTACATTGATCTCTTTGGACTCCTTTGGATAAATTCATAAATCTGCCATCGTTTATGGCCTGTGGAGGTGGCCTGTTACGTTTTGTTTGGTGATTTATATATTATAAATAATCACCAAAATAACAAAATTAATGAAAAAATTCACTTTTTTAAGTTTTTTTAAATTTTTTTTTTCAAATTAACTAGGTTTGTACAATAACAGATTTTTGATTTAAAAATTTTAGATTGATGTAGATAATATTTTAAAATTATGCAGAAATCAAAATTCGCTTTAGTTAAGAAATAATCACCAAAATAACAAAACTAATGAAAAAAATCACTTTTTGAAGTTTTTAGAATTTTTTTTTTAATTAACTAGGGGTGTACAGTAACAGATTTTTGATTTAAAAAATTAAAGTTGAAGCAGATAATATTTTAAAATTACGCAGAAATCAAAATTCGCTTTATTTAAGAAATAATCACCAAAATAACAAAATTAATGAAAAAAATCACTTTTTTAAGTTTTTTGATTTTTTTTTTTTTAATTAACTAGGTGTGTACAATAACAGATTTTTAATTTAAAAGTTTAAAATTAAAGTAGATAATATTTTAAAATTATGCAGAAATCAAAATTCGCTTTAGCTAAGAAATAATCACCAAAATAACAAAATTAATGAAAAAATTCACATTTTTAAGTTTTTTGAAAATTTATTTAAAAATTAACTAGGGGTGTACAATTTCAGATTTTTGATTTAAGTGTTTAGGATTGAAGTAAGTAATATTTTAAAATTATTCAGAGTTCAAAATTCACTTTAATTAAGAAATAATAACCAAAATTAATGTAAAATTCAGTTTTTTAAATTTTTTGAATATTTATTTAAAAATTAACTAGGGGTGTACAATAAAAAATTTTTGATTTTAACGTTTAAGATTGATGTAGATAATATTTTAAATTATGCAGAATTCAAAATTCGATTTAGTTAAGAAATAATAACCAAAATAACTAAATTAATGAAAAATTCAGTTTTTTAAGTTTTTTGAAAATTTATTTAAAAATTAACTAGGGGTGTACAATTTCAGATTTTTGATTTAAGTGTTTTAGATTGAAGTAAGTAATATTTTAAAATTATGCAAAATTAAGAAACAATCACCAAAATAACAAAATTAATGAAAAAATTAATTCTTTTAAGTTTTTTGATTTTTTTTTGTAAGAATTAACTAGGGGTGTAAGGTTACAGATTTTTGATTTAAAAGCTTAAGTTTGAAGAAGATTATATTTAAAAATTATGCAGAAATCAAAATTCGCTTTAGTTAAGAAATAAAAAATTCAGTTTTTAAAGTTTTTTGAAAATTTATTTAAATATTAACTAGGGGTGTACGAAAACAGATTTTCGATTTAAAAGTTTAAGACTGATAATAACAATATTTTAAATTATGCAGAATTCAAAATTCGCTTTAGTTAAGATATAATAACCAAAATAACAAAATGATTGAATAATTAACTTTTTTAAATTTTTGTTGAATAAAAGTTAATTTTTTTTTTGTAAAAAAAGTTTATTTTTGTTTGTAAAAATTTTAATTTTTTTTGTAAAAAAATTAATTTTTTTTAATATCATAGTTTGATATCACTGTAAAGCATTTCGCTTGCAAACTTTAATTATCGATTTATTGTTTGGGGGAGGTCTAAAAAAAAATGTGCTATGTACAATAATGATTTGATATAGGAGAATGATTTAAGCCCGTGTACATAAAAGTATCCGATATAGTGAAAGAGATATGGGCGTTTTTCCATACAAAGTTATTTTTTTTTGTTTAAAACGAGGGGGTGTACATACATTTTTTTGCTAAATCAAGTGTACAATAAGAGATACATCGATTGGCATTTTATTTTTCTCGGAAAATCGAAAGTGCGCCGGCTGACTTCGAGGTGGTGTGTTTTTGTACATATTTTTTAAGTAGTTTCGTCGATACTCCTTTTTGTGATAGTTTATAAAATAAAGCTTGTCGGTCTATCGAATCGAAAGCAGCTTTGAAGTCCACGAAAAATATGTACAAAACTGCTTTTTTGCCTAAGGAAATACTGTGCAATCAAGTTTAGGGTGAAAATGTTATCAACTGTGAAGTAACCTTTGCGAAAACCAGATTGGTGTTCACTTAGCAACTCATTGTTGGCTAACCAGGTGTTAATGCGACTTAGGAGGATAGATGCAAACAGTTTCGCAATAGAATTCATAAAGGATATCCCTCTATAATTACTTTCTAAGTTAACATCGCCTTTTTTGAAAATCGGATAGACCAACGAGTCTTGAAAAGCTTGTGAGACCTTTCCAGTGTCGAAAATGTTATTAAAGAGGTGAAGCATTTTATATAAAAAGTCCACAGGTGCGTTTTTATAAAACTTATTGCTTATTCTGTCTGGGCCTGGTGCTTTGTGATTTGCTGCGTTATGTAAAGCAGTTTTTAATTCTATTATTCAGATTTGGCAATCGAGCGTTTGGTCTATTATTAAAGGTTCCGCAAAAGAAAAATGATTTGAGATTGGATCGGGATTAAGTAATTTTTTGAAATATTCAGCAAGACCACTTGATTTCAAATTTGATCCGCAAAAAAGCTTAGATGCTTTCAATTCTTTAATATTGTTCCAGAAACTTTTACTATCTTTGATATTTGAAAGTTCAAGTGCTACTGATCTATAATATTCCTGACGTTTTGATCAACACAAATCTTTGTTAGTTTTATTTGCAGAAATATATTTTTTGGTGACGGTTTCGTTTAAATTTGTTTGGTATCTGGTTTTCTGGCATTTAAACAATCTTTATCAAACCATTTTTGCTTGAAGTTGACTGTTTTTTTGTTGTTTGTTAAAGTAGTAGCATCTTCTATACATATACTAAGAGATTCCAATTCTGTACTTGTATCGGTAAACAAAGAAATATCATTTTTATTAGTGTTCTGAAGTTCTTTCAAAATTTTTGTTTGGTAGTTTTCTTTTTGACTTTCTTTCCAAATGATTTTGGGCGGTAAAATGATTTCCGAATAATATGAATCTGTGGTGTTATTTAGCGTTAATTGGACAACTAAAGGCATGTGATCAGAAAAAATCTGAGAATCAACTTTAAAAGACAAAATGCGATTCTTCCATTCCGCTCATGCAGCACAAAAGTCAATCACTGATTCTCCATTGCTATCGTGTTTGCTGTAACCGTTAAAAATGAATAGATCATGAGTTTGACATAAGTCCAAAAACAAACGACCATTTTTGTTAATTGTAGTATCTTTAGAAGAACGGGTTTCAAGGAATTCGGAAGGTATTGGATTCGGATATAAATTTACTGGAGTAATTTGGTTTGAATCTATTCGGGCGTTAACGTCTCCTATAAGCAAAACATTTTGGACAAGAGGAGAATTTAAAACATCTTCCAATGCAACAAAGTCATTTTCCCAATTATTACAATTTAAGTAGGTAGGTATCACAAAAAAATTTAAATTTGTGCATGAAATTTTTACACAAGGTATGTTGTTGACATTTATAAAAACAGCGTTAGTTTTTTCTTTTTTTAAACCGTATAAAATTCCACCACTGGCTTTTCCAAAATTAGTTGAATGTACTGCTGAACCCAACGCAATTCAAACCCAGAGAAATATTTTGAGTACTGTTCAAATTATTCACTTGTTACAAACGTTTCGAACAGAAAAAATATATCATGGTTTGTTACAAAATTGAAAAAATCTATAAATAACAATTTGTTACTAAGCCCAGCAACATTATAAGCTAATAAATTAATAATTACAATTTCATTTTTTTCACTAATATTTACCTTACTACTTTTGTTGGTACTAGTTGCTTTTTGACAGACGGCAACACTTTTTCATTGTTTATCATGGTGGCTGCCGGTTGACAGAGTTGATGACGTCCTTGGATTGACAGCTGCTGTTGACTTTGACATAAAGCTTGTTGATCGTTGATTTTCTTTGGATATGTTGACTTGAGTATCCAAAAGATTTGATTTATTTTTGTTTTTATACTCATCAAGTTGAAGTTCTCCGAACATCTCATGCAGTACTTCTATCGCATCTCGATTATCACAATAAAGTTTTCCATCCTGTGTAGTGCTTATGGTTTTATTGTTTATTTGCAGTTTAAGACCACGGACCAGAGGATTCGCTGATGGATGTTTTCTTTTGATTGCGTGTCATATTTGCAAAAAAATTTGACGTTTTTGCTGCTCATCTCGAGTATAGTCAGGATTTAGGGGTGTACAGTAACAGATTTTTGATTTAAAAAATTAAAGTTGAAGCAGATAATATTTTAAAATTACTCAGAAATCAAAATTCGCTTTATTTAAGAAATAATCACCAAAATAACAAAATTAATGAAAAAAATCACTTTTTTAAGTTTTTTGAATTTTTTTTTAAAATTAACTAGGTGTGTACAATAACAGATTTTTAATTTAAAAGTTTAAAATTAATGTAGATAATATTTTAAAATTATGCAGAAATCAAAATTCGCTTTAGCTAAGAAATAATCACCAAAATAACAAAATTAATGAAAAAATTCACATTTTTAAGTTTTTTGAAAATTTTTTTAAAAATTAACTAGGCGTGTAAAATAACATATTTTTGATTTAGAAGTTTAAGCTTGAAGTAGATAGTATTTTAAAATTAAGCAGAAATGAAAATTCGCTTTAGTTAAGAAATAATCACCAAAATAACAAAATTAATGAAAAAAAATCACTTTTTTAAGTTTTTTGAAATTTTTTTAAAAAATTAACTAGGGATGTACAAAAACAGATTTTTGATTTAAACGTTTAAGATTGATGTAGATAGTATTTTAAAATTATGCAGAAATAAAAATTCGCTTTAGTTAAGAAATAATCACCAAAATAACAAAATTAATGAAACAATTCACTTTTTTAAGTTTTTTGAAATTTTTTTTAAAAATTAACTAAGAGTGTACAATAACAGATTTTTGATTTAAAAGTTTAAGATTGAAGTAGATAATATTTTAAAATTAAGCAGAAATCAAAATTCGTTTTAGTCAATAAATAATCACCAAAATAACAAAATTAATGAAAAAATTCACTTTTTTAAGTTTTTTGAAAATTTATTTAAAAATTAACTAGGGGTGTACAAAAACAGATTTTTGATTTAAAAGTTTAAGACTGAGGTAAATAATATTTTAAATTATGCAGATTTCAAAATTCGCTTTAGTTATGAAATAATAACCAAAATAACAAAATTAATGAAAAATTCAGTTTTTTGAAAATTTATTTAAAAATTAACTAGGGGTGTACAATTTCAGATTTTTGATTTAAGTGTTTAGGATTGAAGTAAGTAATATTTTAAAATTATTCAGAGTTCAAAATTCACTTTAATTAAGAAATAATAACCAAAATAACAAAATTAATGTAAAGCTCAGTTTTTTAAATTTTTTGAATATTTATTTAAAAATTAACTAGGGGTGTACAATAAAAAATTTTTGATTTTAACGTTTAAGATTGATGTAGATAATATTTTAAATTATGCAGAATTCAAAATTTGATTTAGTTAAGAAATAATAACCAAAATAACTAAATTAATGAAAAATTCAGTTTTTTAAGTTTTTTGAAAATTTATTTAAAAATTAACTAGGGGTGTACAATTTCAGATTTTTGATTTAAGTGTTTAAGATTGAAGTAAGTAATATTTTAAAATTATGCAAAATTAAGAAACAATCACCAAAATAACAAAATTAATGAAAAAATTAATTCTTTTAAGTTTTTTGATTTTTTTTTGTAAGAATTAACTAGGGGTGTAAGGTTACAGATTTTTGATTTAAAAGCTTAAGTTTGAAGAAGATTATATTTAAAAATTATGCAGAAATCAAAATTCGCTTTAGTTAAGAAATAAAAAATTCAGTTTTTAAAGTTTTTTGAAAATGTATTTAAATATTAACTAGGGGTGTACGAAAACAGATTTTCGATTTAAAAGTTTAAGACTGATAATAACAATATTTTAAATTATGCAGAATTCAAAATTCGCTTTAGTTAAGATATAATAACCAAAATAACAAAATGATTGAATAATTTTAATTATTTTGTAAAAAAATTAATATTTTTTAATATCATAGTTTGGTATCACTGTAAAGCATTTCGCTTGCAAACTTTAATTATCGATTTATTGTTTGGGGGAGGTCTAAAAAAAAAAAATGTGCTATGTACAATAATGATTTGATATAGGAGAATGATTTAAGCCCGTGTACATAAAAGTATCCGATATAGTGAAAGAGAAATGGGCGTTTTTCCATACAAAGTTATTTTTTTTTGTTTAAAACGAGGGGGTGTACATACATTTTTTTGCTAAATCAAGTGTACAATAAGAGATACATCGATTGGCATTTTTATTTTTCCGAAAATCGAAAGTGCGCCGGCTGACTACGAGGTGGTGTGTTTTTGTACATATTTTTTAAGTAGTTTCGTCGATACTCCTTTTTGTGATAGTTTATAAAATAAAGCTTGTCGGTCTATCGAATCGAAAGCAGCTTTGAAGTCCACGAAAAATATGTACAAAACTTCTTTTTTGCCTAAGGAAGCAATCGAGTTTAGGGTGAAAATGTTATCAACTGTGAAGTAACCTTTGCGAAAACCAGATTGGTGTTCACTTAGCAACTCATTGTTGGCTAACCAGGTGTTAATGCGACTTAGGAGGATAGATGCAAACAGTTTCGCAATAGAATTCATAAAGGATATCCCTCTATAATTACTTTCTAAGTTAACATCGCCTTTTTTGAAAATCGGATAGACCAACGAGTCTTGAAAAGCTTGTGGGACCTTTCCAGTGTCGAAAATGTTATTAAAGAGGTGAAGCATTTTATATAAAAAGTCCACAGGTGCGTTTTTATAAAACTCATTGCTTATTCTGTCTGGGCCTGGTGCTTTGTGATTTGCTGCGTTATGTAAAGCAGTTTTTAATTCTATTATTCAGATTTGGCAATCGAGCGTTTGGTCTATTATTAAAGGTTCCGCAAAAGAAAAATGATTTGAGATTGGATCGGGATTAAGTAATTTTTTGAAATATTCAGCAAGACCACTTGATTTCAAATTTGATCCGCAAAAAAGCTTAGATGCTTTCAATTCTTTAATATTGTTCCAGAAACTTTTACTATCTTTGATATTTGAAAGTTCAAGTGCTACTGATCTATAATAATCCTGACGTTTTGATCAACACAAATCTTTGTTAGTTTTATTTGCAGAAATATATTGTTTGGTGACGGTTTCGTTTAAATTTGTTTGGTATCTGGTTTTCTGGCATTTAAACAATCTTTATCAAACCATTTTTGCTTGAAGTTGACTGTTTTTTTTGTTGTTTGTTAAAGTAGTAGCATCTTCTATACATATACTAAGAGATTCCAATTCTGTACTTGTATCGGTAAACAAAGAAATATCATTTTTATTAGTGTTCTGAAGTTCTTTCAAAATTTTTGTTTGGTAGTTTTCTTTTTGACTTTCTTTCCAAATGATTTTGGGCGGTAAAATGATTTCCGAATAATATGAATCTGTGGTGTTATTTAGCGTTAATTGGACAACTAAAGGCATGTGATCAGAAAAAATCTGAGAATCAACTTTAAAAGACAAAATGCGATTCTTCCATTCCGCTCATGCAGCACAAAAGTCAATCACTGATTCTCCATTGCTATCGTGTTTGCTGTAACCGTTAAAAATGAATAGATCATGAGTTTGACATAAGTCCAAAAACAAACGACCATTTTTGTTAATTGTAGTATCTTTAGAAGAACGGGTTTCAAGGAATTCGGAAGGTATTGGATTCGGATATAAATTTACTGGAGTAATTTGGTTTGAACCTATTCGGGCGTTAACGTCTCCTATAAGCAAAACATTTTGGACAAGAGGAGAATTTAAAACATCTTCCAATGCAACAAAGTCATTTTCCCAATTATTACAATTTAAGTAGGTAGGTATTACAAAAAAATTTAAATTTGTGCATGAAATTTTTACACAAGGTATGTTGTTGACATTTATAAAAACAGCGTTAGTTTTTTCTTTTTTTAAACCGTATAAAATTCCACCACTGGCTTTTCCAAAATTAGTTGAATGTACTGCTGAAACCCAACGCAATTCAAACCCAGAGAAATATTTTGAGTACTGTTCAAATTTTTCACTTGTTACAAACGTTTCGAACAGAAAAAATATATCATGGTTTGTTACAAAATTGAAAAAATCTATAAATAACAATTTGTTACTAAGCCCAGCAACATTATAAGCTAATAAATTAATAATTACAATTTCATTTTTTTCACTAATATTTACCTTACTACTTTTGTTGGTACTAGTTGCTTTTTGACAGACGGCAACACTTTTTCATTGTTTATCATGGTGGCTGCCGGTTGACAGAGTTGATGACGTCCTTGGATTGACAGCTGCTGTTGACTTTGACATGAAGCTTGTTGATCGTTGATTTTCTTTGGATATGTTGACTTGAGTATCCAAAATATTTGATTTATTTTTGTTTTTATACTCATCAAGTTGAAGTTCTCCGAACATCTCATGCAGTACTTCTATCGCATCTCGATTATCACAATAAAGTTTTCCATCCTGTGCAGTGCTTATGGTTTTATTGTTTATTTGCAGTTTGAGACCACGGACCAGAGGTTTCGCTGATGGATGTTTTCTTTTGATTGCGTGTCATATTTGCAACAAAATTTGACGTTTTTGCTGCTCATCTCGAGTATAGTCAGGATTTACATAAACACCAGATCCCTTCAACCTGCCAGAATTTTTGAAGATTTGTGAGGTTAATTTGTTGTTACCAGTTCTCACTAGCGTAGTAGCCCGTAGCGTAATGGTTAATGCGTTCGACTGTCACGCTGGAGGTCTGGGTTCTATTCCCAGCCTCGTCCACCTAAAAACTAAAAAGTTTTTTCCAGGTCTACTGCCTCTTGCGAGGAATTGACAAATCCTACAAGAGTATCACTTGTCACGAATAAGTGCTTCTCGTCTAGCCGTTTGTTTTATTTTTTTAACGTGTTCTAATTAAGTAGTGAAATATAGAGGCTTTTAGTTTAGCTAAAACCAAATTTATCTATTAGACTTGAAGAAAGTATTTCCTTCAAAACATGTTCAAAAATGAATTTCTGTAATTTTTCGCATGCGAAACAAAACGCACGAGCACCTTCCAACCACTCTCCCCGTTAAGAACATTGAAACATTCTTCGGAAGACAAGAAACTTTTGTTAAAATGCAGTCTGCGGATTTCCTGTAAGATAGGGCAGACACCTAGAAAATGGTAAACGTCTTCATTTAGGTTCGGATTACAGAGCGAACAAATCGAGTTAATATCGGGCCTGTGATTAAGCTCAAGAGTTTCAGTTCGTACTTTAAATATTGTACTCATATCTGAGATTGAAAGATCTTCATTGAAATAATTACTTATCCCCAAATTTAGATTAAGACGACTGTAAGTAGATCTAGAAGCTGATTCCCTAGCCCTTTCAAGATTCATTCGGTACATTCTTTCATCAATCATAGATATGCAGTCGTAAGAGTGTTTTTCCACTCTTCTCTGTTGTTGGCGTTTAAATTCAGTGCTAGGTTATGTGTCAAGGCAAGTTCATGCCCGGTTTTGAAAGGAGAATAGCCGCAGCGAAGTGATATAAGCAAAATTTGTTTATGTAAATTATTATCAGGTCTATGCATCACTTTAGAGAGGAAGTCTGCATTGGCCTTCAAGTTCCTGATGAATATTTGTGGTAAACCGGACTTAACGTATATGGCGTAGTTGGGAGTATTGAACGGCAACCGAAAAAATCGTTTGAAGAAGTATCTTTGAATAGCTTCCATTTCTTCCAACATTTGATATCCATATACCCCGTTCCCATAACAAAAGCAGCTGTTTATTGTAGAATTAAAAACCTGAAATTTTGATGTTGCGTCTACAAAGTTTTTTGAAAAAAATTGCGACCAAATTGTATTAATAGCCGACTTTGCAACTGCAAGTTTATCTTTAATATGAGCTTTAATACTTAAATTATGAGAAATAATAAATCCTAGATATTTATATTCACTAACAACTTCAATATTAGCTCCATCTAAACTCCAGTTCCGTGCACTATTATTATATCTGATTTGAGGTCTGAAAATCATTTTAGATTTGGTGACATTGATTTTAAGATCACGTGCATCACAAAAATGTTTCAGTTTGTTCATCTGCAGCTGTAATGTCACTGGGTTATCAGAAAAGATCACTAAGTCATCAGCACACAGTAAAAGCTTGACAGATAAATCACCAAAACAGAACGGTTATATATAAAAAAAAACTTTTGGAAACTTTCGTAAAAGTCCGATGTAATTTCTAATAAACTTATCATTTCTGGAGATTATTGTGTTTTGAGGTCTTTTTCAGTTCTGACATGCCTTAACGAAGAAATAAGAGGGTCCGATGAGGCTGAAAGCATGTTAAATAGGTCTTCATTCTGTCGCATCCTTGAAACCTTGCATGTATTTTGGTACCTATATTTTGTGTAGCCTTTATTTTTGGATTCCTGAGCCTCTTCTGGCAGTTCTTCGATTGGTAACGACTGATACTCGATTATACTTTGGCCATGAGCCAAAATTTTATGAAGAGTAGGTGTAAGTTGCTTTTCGGGATACTTTTCTTTCAATAAATTTGTTGTTTCCATTGCATAAACTCCAAACTTTGAACTGTCAACATTTTCTCTGCAGTTAAGAACGTTTAGTGTTAGATAGATAGATAGATAAATAAATCTTTATTTACAATTTAATAAGATAATACATTAAAGAATACATTAAAGAACTACAAGCATGGCCTGGATGCCGTCTGTCGAATTTTATCTGAATTTTTTGTTTTCAATGAGATAGATTCAACAAATCAATAATATCTAAAAAGTATACAATTATTAAAAAGTAAACAAAATAATATAATATAAAATAATCAATACATTTTTGTTCTAAATTTAACAATTTGACATACTTATATTACTGTTTGAATTGCAGTTATATAAAGAAGAACATACATTTATTTTGTCATTAAAAGAATATATTTATGAAAAAGAATTAAACAGGCTTTTAGTTTAGCTAAAACGAAAAAATAAATTAATAAATTAATTAAACAATCTTTTAGTTCAGTTAAAAACGAGAAAAAAAAATTAAGTAAATGAAACAAGCTTTTAGTTTAGCTAAAACGAAAAAAAATAAATCAATCAATTAAACAAGCTTTTAGTTTGGCTAAAACGAAAATTAATAAGAATTAAATATTAAACTAGTAGTAGCCCGTGGCGTAATGGTTAGTGCGTTCGACTGTCACGCTGGAGGTCTGGGATCGCTTCCCAGCCTCGTCCACCTAAAAAACTAAAAAGTTTATTTTCAGGGCTACTGCCTTTTGCGAGGAATTGACAAATCCTCCAAGAGTATCACTTGTCACGAATAAGTGCTTCTCGTCTAGCCGTTCGGATTCGGCATAAAATTGTAGGTCCCTTCCATTCCTGTCGAAAGGCGCACACAGGAATGGTTGCGAGTTGTTAGTCACTAGGCCCTGGTTCTTCATGAGCCGTTGTGCCACCCGATTTAATTATTTTTTTAGCTTTTTTAGTTTATATCTTGGCGGTCTAAAATTTTATTCGAGTATCGGTTAATTGCTTCCAAGGTGTTCTCCTTCAAATTGTTAGGAATGGAGAAAATAATGTGGTTGGATTTGTGTTGTTTTTCCATGTAGTCCATTTTTCTTTCCAAGATGATGTTTTTTTCTTTGACTGCCAACAATTCTTTGGAAATAAAGTCATTTTGTGTTTGAAGACCATGAATCTGCAGGAACATGCCATCAAAATCTTTCTTTTTTGGAATGTCGGATAGTTTTTTGTCGAGCAGAGAAAGAATCAAAGTTTCCAGCGCAGGCACAGTCATTTCGGCTACCGACATGGTATCAAAGTTGCTTCTTTTATTTGTATTTAAATGTTCTGGTGAAGTTTCCAAAATATTTCTCTTGTTAGAGATCGACATCTGCACTTTTGCGTTTTCGGTGCTAAAACTTTGATTAGACGATTATTTTTTTTCGTTAAACGAGAGATTTTATTTTGATTTGCTTGTGAAATTAGATTTTTGAATTGTTTTTATACTTTAATTTATACAAAAATATAAAAATTAAATTAGCCGAGGGAAAAATTGTTTTGCAACCTTTGACAAGTCAAACACGTGATTCACCTTTAATTCTTGTATAAAAATTATACAAATGTCAATTACACTTACAACTAAAATTAGATTACAGACTTAATTTTTCTCACATTTCCACAATTAAGATAAAAGAATTACCAATAAAACCTATACGAATTGTTAAATTGTTTTAAACGGAATTTAAATAAAATTACAAATTAATTAACATTACTTTTCACAAAATCAAAGGACAATGGCAATTTTGGCCCTCTTCTTCTATACATTAAATGTTTGTATGACAGTTTCTCTCGATTCGCTGTGGGAAAAAAGTTATGGCCCATATAAGTAAAAACACATAAAAAGCTAAAATTACAAGACTATTGTTTTTTTTTTAATATCTATTTCATTTTATATAAATTTTTTATACATTTTATAAATATCATACAAAGATATTTACATCCAACAAATATTTGTAAGTATTTCAACTGGATACGCCCCAACATTGAAGGGCGCGTAGTTAATATTTAAAGCAGCATTGTCTCGAAATATTTCTATGGTGTAGGACCATTTCGTACATGTTCCCCGCAATAAGATTTAGCAAGTTTAATTTGGTAGGAACCTAGAGTTCATTTTTTTAACTCAGCTTCTGTGAGTCGTGGAAAGTTTGAAAAATTAAGGTCATTAATATCTATTCTGACATAATCTATTCATTGACATAATCATATAAATAATTGGGCGTATTTTTTTTTATTAATAGTGCTTAATATATGTTCTGTGTTAACATTATCAACAACTGGTTCGCGAAAAGCATTTAAAAAAGCACCCGCTATTTTAAAGTCTTTTATCAAATTGGGCAGAGACTTGTTGAAGTAATCTTGACGCAACAATTTAAAATCGCATTTAAATCTTCCATTAATTACTTCAACAACCCAGCGACATATAGCTACTTGCCTCGACTTGTTAGCTTAGGCAGTAGTCAACTGTGTTTCATGTGTATATTTTGTGGGCGGCATATGAACTTCGTAGCCACATGATTCAAGATCCTGAACAGAATCACGAAAACCTCTGTCAAGGATTAGAACATCACTTTCTTCGAAAACCCAATTAAATACACTGGCGCAAAATTTTAGACGATTTAGTACGATGTTAAATCATTTTTAGTATGATACTAGGTTCAAAATTGTGTTTTGCTAATTTTAAACGAGTTTAATATCGTACTATCCCCTAACATTTTACTAAAGTTAAAATCACCAACTGGCTATTTTATCTTTTTAGTATCGTACTAAATCCATATGAGAAGACCCAAATGTTGCAGGTTCGAGTCCTGCTGGTGCCCAACTTTTTTTTCTTTTTTTCATTTTTTTTTTGTAAATAATGAAATCAAAATGATAAAATGTATTTATGGAATACTTATTTCAAGCACATGATGGTTTTCCGTTAACATATAATTAATTAACAACGCATAAAAACAAAAATTGTGTTCATTAAATTCAAACCCTACAAATGCAATTTACTAGTTAGCAAAAGGTTTAAAATTTTGGAATAGATAGTAAATTGCTAAATACTTAGGAAATTGTTAAAATGTTAAGCCCTTAACAATAGGTTGTTTAAAATTTTGCGCCACTGTTTTCATTATTTATAAAGTCTGACATAATAGAGGCATCTGATTTGGTAGCGGGAAAAGGCCCTAAAATATCTTTTATATAGCCATCGGAGCATACTATTAGAAAAGGTTTTAATAAATTCTGAAACTTGTGTAGGCTATATGACAGGCGTTAAAATAAGAAATTAGAGCTCTTTTGTATGTATGCATATGTACCGTCGCAAATAATGATAGCCTTCGTGTTTTCTTCATTGCCAAAAAGGCCTTTAGGAATGGAAGGGTTTCTTTCGAACACTACATTCCTTGGACATTACAGAAATAAACCAGTTCATCCCAAGAATTAGCCTCAATGTGCTCTTGACAAGCACGGGAGTTTAAAGGAACTTACAGTTTATGTTCACATAATAGATGAACCTTAATTGTTTCTGTTATCCGATGATTATCTTGACGCAATGTGTCGCAATTTTTGGGGCTCGCATATAGTCTTGAACTTGAATTGATGTATTAATTTGAACTGGTGCTTTTTTTTTTTTTTTTTTTTTTGTAATATTAAACTTACTGCATTTTCAGTTCTTGCCAGCACCCATGACAAAGGAAATAAGTACTATTAAATATGACCTATTTCATGTAATAAATAATACAAACGTCTAGCTTTAGGTTTGAGGCAATAGTACTTTACACTATAAAAAACAAAAAATAAAACAAAATACAAACCTCTACAATGGCGTGTTCTTGCACATAATCAGCCATCGCAGTTTGACCTTAAAGCATATTCTCTGTCAAGAGGTGACGTTGATACCTTTGATTGTGAAGCCTACGTCGCACAGTGGCGCATATTGACTTTTTTGGTTGAAACATTCATAGCTCGTAAGCAAATAAAGATATCGAGATAATTTTTTTTTCAGCTTGAAGGAAAATTCCAAAGCTATAAATTTTGTGAATATTAAGAAAAAATATTCACAGAGTGTTTCAGAATTTTCTGCTGAAATACAACTTTCTCCCAATAGGAGATGCACTTATTATTTTACCTCAGAAAATGTCAATGGTAAATAACTGAAGTAAGAACAGGGTGCCTTAAAGTCACAGTGGTACAAAAAAGTTAACAAATAATACATTTTTTAAATATTTCTGCATTTGTACCAAAAGCATTTTTTTTATTATTTTACTGAACATACTACTTCAGTGGTACATTTTAAGTCAAGGTTAGAGATAGTATTTAAAGTGCTATAAAATAATAAAATTTAAGCAATATGCTTTACAGGGTGTTCCATAATTGTATGTTAAAAAAAAAAAAAATTTCCAAAAAAGTAAAAGTAGTATTTTAATTTAAAATAAAACCCAAATTTTAATGTTTGCAGTATTTGCAAAGTATTAAAAAACTACTAGAAAAAAAAGAACCATTTAAATTTGGTTTGTGTTGCAAAATGGGTATTTTTTATTTAGTGGCACATCAACATAACAAATTATTTCAATAATATATTTCAAGTTTAACAGTGGAGAAAGGATGTTAAAAATTATTTCAATAATATATTTCAAGTTAAACAGTGGGGAATAAATAAATTAATAATTCATAATATATAAAAAAAACTAAATTTCTTGGAAACTTTCTTAAAAGTCCGATGTAATTTCTTATAAACTTATCATTTCTGGAGAGTATCGTGTTTTGAGGTCTTTTTCAGTTCTGACATGCCTTAACGAAGAAATAAGAGGGTCCTCATTCTGTCGCATCCTTGAAACCTTGCATGTATTTTGGTACCTATACTTTTTGTAGTCTTTATTTTTGGATTCCTGAGCCTCTTCTGATAGTTCTTCGATTGGTAACGACTGATACTCGATTATACTTTGGCCATGAGCCAAAATTTTATGAAGAGTAGGTATAAGTTGCTTTTCGGGATACTTTTCTTTCAATAAATTTGTTGTTTCCATTGCATTAACTCCAAACTTTGAACTGTCAACATTTTCTCTGCAGTTTAGAACGTTAAGTGTTAGATAGATAGATAGATAAATAAATCTTTATTTACAATTTAATAAGATAATACATTATATTTGAATAAAGAATTACAAGCATGGCCTGGATGCCGTCTGCCGGATTTTATCTGAATTTTTTGTTTTCAATGAGATAGATTCAACAAATCAATAATATCTAAAGAGTATACAGTTATTAAAAAGTAAAAAAAATAATATAATATAAAATAATCAATACATTTTTGTTCTTAATTTAACATACTTATATTACAGTTTGAATTGCAGTTATATAAAGAAGGACATACATTTATTTGCGTCATTAAAAGAATATATTTATGAAAGAGAATTAAACAAGCTTTTAGTTTCGCTTAAACGAAAAATTAAATTAATAAATTAATTAAACAGTCTTTTAGTTTAGTTAAAAACGAAAAAAAAAAAAAATAAGTAATTGAAACAAGCTTTTAGTTTAGCTAAAACGAAAAAAAAAAATAAATAAATCAATTAAACAAGCTTTTAGTTTGGCTAAAACGAAAATTAATAAGAATTAAATATTAAACGGAGGTTTAAGACTTACAATATTAGATAATAATATTCTTTTAAATTAGGATCAGAACCAGAGAAATATTACATTACAAAACGTGTTCTAATTGTAGTAGCCCGTAGCGTAATGGTTAGTGCGTTCGACTGTCACGCTGGAGGTCTGGGTTCTCTTACCAGCCTCGTCCACCTAAAAACTAAAAAGTTTTTTTCCAGGGCTACTGCCTCTTGTGAGGAATTGACAAATCCTACAAGAGTATCACTTGTCACGAATAAGTGCTTCTCGTCTAGCCGTTCGGATTCGGCATAAAATTGTAGGTCCCTGCTATTCCTGTCGACAGGCGCACACAGGAATGGTTGCGAGTTGTTAGTCACTAGGCCCTGGTGCTTCGCGAGCAGTTGTGCCACCCTATTTATTTATTATTTTTTTAACGTGTTCTAATTAAGTAGTGAAATAAAGAGGCTTTTAGTTTAGCTGAAACCAAATTTATCTATTAGACTTGAAGAAAGTATTTCCTTCAAAACATGTTCAAAAATTAATTTCTTTAATTTTTCGCATGCGAAACATAACGCACGAGCACCTTCCAACCACTCTCCCCGTTAAGAACATTGAAACATTCTTCGGAAGACAAGAAACTTTTGTTAAAATGCAGTCTGCGGATTTCCTGTAAGATAGGGCAGACACCTAGAAAATGGTATACGTCTTCATTTTAGTTTAGATTACAGAGCGAACAAATCGAGTTAATATCGGGCATGTGATTAAGCTCAAGAGTGTAAGTTCGTACTTTAAATATTGTACTCATATCTGAGATTGAAAGATCTTCATTGAAATAATTACTTATCCCCAAATTTAGATTAAGACGACTGTAAGTAGATCTAGAAGCTGATTCCCTAGCCCTTTCAAGATTCATTCGGTACATTCTTTCATCAATCATAGATATGCAGTCGTAAGAGTGTTTTTCCACTCTTCTCTGTTGTTGGCATTTAAATTCAGTGCAAGCTTATATGTCAAGGCAAGTTCATGCCAGTTTTTGAAAGGAGAATAGCCGCAGCGAAGTGATATAAGCAAAATTTGTTTATGTAAATTATTATCAGGTCTATGCATCACTTTAGAGAGGAAGTCTGCATTGGCCTTCAAGTTCCTGATGTATATTTGTGGTAAACCGGACTCAACGTAGATGGCGTAGTTGGGAGTATTGAACGGCAACCGAAAAAATCGTTTGAAGAAGTATCTTTGAATAGCTTCCATTTCTTCCAACATTTGATATCCATATACCCCGTTCCCATAACAAAAGCAGCTGTTTATTGTAGAATTAAAAACCTGAAATTTTGATGTTGCGTCTACAAAGTTTTTTGAAAAAAATTGCGACCAAATTGTATTAATATCCGACTTTGCAACTGCAAGTTTATCTTTAATATGAGCTTTAATACTTAAATTATGAGAAATAATAAATCCTAGATATTTATATTCACTAACAACTTCAATATTAGCTCCATCTAAACTCCAGTTCCGTGCACTATTATTATATCTGTTTTGAGGTCTGAAAATCATTATTTCAGATTTGGTGACATTGATTTTAAGATCCCATGCATCACAAAAATGTTTCAGTTTGTTTATCTGCAGCTGTAATGTCACTGGGTTATCAGAAAAGATCACTAAGTCATCAGCATACATTAAAAGCTTGACAGATAAATCACCAAAACAGACACCTCCCGGTTATATATAAAAAAAAACTAAATTTCTTGGAAACTTTCGTAAAAGTCCGATGTAATTTCTTATAAACTTATCATTTCTGGAGAGTATCGTGTTTTGAGGTCTTTTTCAGTTCTGACATGCCTTAACGAAGAAATACGAGGGTCCGATGAGGCTGAAAGCATGTTAAATAGGTCTTCATTCTGTCGCATCCTTGAAACCTTTCATGTATTTTGGTACCTAAACTTTTTGTAGTCTTTCGTCTGTCGAATTTTATCTGAATTTTTTGTTTTCAATGAGATAGATTCAACAAATCAATAATATCTTTAAAGTATACAGTTATTAAAAAGTAAAAAAAATAATATAATATAAAATAATCAATACATTTTTGTTCTTAATTTAACAATTTGACATACTTATATTACTGTTTGAATTGCAGTTATATAAAGAAGGACATACATTTATTTGCGTCATTAAAAGAATATATTTATGAAAAAGAATTAAACAAGCTTTTAGTTTAGCTAAAACGAAAAATTAAATTAATAAATTAATTAAACAATCTTTTAGTTTAGTTAAAAACGAGAAAAAAAATAAGTAAATGAAACAAGCTTTTAGTTTAGCTAAAACGAAAAAAAAAAATAAATAAATCAATTAAACAAGCTTTTAGTTTGGCTAAAACGAAAATTAATAAGAATTAAATATTAAACGGAGGTTTAAGACTTACAATATTAGATAATAATATTCTTTTAAATGAGGATCAGAACCAGAGAAATATTACATTACAAAACGTGTTCTAATTGTAGTAGCCCGTAGCGTAATGGTTAGTGCGTTCGACTGTCACGCTGGAGGTCTGGGTTCTCTTCCCAGCCTCGTCCACCTAAAAACTAAAAAGTTTTTTCCAGGGCTACTGCCTCTTGCGAGGAATTGACAAATCCTCCAAGGGTATCACTTGTCACGAATAAGTGCTTCTCGTCTAGCCGTTTGGATTCGGCATAAAATTGTAGGTCCCTTCTATTCCTGTCGAGAGGCGCACACAGGAATTCAATTCAATTCAATTTATTGGATACATATTATAAACATCTGTACATTAAGATTAATATCTTTTGTAGTACTTAGAGATAAGATAAATAGGTATTACTTTAGTTATTTATGTATTCAATTTAAATTACCTAACTTAAAACTAAATTTAGATTTACAAAATCCTGAAGTTTTATATTGAGAGATAGCAGCAAAGAAGTATAAGAATTTAAAAATGAAGAAAAAGAAATTGAAGCAAAAGAAAAAAAAAAAAAAAAAAGAGTTTAATAATGAGGAAAAAGAGTAGCTCTGAGATTAGGTTGAAGTGAAGTGAAGGAAGATTGCACTTTTGAAGCGAGTGGCATTAGAGATAGATCTTATGCTTATTGGTAAAGAATTCCATAACTTAACGGCGTGAATAAAAAATAAACGAGATGAATTGAGATAGTGATAGCGTGATGGAATTAGACTAAAAGTTCTAAGGGAGCGAGCAAAAATAAGTTTATCATATAAATACGATGGAGTCTTACTAATTACAAGATTATGCAAGAATATACAATTTCTGGCATCAATGTAGTTGTCTAAAGTTCTTCCCGAAAAGTTTTTCACATGGTGAGAAATATGGTCATATCTACGGAGACCATAAATATATCTTACAGAATCATTAAATGCAACTTGAAGTTTTTGTTGTGATAAGGAATCCAAATTAGGGTATACCACTTCAGAATAAGTAATAAGCGGTAGGATAAGAATTTTAACAAGCCTTTGTCTGGTATCTTGCGAGTTGTTAGTCACTAGGCCCTGGTGCTTTACGAGCCGTTGTGCCACCCTATTTATTTTTTATTTTTTTTAACGTGTTCTAATTAAGTAGTGAAATATAGAGGCTTTTAGTTTAGCTAAAACCAAATTTATCTATTAGACTTGAAGAAAGTATTTCCTTCAAAACATGTTCAAAAATTAATTTCTGTAATTTTTCGCATGCGAAACATAACGCACGAGCACCTGCCAACCACTCTCCCCGTTAAGAACATTGAAACATTCTTCGGAAGACAAGAAACTTTTGTTAAAATGCAGTCTGCGGATTTCCTGTAAGATAGGGCAGACACCTAGAAAATGGTATACGTCTTCATTTTAGTTTAGATTACAGAGCGAACAAATCGAGTTAATATCGGGCCTGTGATTAAGCTCAAGAGTTTCAGTTCGTACTTAAAATATTGTACTCATATCTGAGATTGAAAGATCTTCATTGAAATAATTACTTATCCCCAAATTTAGATTAAGACGACTGTAAGTAGATCTTGAAGCTGATTCCCTAGCCCTTTCAAGATTCATTCGGTACATTCTTTCATCAATCATAGATATGCAGTCGTAAGAGTGTTTTTCAACTCTTCTCTGTTGTTGGCATTTAAATTCAGTGCTAGGTTATGTGTCAAGGCAAGTTCATGCCAGTTTTTGAAAGGAGAATAGCCGCAGCGAAGTGATATAAGCAAAATTTGTTTATGTAAATTATTATCAGGTCTATGCATCACTTTAGAGAGGAAGTCTGCATTGGCCTTCAAATTCCTGATGTATATTTGTGGTAAACCGGACGCAACGTAGATGGCGTAGTTGGGCGTATTGAACGGCAACCGAAAAATTCGTTTGAAGAAGTATCTTTGAATAGCGTCCATTTCTTCCAACATTTGATATCCATATACCCCGTTCCCATAACAAAAGCAGCTGTTTATTGTAGAATTAAAAACCTGAAATTTTGATGTTGCGTCTACAAAGTTATTTGAAAATAATTGCGACCAAATTGTATTAATAGCCGACTTTGCAACTGCAAGTTTATCTTTAATATGAGCTTTAATACTTAAATTATGAGAAATAATAAATCCTAGATATTTATATTCACTAACAACTTCAATATTAGCTCCATCTAAACTCCAGTTCCGTGCACTATTATTATATCTGTTTTGAGGTCTGAAAATCATTATTTCAGATTTGGTGACATTGATTTTAAGATTTCATGCATCACAAAAATGTTTCAGTTTGTTTATCTGCAGCTGTAATGTCACTGGGTTATCAGAAAAGATCACTAAGTCATCAGCATACATTAAAAGCTTGACAGATAAATCACCAAAACAGACACCTCCCGGTAATATATAAAAAAAACTAAATTTCTTGGAAACTTTCGTAAAAGTCCGATGTAATTTCTTATAAACTTATCATTTCTGGAGAGTATCGTCTTTTGAGGTTCTGACATGCCTTAACGAAGAAATAAGAGGGTCCGATGAGGCTGAAAGCATGTTAAATAGGTCTTCATTCTGTCGCATCCTTGAAACCTTTCATGTATTTTGGTACCTATACTTTTTGTAGTCTTTATTTTTGGATTCCTGAGCCTCTTCTGACAGTTCTTCGATTGGTATCGACTGATACTCGATTATACTTTGGCCATGAGCCAACATTTTATGAAGAGTAGGTGTAAGTTGCTTTTCGGATACTTTTCTTTCAATAAATTTGTTGTTTCCATTGCATAAACTCCAAACTTTGAACTGTCAACATTTTCTTTGCAGTTTAGAACGTTAAGTGTTAGATAGATAGATAGATAAATAAATCTTTATTTACAATTTAATAAGATAATACCTTAAAGAATACATTAAAGAATTACAAGCATGGCCTGGATGCCGTCTGTCGAATTTTATCTGAATTTTTTGTTTTCAATGAGATAGATTCAACAAATCAATAATATCTTAAAAGTATACAGTTATTAAAAAGTAAAAAAAATTATATAATATAAAATTATCAATACATTTTTGTTCTTAATTTAACAATTTGACATACTTATATTACTGTTTTAATTGCAGTTATATAAAGAAGGATATACATTTATTTGCGTCATTAAAAGAATATATTTATGAAAAAGAATTAAACAAGCTTTTAGTTTAGCTAAAAAGAAAAATTAAATTAATAAATTAATTAAACAATCTTTTAGTTTAGTTAAAAACGAGAAAAAAAATAAGTAAATGAAACAAGCTTTTAGTTTAGCTAAAACGAAAAAAAAAATAAATTAATCAATTAAACAAGCTTTTAGTTTGGCTAAAACGAAAATTAATAAGAATTAAATATTAAACGGAGGTTTAAAACTTACAATATTAGATAATAATATTCTTTTAAATTAGGATCAGAACCAGAGAAATATTATATTACAAAACGTGTTCTAATTGTAGTAGCCCGTAGCGTAATGGTTAGTGCGTTCGACTGTCACGCTGGAGGTCTGGGTTCTCTTCCCAGCCTCGTCCACCTAAAAACTAAAAGGTTTTATTCCAGGGCTACTGCCTCCTGTGAGGAATTGACGAATCCTACAAGAGTATCACTTGTCACAAATAAGTACTTCTCGTCTAGCCATTCGGATTCGGCATGAAATTGTAGGTCCCTTCTATTCCTGTCGACAGGCGCACACAGGAATGGTTGCGAGTTGTTAGTCACTAGGCCCTGGTGCTTCACGAGCCGTTGTGCCACCCTATTTATTTTTTATTTTTTTAACGTGTTCTAATTAAGTAGTGAAATAAAGAGGCTTTTAGTTTAGCTAAAACCAAATTTATCTATTAGACTTGAAGAAAGTATTTCCTTCAAAACATGTTCAAAAATGAATTTCTGTAATTTTTCGCATGCGAAACATAACGCACGAGCACCTTCCAACCACTCTCCCCGTTAAGGACATTGAAACATTCTTCGGAAGACAAGAAACTTTTATTAAAATGCAGTCTGCGGATTTCCTGTAAGATAGGGCAGACACCTTAGAAAATGGTATACGTCTTCATTTTAGTTTAGAATACAGAGCGAACAAATCGAGTTAATATCGGGCCTGTGATTAAGCTTAAGAGTTTAAGTTCGTACTTTAAATATTGTACTCATATCTGAGATTGAAAGATCTTCATTGAAATAATTACTTATCCCCAAATTTAGATTAAGACGACTGTAAGTAGATCTAGAAGCTGATTCCCTAGCCCTTTCAAGATTCATTCGGTACATTCTTTCATCAATCATAGATATGCAGTCGTAAGAGTGTTTTTCCACTCTTCTCTGTTGTTGGCATTTAAATTCAGTGCTAGGTTATGTGTCAAGGCAAGTTCATGCCAGTTTTTGAAAGGAGAATAGCCGCAGCGAAGTGATATAAGCAAAATTTGTTTATGTAAATTATTATCAGGTCTATGCATGACTTTAGAGAGGAAGTCTGCATTGGCCTTCAAGTTCCTGATGTATATTTGTGGTAAACCGGACTCAACGTAGATGGCGTAGTTGGGAGTATTGAACGGCAACCGAAAAAATCGTTTAAAGAAGTATCTTTGAATAGCTTCCATTTCTTCCAACATTTGATATCCATTTACCCCGTTCCTATAACAAAAGCAGCTGTTTATTGTAGAATTAAAAACCTGAAATTTTGATGTTGCGTCTACAAAGTTTTTTGAAAAAAAATTGCGACCAAATTGTATTAATATCCGACTTTGCAACTGCAAGTTTATCTTTAATATGAGCTTTAATACTTAAATTATGAGAAATAATAAATCCTAGATATTTATATTCACTAACAACTTCAATATTAGCTCCATCTAAACTCCAGTTCCGCGCACTATTATTATATCTGTTTTGAGGTCTGCAAATCATTATTTCAGATTTGGTGACATTGATTTTAAGATCCCATGCATCACAAAAATGTTTCAGTTTGTTTATCTGCAGCTGTAATGTCACTGGGTTATCAAAAAAGATCACTAGGTCATCAGCATACATTAAAATCTTGACAGATAAATCACCAAAACAGACACCTCCCGGTAATATATAAAAAAAACTAAATTTCTTGGAAACTTTCGTAAAAGTCCGATGTAATTTCTTATAAACTTATCATTTCTGGAGAGTATCGTGTTTTGAGGTCTTTTTCAGTTCTGACATGCCTTAACGAAGAAATAAGAGGGTCCGATGAGGCTGAAAGCATGTTAAATAGGTCTTCATTCTGTCGCATCCTTGAAACCTTTCATGTATATTGGTACCTATACTTTTTGTAGTCTTTATTTTTGGATTCCTGAGCCTCTTCTGACAGTTCTTCGATTGGTAACGACTGATACTCGATTATACTTTAGCCATGAGCCAACATTTTATGAAGAGAAGGTGTAAGTTGCTTTTCGGGATACTTTTCTTTTAATAAATTTGTTGTTTCCATTGCATAAACTCCAAACTTTGAACTGTCAACATTTTCTCTGCAGTTTATAACGTTAAGTGTTAGATAGATAGATAGATAAATAAATCTTTATTTACAATTTAATAAGATAACACATTATATTTGAATAAAGAATTACAAGCATGGCCTGGATGTCGTCTGTCGAATTTTATCTGAATTTTTAGTTTTCAATGAGATAGATTCAACAAATCAATAATATCTAAAAAGTATACAGTTATTAAAAAGTAAACAAAATAATATAATATAAAATAATCAATACATTTTTGTTCTAAATTTAACAATTTGACATACTTATATTACTGTTTGAATTGCAGTTATATAAAGAAGGACATACATTTATTTGCGTCATTAAAAGAATATATTTATGAAAAAGAATTAAACAAGCTTTTAGTTTAGCTAAAACGAAAAAATAAATTAATAAATTAATTAAACAATCTTTTAGTTTAGTTAAAAACGAGCAAAAAATTAATTAAATGAAACAAGCTTTTAGTTTAGCTAAAACGAAAAAAAAAAAAATAAATAAATCAATTAAACAAGCTTTTAGTTTGGCTAAAACGAAAATTAATAAGAATTAAATATTAAACGAGTAGTAGCCCGTAGCGTAATGGTTAGTGCGTTCGACTGTCACGCTGGAGGTCTGGGTTCTATTCCCAGCCTCGTCCACATAAAAACTAAAAAGTTTTTTTCCAGGGCTACTGCCTCTTGTGAGGAATTGACAAATCCTACAAGAGTATCACTTGTCACGAATAAGTGCTTCTCGTCTAGCTGTTCGGATTCGGCATAAAATTGTAGGTCCCTTCTATTCCTGTCGACAGGCGCACACAGGAATGGTTGCGAGTTGTTAGTCACTAGGCCCTGGTGCTTCACGAGCCGTTGTGCCACCCTATTTATTTTTTATTTTTTTAACGTGTTCTAATTAAGTAGTGAAATAAAGAGGCTTTTAGTTTAGCTAAAACCAAATTTATCTATTAGACTTGAAGAAAGTATTTCCTTCAAAACATGTTCAAAAATGAATTTCTGTAATTTTTCGCATGCGAAACATAACGCACGAGCACCTTCCAACCACTTTCCCCATTAAGAACATTGAAACATTCTTCGGAAGACAAGAAACTTTTATTAAAATGCAGTCTGCGGATTTCCTGTAAGATAGGGCAGACACCTAGAAAATGGTATACGTCTTCATTTTAGTTTAGATTACAGAGCGAACAAATCGAGTTAATATCGGGCCCGTGATTAAGCTTAAGAGTTTAAGTTCGTACTTTAAATATTGTACTCATATCTGAGATTGAAAGATCTTCATTGAAATAATAACTTATCCCCAAATTTAGATTAAGACGACTGTAAGTAGATCTAGAAGCTGATTCCCTAGCCCTTTCAAGATTCATTCGGTACATTCTTTCATCAATCATAGATATGCAGTCGTAAGAGTGTTTTTCCACTCTTCTCTGTTGTTGGCATTTAAATTCAGTGCTAGGTTATGTGTAAAGGCAAGTTCATGCCAGTTTTTGAAAGGAGAATAGCCGCAGCGAAGTGATATAAGCAAAATTTGTTTATGTAAATTATTATCAGGTCTATGCATCACTTTAGAGAGGAAGTCTGCATTGGCCTTCAAGTTCCAGATGTATATTTGTGGTAAACCGGACTCAGCGTAGATGTCGTAGTTGGGAGTATTGAACGGCAACCGAAAAAATCGTTTAAAGAAGTATCTTTGAATAGCTTCCATTTCTTCCAACATTTGATATCCATATACCCCGTTCCTATAACAAAAGCAGCTGTTTATTGTAGAATTAAAAACCTGAAATTTTGATGTTGCGTCTACAAAGTTTTTTGAAAAAAATTGCGACCAAATTGTATTAATATCCGACTTTGCAACTGCAAGTTTATCTTTAATATGAGCTTTAATACTTAAATTATGAGAAATAATAAATCCTAGATATTTATATTCACTAACAACTTCAATATTAGCTCCATCTAAACTCCAGTTCCGTGTACTATTATTATATCTGTTTCGAGGTCTGAAAATCATTATTTCAGATTTGGTGACATTGATTTTAAGATCCCATGCATCACAAAAATGTTTCAGTTTGTTTATCTGCAGCTGTAATGTCACTGGGTTATCAGAAAAGATCACTAAGTCATCAGCATACATTAAAAGCTTGACAGATAAATCACCAAAACAGACATCTCCCGGTAATATATAAAAAAAAACTAAATTTCTTGGAAACTTTCGTAAAAGTCCGATGTAATTTCTTATAAACTTATCATTTCTGGAGAGTATCGTGTTTTGAGGTCTTTTTCAGTTCTGACATGCCTTAACGAAGAAATAAGAGGGTCCGATGAGGCTGAAAGCATGTTAAATAGGTCTTCATTCTGTCGCATCCTTGAAACCTTTCATGTATATTGGTACCTATACTTTTTGTAGTCTTTATTTTTGGATTCCTGAGCCTCTTCTGACAGTTCTTCGATTGGTAACGACTGATACTCGATTATACTTTAGCCATGAGCCAACATTTTATGAAGAGTAGGTGTAAGTTGCTTTTCGGGATACTTTTCTTTTAATAAATTTGTTGTTTCCATTGCATAAACTCCAAACTTTGAACTGTCAACATTTTCTCTGCAGTTTAGAACGTTAAGTGTTAGATAGATAGATAGATAAATAAATCTTTATTTACAATTTAATAAGATAACACATTATATTTGAATAAAGAATTACAAGCATGGCCTGGATGTCGTCTGTCGAATTTTATCTGAATTTTTAGTATTCAATGAGATAGATTCAACAAATCAATAATATCTAAAAAGTATACAGTTATTAAAAAGTAAACAAAATAATATAATATAAAATAATCAATACATTTTTGTTCTAAATTTAACAATTTGACATACTTATATTACTGTTTGAATTGCAGTTATATAAAGAAGGACATACATTTATTTGCGTCATTAAAAGAATATATTTATGAAAAAGAATTAAACAAGCTTTTAGTTTAGCTAAAACGAAAAAATAAATTAATAAATTAATTAAACAATCTTTTAGTTTAGTTAAAAACGAGCAAAAAATTAAGTAAATGAAACAAGCTTTTAGTTTAGCTAAAACAAAAAAAAAAATAAATAAATCAATTAAACAAGCTTTTAGTTTGGCTAAAACGAAAATTAATAAGAATTAAATATTAAACGAGTAGTAGCCCGTAGCGTAATGGTTAGTGCGTTCGACTGTCACGCTGGAGGTCTGGGTTCTATTCCCAGCCTCGTCCACATAAAAACTAAAAAGTTTTTTTCCAGGGCTACTGCCTCTTGTGAGGAATTGACAAATCCTACAAGAGTATCACTTGTCACGAACAAGTGCTTCTCGTCTAGCTGTTCGGATTCGGCATAAAATTGTAGGTCCCTTCTATTCCTGTTGACAGGCGCACACAGGAATGGTTGCGAGTTGTTAGTCACTAGGCCCTGGTGCTTCACGAGCCGTTGTGCCACCCAATTTATTTTTTATTTTTTTAACGTGTTCTAATTAAGTAGTGAAATATAGAGCTTTTTAGTTTAGCTAAAACCAAATTTATCTATTAGACTTGAAGAAAGTATTTCCTTCAAAACATGTTCAAAAATGAATTGCTGTAATTTTTCGCATGCGAAACATAACGCACGAGCACCTTCCAACCACTCTCCCCGTTAAGAGCATTGAAACATTCTTCGGAAGACAAGAAACTTTTGTTAAAATGCAGTCTGCGGATTTCCTGTAAGATAGGGTAGACGTCTTCATTTTGGTTTGGATTACAGAGCGAACAAATCGAGTTAATATCGGGCCTGTGATTAAGCTCAAGAGTTTCAGTTCGTACTTTAAATATTGAACTCATATCTGAGATTGAAAGATCTTCATTGAAATAATTACTTATCCCCAAATTTAGATTAAGACGACTGTAAGTAGATCTAGAAGCTGATTCCCTAGCCCTTTCAAGATTCATTCGGTACATTCTTTCATCAATCATAGATATGCAGTCGTAAGAGTGTTTTTCCACTCTTCTCTGTTGTTGGCGTTTAAATTCAGTGCTAGGTTATGTGTCAAGGCAAGTTCATGCAAGTTTTTGAAAGGAGAATAGCCGCAGCGAAGTGTTATAAGCAACATTTGTTTATGTTAATTATTATCAGGTCTATGCATCACTTTAGAGAGGAAGTCTGCATTGGCCTTCAAGTTCCTGATGTATATTTGTGGTAAACCGGACTCAACGTAGATGGCGTAGTTGGGCGTATTGAACGGCAACCGAAAAAATCGTTTGAAGAAGTATCTTTGAATAGCTTCCATTTCTTCCAACATTTGATATCCATATACCCCGTTCCCATAACAAAAGCAGCTGTTTATTGTAGAATTAAAAACCTGAAATTTTGATGTCGCATCTACAAAGTTTTTTGAAAAAAATTGCGACCAAATTGTATTAATAGCCGACTTTGCAACTGCAAGTTTTATCTTTAATATGAGCTTTAATACTTAAATTATGAGAAATAATAAATCCTAGATATTTATATTCACTAACAACTTCAATATTAGCTCCATCTAAACTCCGGTTCCGTGCACTATTATTATATCTGTTTTGAGGTCCGAAAATCATTATTTCAGATTTGGTGACATTGATTTTAAGATCCCATGCATCACAAAAATGTTTCAGTTTGTTTATCTGCAGCTGTAATGTCACTGGGTTATCAGGAAAGATCACTAAGTCATCAGCATACATTAAAAGCTTGACAGATAAATCACCAAAACAGACACCTCCCAGTAATATATCAAAAAAAAACTAAATTTCTTGGAAACTTTCGTAAAAGTCCGATGTAATTTCTTATAAACTTATCATTTCTGGAGAGTATCGTGTTTTGAGGTCTTTTTCAGTTCTGACATGCCTTAACGAAGAAATAAGAGGGTCCGATGAGGCTGAAAGCATGTTAAATAGGTCTTCATTCTGTCGCATCCTTGAAACCTTTCATGTATTTTGGTACCTATACTTTTTGTAGTCTTTATTTTTGGATTCCTGAGCCTCTTCTGACAGTTATTCGATTGGTAACGACTGATACTCGATTATACTTTGGCCATGAGCCAAAATTTTATGAAGAGTAGGTGTAAGTTGCTTTTCGGGATACTTTTCTTTCAATAAATTTGTTGTTTCCATTGCATAAACTCCAAACTTTGAACTGTCAATATTTTCTCTGCAGTTTAGAACGTTAAGTGTTAGATAGATAGATAGATAAATAAATCTTTATTAACAATTTAATAAGATAATACATTATATTTGAATAATGAATAACAAGCATGGCCTGGATGCCGTCTGTCGAATTGTATCTGAATTTTTAGTTTTCAATGAGATAGATTCAACAAATCAATAATATCTAAAAAGTATACAGTTATTAAAAAGTAAACAAAATAATATAATATAAAATAATCAATACATTTTTGTTCTAAATTTAACAATTTGACATACTTATATTACTGTTTGAATTGCAGTTATATAAAGAAGGACATACATTTATTTGCGTCATTAAAAGAATATATTTATGAAAAAGAATTAAACAAGCTTTTAGTTTAGCTAAAACGAAAAAATAAATTAATAAATGAATTAAACAATCTTTTAGTTTAGTTAAAAACGAGAAAAAAAAATTAAGTAAATGAAACAAGCTTTTAGTTTAGCTAAAACGAAAAAAAAAAATAAATAAATAAATTAAACAAGCTTTTAGTTTGGCTAAAACGAAAATTAATAAGAATTAAATATTAAACGAGTAGTAGCCCGTAGCGTAATGGTTAGTGCATTCGACTGTCACGCTGGAGGTCTGGGTTCTATTCCCAGCCTCGTCCACATAAAAACTAAAAAGTTTTTTTCCAGGGCTACTGCCTCTTGTGAGGAATTGACAAATCCTACAAGAGTATCACTTGTCACGAATAAGTGCTTCTCGTCTAGCTGTTCGGATTCGGCATAAAATTGTAGGTCCCTTCTATTCCTGTTGACAGGCGCACACAGGAATGGTTGCGAGTTGTTAGTCACTAGGCCCTGGTGCTTCACGAGCCGTTGTGCCACCCAATTTATTTTTTATTTTTTTAACGTGTTCTAATTAAGTAGTGAAATATAGAGCTTTTTAGTTTAGCTAAAACCAAATTTATCTATTAGACTTGAAGAAAGTATTTCCTTCAAAACATGTTCAAAAATGAATTTCTGTAATTTTTCGCATGCGAAACATAACGCACGAGCACCTTCCAACCACTCTCCCCGTTAAGAACATTGAAACATTCTTCGGAAGACAAGAAACTTTTGTTAAAATGCAGTCTGCGGATTTCCTGTAAGATAGGGTAGACGTCTTCATTTTGGTTCGGATAACAGAGCGAACAAATCGAGTTAATATCGGGCCTGTGATTAAGCTCAAGAGTTTCAGTTCGTACTTTAAATATTGAACTCATATCTGAGATTGAAAGATCTTCATTGAAATAATTACTTATCCCCAAATTTAGATTAAGACGACTGTAAGTAGATCTAGAAGCTGATTCCCTAGCGCTTTCAAGATTCATTCGGTACATTCTTTCATCAATCATAGATATGCAGTCGTAAGAGTGTTTTTCCACTCTTCTCTGTTGTTGGCGTTTAAATTCAGTGCTAGGTTATGTGTCAAGGCAAGTTCATGCAAGTTTTTGAAAGGAGAATAGCCGCAGCGAAATGATATAAGCAAAATTTGTTTATGTTAATTATTATCAGGTCTATGCATCACTTTAGAGAGGAAGTCTGCATTGGCCTTCAAGTTCCTGATAAATATTTGTGGTAAACCGGACTCAACGTAGATGGCGTAGTTGGGCGTATTGAACGGCAACCGAAAAAATCGTTTGAAGAAGTATCTTTGAATAGCTTCCATTTCTTCCAACATTTGATATCCATATACCCCGTTCCCATAACAAAAGCAGCTGTTTATTGTAGAATTAAAAACCTGAAATTTTGATGTTGCATCTACAAAGTTTTTTGAAAAAAATTGCGACCAAATTGTATTAATAGCCGACTTTGCAACTGCAAGTTTTATCTTTAATATGAGCTTTAATACTTAAATTATGAGAAATAATAAATCCTAGATATTTATATTCACTAACAACTTCAATATTAGCTCCATCTAAACTCCGGTTCCGTGCACTATTATTATATCTGTTTTGAGGTCCGAAAATCATTATTTCAGATTTGGTGACATTGATTTTAAGATCCCATGCATCACAAAAATGTTTCAGTTTGTTTATCTGCAGCTGTAATGTCACTGGGTTATCAGAAAAAATCACTAAGTCATCAGCATACATTAAAAGCTTGACAGATAAATCACCAAAACAGACACCTCCCAGTAATATATCAAAAAAAAACTAAATTTCTTGGAAACTTTCGTAAAAGTCCGATGTAATTTCTAATAAACTTATCATTTCTGGAGAGTATCGTGTTTTGAGGTCTTTTTCAGTTCTGACATGCCTTAACGAAGAAATAAGAGGGTCCGATGAGGCTGAAAGCATGTTAAATAGGTCTTCATTCTGTCGCATCCTTGAAACCTTTCATGTATTTTGGTACCTATACTTTTTGTAGTCTTTATTTTTGGATTCCTGAGCCTCTTCTGACAGTTCTTCGATTGGTAACGACTGATACTCGATTATACTTTGGCCATGAGCCAAAATTTTATAAAGAGTAGGTGTAAGTTGCTTTTCGGGATACTTTTCTTTCAATAAATTTGTTGTTTCCATTGCATAAACTCCAAACTTTGAACTGTCAATATTTTCTCTGCAGTTTAGAACGTTAAGTGTTAGATAGATAGATAAATAAATAAATCTTTATTAACAATTTAATAAGATAATACATTATATTTGAATAATGAATAACAAGCATGGCCTGGATGCCGTCTGTCGAATTGTATCTGAATTTTTAGTTTTCAATGATATAGATTCAACAAATCAATAATATCTAAAAAGTATACAGTTATTAAAAAGTAAACAAAATAATATAATATAAAAAAATCAATACATTTTTGTTCTAAATTTAACAATTTGACATACTTATATTACTGTTTGAATTGCAGTTATATAAAGAAGGACATACATTTATTTGCGTCATTAAAAGAATATATTTATGAAAAAGAATTAAACAAGCTTTTAGTTTAGCTAAAACGAAAAAATAAATTAATAAATTAATTAAACAATCTTTTAGTTTAGTTAAAAACGAGCAAAAAATTAAGTAAATGAAACAAGCTTTTAGTTTAGCTAAAACGAAAAAAAAAAAAAATAAATAAATCAATTAAACAAGCTTTTAGTTTGGCTAAAACGAAAATTAATAAGAATTAAATATTAAACGAGTAGTAGCCCGTAGCGTAATGGTTAGTGCATTCGACTGTCACGCTGGAGGTCTGGGTTCTATTCCCAGCCTCGTCCACATAAAAACTAAAAAGTTTTTTTTCCAGGGCTACTGCCTCTTGTGAGGAATTGACAAATCCTACAAGAGTATCACTTGTCACGAATAAGTGCTTCTCGTCTAGCTGTTCGGATTCGGCATAAAATTGTAGGTCCCTTCTATTCCTGTTGACAGGCGCACACAGGAATGGTTGCGAGTTGTTAGTCACTAGGCCCTGGTGCTTCACGAGCCGTTGTGCCACCCAATTTATTTTTTATTTTTTTAACGTGTTCTAATTAAGTAGTGAAATATAGAGCTTTTTAGTTTAGCTAAAACCAAATTTATCTATTAGACTTGAAGAAAGTATTTCCTTCAAAACATGTTCAAAAATGAAGTTCTGTAATTTTTCGCATGCGAAACATAACGCACGAGCACCTTCCAACCACTCTCCCCGTTAAGAACATTGAAACATTCTTCGGAAGACAAGAAACTTTTGTTAAAATGCAGTCTGCGGATTTCCTGTAAGATAGGGTAGACGTCTTCATTTTGGTTCGGATTACAGAGCGAACAAATCGAGTTAATATCGGGCCTGTGATTAAGCTCAAGAGTTTCAGTTCGTACTTTAAATATTGAACTCATATCTGAGATTGAAAGATCTTCATTGAAATAATTACTTATCCCCAAATTTAGATTAAGACGACTGTAAGTAGATCTAGAAGCTGATTCCCTAGCCCTTTCAAGATTCATTCGGTACATTCTTTCATCAATCATAGATATGCAGTCGTAAGAGTGTTTTTCCACTCTTCTCTGTTGTTGGCGTTTAAATTCAGTGCTAGGTTATGTGTCAAGGCAAGTTCATGCAAGTTTTTGAAAGGAGAATAGCCGCAGCGAAATGATATAAGCAAAATTTGTTTATGTTAATTATTATCAGGTCTATGCATCACTTTAGAGAGGAAGTCTGCATTGGCCTTCAAGTTCCTGATATATATATATATATATTTGTGGTAAACCGGACTCAAAGTAGATGGCGTAGTTGGGCGTATTGAACGGCAACCGAAAAAATCGTTTGAAGAAGTATATTTGAATAGCTTCCATTTCTTCCAACATTTGATATCCATATACCCCATTCCCATAACAAAAGCAGCTGTTTATTGTAGAATTAAAAACCTGAAATTTTGATGTTGCGTCTACAAAGTTTTTTGAAAAAAATTGCGACCAAATTGTATTAATAGCCGACTTTGCAACTGCAAGTTTTATCTTTAATATGAGCTTTAATACTTAAATTATGAGAAATAATAAATCCTAGATATTTATATTCACTAACAACTTCAATATTAGCTCCATCTAAACTCCGGTTCCGTGCACTATTATTATATCTGTTTTGAGGTCCGAAAATCATTATTTCAGATTTGGTGACATTGATTTTAAGATCCCATGCATCACAAAAATGTTTCAGTTTGTTTATCTGCAGCTGTAATGTCACTGGGTTATCAGAAAAGATCACTAAGTCATCAGCATACATTAAAAGCTTGACAGATAAATCACCAAAACAGACACCTCCCAGTAATATATCAAAAAAAAACTAAATTTCTTGGAAACTTTCGTAAAAGCAACAAGCTTTTGCTGATTTGCGTTACAGAAGTCAACAAACCGCTCCCCATTGTCGTTCCGTTCCCCGATACCGTGGTTACCCAGAACGTGCTTCAACGCTGTGTTGTCCTGGCCAACCTTAGCATTAATATCTCCCATTACTATAGTGATGTCTCCATTCGGCGAGCTTCTGAAAACCGCGCTAAGTTGGCTGTAAAATTCGTCCTTCTCGGCGTCCGACGCTTCCTCAGTTGGGGCATAGCACTGGATGATGGTGATTTTTCTTAATTTACTCTGGAACCTGGCTGTCAATATCCTGTCGTTGATAGGTTTCCAGGTTATGAGACTTTGCCGCGCCTTTGGAGTCAACATTAAACCTACGCCGGAACATCGGGAGCTTCCAACTGGTTTTCCGGAATAAATAAAGAAAGTGTTTTTCGAAGGTGAATCCACCTGCCCTGCGCTCAACCATCTCACTTCACTCAGACCCAAGACGTCTAGGTTGTACCGTAGGAATTCTTTCTCAAGTTGGAGGAATCTGGCGTTGTTAGGGCCTTCTTCGCGGTTATCGAGAAGAGTTTTAACATTCCAGAATCCAATCTTTGTCCTTGTTCGATAGCCAAAAGTCGCCATCGTTTGATCATTCCTTATCCGAAGCTGTAGTTGCCGATTCGAAGCGGTTGATTTCTTTACATGTGGTAGGTTGCCAACCCGTCACACGACTCCCAGACCCGGAGGGCCGGATCCTTGTGTAGCCTTAGGACAGCAGGCCGGATAATCCGATACCAGTAGCCCACTACGGGGATATGAGTGCTGCCGTTGACCCTTGAAGGGTTATTCCGCCACCATCTCTTTTTCAGCACCCTGGCTAGTACTGAAATTCCTTACCGACCTCAGCTCTAAATATTTCAGAGTAGCTCACGTAAGGTCTCTGTCGTCCATACTGTTGGTGACACCGTTGATTCTGATGAATTCATCCGCCGCAAACCTTCCTTCTGATGGGCTCGTCTAAGACTTCAGCCGACTTATACAGCCAGTCATTTCCGACAGAGTATTTATAGTGTTGCTATATTTGTCTGTTGTTCAACACTCGCGCTTATTTGTTTGGCAAGTCAAGTCCGGATGGACGAGACCAGTACCCGATGGTTACCACTTGGAGGTAAAATAAGCACAATTGATGTGTAGTATTCGTTACATCACTGGACATCGCCGTGTTGACGCCACTCAGTGACTACCCGCGTCCTACAACATCCAACCATCCAAACTAAAAAGTTTTTTTTTCAGGGCTACTGCCTTTTGCGAGGAATTGACAAATCCTCCAAGAGTATCTCGTCTTCTCGTCTAGCCGTTCGGATTCGGCATAAAATTGTAGGTCCCTTCCATTCCTGTCGAAAGGCGCACACAGGAATGGTTGCGAGTTGTTACTCACTAGGCCCTGGTTCTTCATGAGCCGTTGTGCCACCCGATTTAATTATTTCTTTAGCTTTTTTAGTTTATATCTTGGCGGTCTAAAATTTTATTCGAGTATCGGTTAATTGCTTCCAAGGTGTTCTCCTTCAAATTGTTAGGAATGGAGAAAATAATGTGGTTGGATTTGTGTTGTTTTTCCATGTAGTCCATTTTTCTTTCTAAGATGATGTTTTTTTCTTTGACTGCCAACAATTCTTTGGAAATAAAGTCATTTTGTGTTTGAAGACCATGAATCTGCAGGAACATGCCATCAAAATCTTTCTTTTTTGGAATGTCGGATAGTTTTTTGTCGAGCAGAGAAAGAATCAAAGTTTCCAGCGCAGGCACAGTAATTTCGGCTACCGACATGGTATCAAAGTTGCTTTTTTTTAATTTGTATTTAAATGTTCTGGTGAAGTTTCCAAAATTATCTCTCTTGTTAGAGATCGACATCAGCACTTTTGCGTTTTCGGTGCTAAAACTTTGATTAGACGATTATTTTTTTTCGTTAAACGAGAGATTTTATTTTGCTAGCGAAATTAGATTTTTGAATTGTTTTTATACTTTAATTTATACAAAAATATAAAAATTAAATTAGCCGCGGGAAAAATTGTTTTGCAACCTTTGACAAGTCAAACACGTGATTCACCTTTAATTCTTGTACAAAAATTATACAAATGTCAATTACACTTACAACTAAAATTAGATTACAGACTTAATTTTTCTCACATTTCCACAATTAAGATAAAAGAATTACCAATAAAACCTATACGAATTATTAAATTGTTTTAAACGGAATTTAAATAAAATTACAAATTAATTAACATTACTTTTCACAATATCAAAGGACAATGGCAATTTTGGACCTCTTCTTCTGTACATTAAATGTTTGTATGACAGTTTTCTCGATTCGCTGTGGGAAAAAAGTTATGGCCCATATAAGTAAAAACACATAAAAGCTGAAATTACAAGACTATTGTTTTTTTTTTTTTTGATATTTATTTCATTTTATATAAATTTTGTATACATTTTATAAATATAATACAAAGATATTTAAATCCAACAAATATTTGTAAGTATTTCAACTGGATACGACCTCTTAACAACCAAACATTGGGGGGCGCGTAGTTAATATTTAAAGCAGCATTGTCTCGAAATATATCTATGGTGTAGGACCATTTCGTACATGTTCCCCGCAATAAGATTTAGCAAGTTTAATTTGGTAGGAACCTAGAGTTAATTTGTTTAACTCAGCTTCTGTGAGTCGTGGAAAGTTTGAAATATTAAGGTCATTAATATCTATTCTGACATAATCTATTCATTGACATAATCATATAAATAATTGGGCGTATTTTTTTTTTATTAATAGTGCTTAATATATGTTCTGTGTTAACATTATCAACAACTGGTTCGCGAAAAGCATTTAAAAAAGCACCCGCTATTTTAAAGTCTTTTATCAAATTGGGCAGAGACTTGTTGAAGTAATCTTGACGCAACAATTTAAAATCGCATTTAAATCTTCCATTAATTACTTCAACAACCCAGCGACATATAGCTACTTGCCTCGACTTGTTAGCTTAGGCAGTAGTCAACTGTGTTTCATGTGTATATTTTGTGGGCGGCATATGAACTTCGTAGCCACATGATTCAAGATCCTGAACAGAATCACGAAAACCTCTGTCAAGGATTAGAATATCACTTTCTTCGAAAACCCAATTAAATACACTGGCGCAAAATTTTAGACGATTTAGTACGATGTTAAATCATTTTTAGTATGATACTAGGTTCAAAATTGTGTTTTGCTAATTTTAAACGAGTTTAATATCGTACTATCCCCTAACATTTTACTAAAGTTAAAATCACCAACTGGCTATTTTATCTTTTTAGTATCGTACTAAATCCATTTGAGAAGACCCAAATGTTGCAGGTTCGAGTCCTGCTGGTGCCCAACTTTTTTTTCTTTTTTTCATTTTTTTTTTTTTGTAAATAATGAAATCAAAATGATAAAATGTAAATATGGAATACTTATTTCAAGCACATGATGGTTTTCCGTTAACATATAATTAATTAACAACGCATAAAAACAAAAATTGTGTTCATTAAATTCAAACCCTACAAATGCAATTTACTAGTTAGCAAAAGGTTTAAAATTTTGGAATAGATAGTAAATTGCTAAATACTTAGGAAATTGTTAACTAGTAAAATGTTAAGCCCTTAACAATAGGTTGTTTAAAATTTTGCGCCACTGTTTTCATTATTTATAAAGTCTGACATAATAGAGGCATCTGATTTGGTAGCGGGAAAATGGCCTAAAATATCTTTTATAAAGCCATCGGACCATACTATTAGAAAAGGTTTTAATAAATTCTGAAACTTGTGTAGGCTATATGACAGGCGTTGAAATAAGAAATTAGAGCTCTTTTGTATGTATGCATATGTACCGTCGCAAATAATGATAGCCTTCGTGTTTTCTTCATTGCCAAAAAGGCCTTTAGGAATGGTTTCTTTCGAACACTTCATTCCTTGTAATATGGTCAAAACCTGGGTAACGAGAAACAAACTCTGTCAGGCAATCTCCTAACTTCTCTATGATGTTGTCAACACTTCTGCGAGTCATATTGAACCGGCTAGCTAGCCTTGCATTAGGTTCCCCAGTACGCATCTTAGTCAAATAAATGCCCAATGCCAAACGTGGTTTGTGGAGTCTGGTATTCAGGGATGGAGTTTCTACGATTATTACATCAAATTGGTAGTTATTAAGACCGGTCCAAAAATATATGTTATCATCAGAAATGGAACCTCTTTAGAAGTCAATTTAAATATTATTTGCGGAAGCTTTTATAAGTATATCACAAATATTTGTGAACTGCTGACTATTGAAATCATGCTGGACATTACAGAAATAAACCAGTTCATCCCAAGAATTAGCCTCAATGTGCTCTTGACAAGCACGGGAGTTTTAAGGAATTTACAGTTTATGTTCACATAATAGATGAACCTTAATTGTTTCTGTTATCCGATGATTATCTTGACGCAATGTGTGGCAATTTTTGGGGCTCGCATATAGTCTTGAACTGGAATTGATGTATTAATTTGAACTGATGTTTTTTTTTTTTTTTTTTTTTTTTTAATATTAAACTTACTGCATTTTCAGTTCTTGCCAGCACCCATGACAAAGGACATAAGTACTATTGAATATGACCTGTTTCATGTAATAAATAATACAAACGTCTAGCTTTAGGTTTGAGGCAATAGTACTTTACACTATAAAAACAAAAAATAAAACAAAATACAAACCTCTACAATGGCGTGTTCTTGCACATAATCAGCCATCGCAGTTTGACCTTAAAGCATATTCTCTGTCAAGAGGTGACGTTGATACCTTTGATTGTGAAGCCTACGTCGCACAGTGGCGCATATTGACTTTTTTGGTTGAAAAATTCATAGCTCGTAAACAAATAAAGATATCGAGATAAATTTTTTTTCAGCTTGAAGGAAAATTCCAAAGCTATAAATTTTGTGAATATTAAGAAAAAATATTCACAGAGTGTTTCAGAATTTTCTGCTGAAATACGACTTTCTCCCAATAGGAGATGCACTTAATATTTTACCTCAGAAAATGTCAATGGTAAATAACTGAAGTAAGAACAGGGTGCATTAAAGTCACAGTGGTACAAAAAAGTTAACAAATAATACATTTTTTAAATATTTCTGCATTTGTACCAAAAGCATTTTTTTTATTATTTTACTGAACATACTACTTCAGTGGTACATTTTAAGTCAAGGTATAGAGATAGTGTTTAAAGTGCTATAAAAAAATTAAATTTAAGCAATATGCTTTACAGGGTGTTCCATAATTGTATGTTAAAAAAAAAAATTTGTTTTCCAAAAAGGTAAAAGTAGTATTTTAATTTAAAATAAAACCCAAATTTTAATGTTTGCAGTATTTGCAAAGTATTAAAAAACTACTAGAAAAAAAAGAACCATTAAAATTTGGTTTGTGTTGCAAAATGGGTATTTTTTATTTAGTGGCACATCAACATAACAAATTATTTCAATAATATATTTCAAGTTTAACAGTGGAGAAAGGATGTTAAAAATTATTTCAATAATATATTTCAAGTTAAACAGTGGAGAATAAATAAATTAATAATTCATAATATATAAAAAAAACTAAATTTCTTGGAAACTTTCTTAAAAGTCCGATGTAATTTCTTATAAACTTATCATTTCTGGAGAGTATCGTGTTTTGAGGTCTTTTTCAGTTCTGACATGCCTTAACGAAGAAATAAGAGGGTCCGATGAGGCTGAAAGCATGTTAAATAGGTCTTCATTCTGTCGCATCCTTGAAACCTTGCATGTATTTTGGTACCAATACTTTTTGTAGTCTTTATTTTTGGATTCCTGAGCCTCTTCTGATAGTTCTTCGATTGGTAACGACTGATACTCGATTATACTTTGGCCATGAGCCAAAATTTTATGAAGAGTAGGTGTAAGTTGCTTTTCGGGATACTTTTCTTTCAATAAATTTGTTGTTTCCATTGCATTAACTCCAAACTTTGAACTGTCAACATTTTCTCTGCAGTTTAGAACGTTAAGTGTTAGATAGATAGATAAATAAATCTTTATTTACAATTTAATAAGATTAAACATTATATTTGAATAAAGAATAACAAGCATGGCCTGGATGCCGTCTGCCGGATTTTATCTGAATTTTTTGTTTTCAATGAGATAGATTCAACAAATCAATAATATCTAAAGAGTATACAGTTATTAAAAAGTAAAAAAAATAATATAATATAAAATAATCAATACATTTTTGTTCTTAATTTAACAATTTGACATACTTATATTACAGTTTGAATTGCAGTTATATAAAGAAGGACATACATTTATTTGCGTCATTAAGAGAATATATTTATGAAAGAGAATTAAACAAGCTTTTAGTTTAGCTTAAACGAAAAACTAAATTAATAAATTAATTAAACAGTCTTTTAGTTTAGTTAAAAACGAGAAAAAAAAATAATTAAATGAAACAAGCTTTTAGTTTGGCTAAAACGAAAATTAATAAGAATTAAATATTAAATATTAAAGACTTACAATATTAGATAATAATATTCTTTTAAATTAGGATCAGAACCAGAGAAATATTACATTACAAAACGTGTTCTAATTGTAGTAGCCCGTAGCGTAATGGTTAGTGCGTTCGACTGTCACGCTGGAGGTCTGGGTTCTCTTCCCAGCCTCGTCCACCTAAAAACTAAAAAGTTTTTTTCCAGGGCTACTGCCTCTTGTGAGGAATTGACAAATCCTACAAGAGTATCACTTGTCACGAATAAGTGCTTCTCGTCTAGCCGTTCGGCATAAAATTGTAGGTCTCTGCTATTCCTGTCGACAGGCGCACACAGGAATGGTTGCGAGTTGTTAGTCACTAGGCCCTGGTGCTTCGCGAGCCGTTGTGCCACCCTATTTATTTATTATTTTTTTAACGTGTTCTAATTAAGTAGTGAAATAAAGAGGCTTTAAGTTTAGCTGAAACCAAATTTATCTATTAGACTTGAAGAAAGTATTTCCTTCAAAACATGTTCAAAAATTAATTTCTTTAATTTTTCGCATGCGAAACATAACGCACGAGCACCTTCCAACCACTCTCCCAGTTAAGAACATTGAAACATTCTTCGGAAGACAAGAAACTTTTGTTAAAATGCAGTCTGCGGATTTCCTGTAAGATAGGGCAGACACCTAGAAAATGGTATACGTCTTCATTTTAGTTTAGATTACAGAGCGAACAAATCGAGTTAATATCGGGCATGTGATTAAGCTCAAGAGTGTAAGTTCGTACTTTAAATATTGTACTCATATCTGAGATTGAAAGATCTTCATTGAAATAATTACTTATCCCCAAATTTAGATTAAGACGACTGTAAGTAGATCTAGAAGCTGATTCCCTAGCCCTTTCAAGATTCATTCGGTACATTCTTTCATCAATCATAGATATGCAGTCGTAAGAGTGTTTTTCCACTCTTCTCTGTTGTTGGCGTTTAAATTCAGTGCAAGGTTATGTGTCAAGGCAAGTTCATGCCAGTTTTTGAAAGGAGAATAGCCGCAGCGAAGTGATATAAGCAAAATTTGTTTATGTAAATTATTATCAGGTCTATGCATCACTTTAGAGAGGAAGTCTGCATTGGCCTTCAAGTTCCTGATGTATATTTGTGGTAAACCGGACTCAACGTAGATGGCGTAGTTGGGAGTATTGAACGACAACCGAAAAAATCGTTTGAAGAAGTATCTTTGAATAGCTTCCATTTCTTCCAACATTTGATATCCATATACCCCGTTCCCATAACAAAAGCAGCTGTTTATTGTAGAATTAAAAACCTGAAATTTTGATGTTGCGTCTACAAAGTTTTTTGAAAAAAATTGCGACCAAATTGTATTAATATCCGACTTTGCAACTGCAAGTTTATCTTTAATATGAGCTTTAATACTTAAATTATGAGAAATAATAAATCCTAGATATTTATATTCACTAACAACTTCAATATTAGCTCCATCTAAACTCCAGTTCCGTGCACTATTATTATATCTGTTTTGAGGTATTTTGGTACCTATACTTTTTGTAGTCTTTATTTTTGGATTCCTGAGCATCTTCTGACAGTTCTTCGATTGGTAACGACTGATACTCGATTATACTTTAGCTATGAGCCAACATTTTATGAAGAGTAGGTGTAAGTTGCTTTTCGGGATACTTTTCTTTCAATAAATTTGTTGTTTCCATTGCATAAACTCCAAACTTTGAACTGTCAACATTTTCTCTGCAGTTTAGAACGTTAAGTGTTAGATAGATAGATAGATAAATAAATCTTTATTTACAATTAAATAAGATAATACATTAAAGAATACATTAAAGAACTACAAACATGGCCTGGATGCCGTCTGTCGAATTTTATCTGAATTTTTTGTTTTCAATGAGATAGATTCAACAAATCAATAATATCTAAAAAGTATACAGTTATTAAAAAGTAAACAAAATAATATAATATAAAATAATCAATACATTTTTGTTCTAAATTTAACAATTTGACATACTTATATTACTGTTTGAATTGCAGTTATATAAAGAAGAACATACATTTATTTTGTCATTAAAAGAATATATTTATGAAAAAGAATTAAACAGGCTTTTAGTTTAGCTAAAACGAAAAAATAAATTAATAAATTAATTAAACAATCTTTTAGTTCAGTTAAAAACGAGAAAAAAAAAGTAAATGAAACAAGCTTTTAGTTTAGCTAAAACGAAAAAAAATAAATCAATCAATTAAACAAGCTTTTAGTTTGGCTAAAACGAAAATTAATAAGAGTTAAATATTAAACGAGTAGTAGCCCGTGGCGTAATGGTTAGTGCGTTCGACTGTCACGCTGGAGGTCTGGGATCGCTTCCCAGCCTCGTCCACCTAAAAAACTAAAAAGTTTATTTTCAGGGCTACTGCCTTTTGCGAGGAGTTGACAAATTCTCCAAGAGTATCACTTGTCACGAATAAGTGCTTCTCGTCTAGCCGTTCGGATTCGGCATAAAATTGTAGGTCCCTTCCATTCCTGTCGAAAGGCGCACACAGGAATGGTTGCGAGTTGTTAGTCACTAGGCCCTGGTTCTTCATGAGCCGTTGTGCCACCCGATTTAATTATTTTTTTAGCTTTTTTAGTTTATATCTTGGCGGTCTAAAATTTTATTCGAGTATCGGTTAATTGCTTCCAAGGTGTTCTCCTTCAAATTGTTAGGAATGGAGAAAATAATGTTGTTGGATTTGTGTTGTTTTTCCATGTAGTCCATTTTTCTTTCCAAGATGATGTTTTTTTCTTTGACTGCCAACAATTCTTTGGAAATAAAGTCATTTTGTGTTTGAAGACCATGAATCTGCAGGAACATGCCATCAAAATCTTTCTTTTTTGGAATGTCGGATAGTTTTTTGTCGAGCAGAGAAAGAATCAAAGTTTCCAGCGCAGGCACAGTCATTTCGGCTACCGACATGGTATCAAAGTTGCTTCTTTTATTTGTATTTAAATGTTCTGGTGAAGTTTCCAAAATATTTCTCTTGTTAGAGATCGACATCAGCACTTTTGCGTTTTCGGTGCTAAAACTTTGATTAGACGATTATTTTTTTTCGTTAAACGAGAGATTTTATTTTGATTTGCTTGTGAAATTAGATTTTTGAATTGTTTTTATACTTTAATTTATACAAAAATATAAAAATTAAATTAGCCGCGGGAAAAATTGTTTTGCAACCTTTGACAAGTCAAACACGTGATTCACCTTTAATTCTTGTATAAAAATTATACAAATGTCAATTACACTTACAACTAAAATTAGATTACAGACTTAATTTTTCTCACATTTCCACAATTAAGATAAAAGAATTACCAATAAAACCTATACGAATTGTTAAATTGTTTTAAACGGAATTTAAATAAAATTACAAATTAATTAACATTACTTTTCACAAAATCAAAGGACAATGGCAATTTTGGCCCTCTTCTTCTATACATTAAGTGTTTGTATGACTGTTTCTCTCGATTCGCTGTGGGAAAAAAGTTATGGCCCATATAAGTAAAAACACATAAAAAGCTAAAATTACAAGACTATTGTTTTTTTTTTAATATCTATTTCATTTTATATAAATTTTTTATACATTTTATAAATATCATACAAAGATATTTACATCCAACAAATATTTGTAAGTATTTCAACTGGATACGCCCCAACATTGGGGGGCGCGTAGTTAATATTTAAAGCAGCATTGTCTCGAAATATTTCTATGGTGTAGGACCATTTCGTACATGTTCCCCGCAATAAGATTTAGCAAGTTTAATTTGGTAGGAACCTAGAGTTCATTTTTTTAACTCAGCTTCTGTGAGTCGTGGAAATTTTGAAATATTAAGGTCATTAATATCTATTCTGACATAATCTATTCATTGACATAATCATATTAATAATTGGGCGTATTTTTTTTTTTATTAATAGTGCTTAATATATGTTCTGTGTTAACATTATCAACAACTGGTTCGCGAAAAGCATTTAAAAAAGCACCCGCTATTTTAAAGTCTTTTATCAAATTGGGCAGAGACTTGTTGAAGTAATCTTGACGCAACAATTTAAAATCGCATTTAAATCTTCCATTAATTACTTCAACAACCCAGCGACATATAGCTACTTGCCTCGACTTGTTAGCTTAGGCAGTAGTCAACTGTGTTTCATGTGTATATTTTGTGGGCGGCATATGAACTTCGTAGCCACATGATTCAAGAATATCACTTTCTTCGAAAACCCAATTAAATACACTGGCGCAAAATTTTAGACGATTTAGTACGATGTTAAATCATTTTTAGTATGATACTAGGTTCAAAATTGTGTTTTGCTAATTTTAATCGAGTTTAATATCGTACTATCCCCTAACATTTTACTAAAGTTAAAATCACCAACTGGCTATTTTATCTTTTTAGTATCGTACTAAATCCATTTGAGAAGACCCAAATGTTGCAGGTTCGAGTCCTGCTGGTGCCCAACTTTTTTTTCTTTTTTTCATTTTTTTTTTTTGTAAATAATGAAATCAAAATGATAAAATGTAAATATGGAATACTTATTTCAAGCACATGATGGTTTTCCGTTAACATATAATTAATTAACAACGCATAAAAACAAAAATTGTGTTCATTAAATTCAAACCCTACAAATGCAATTTACTAGTTAGCAAAAGGTTTAAAATTTTGGAATAGATAGTAAATTGCTAAATACTTAGGAAATTGTTAACTAGTAAAATGTTAAGCCCTTAACAATAGGTTGTTTAAAATTTTGCGCCACTGTTTTCATTATTTATAAAGTCTGACATAATAGAGGCATCTGATTTGGTAGCGGGAAAAGGCCCTAAAATTTCTTTTATATAGCCATCGGAGCATACTATTAGAAAAGGTTTTAATAAATTCTGAAACTTGTGTAGGCTATATGACAGGCGTTGAAATAAGAAATTAGAGCTCTTTTGTATGTATGCATATGTACCGTCGCAAATAATGATAGCCTTCGTGTTTTCTTCATTGCCAAAAAGGCCTTTAGGAATGGAAGGGTTTCTTTCGAACACTTCATTCCTTGTAATATGGTCAAAACCTGGGTAACGAGAAACAAACTCTGTCAGGCAATCTCCTAACTTCTCTATGATGTTGTCAACACTTCTGCGAGTCATATTGAACCGGCTAGCTAGCCTTGCATTAGGTTCCCCAGTACGCATCTTAGTCAAATAAATGCCCAATGCCAAACGTGGTTTGTGGAGTCTGGTATTCAGGAATGGAGTTTCTACGATTATTACATCAAATGTGTAGTTATTAAGACCGGTCCAAAAATATAGGTTATCATCAGAAATGGAACCTCTTGAGAAGTCAATTTAAATATTATTTGCGGAAGCTTTTATAAGTATATCACAAATATTTGTGAACTGCTGACTATTGAAATCATGCTGGACATTACAGAAATAAACCAGTTCATCCCAAGAATTAGCCTCAATGTGCTCTTGACAAGCACGGGAGTTTAAAGGAACTTACAGTTTATGTTCACATAATAGATGAACCTTAATTGTTTCTGTTATCCGATGATTATCTTGACGCAATGTGTCGCAATTTTTGGGGCTCGCATATAGTCTTGAACTTGAATTGATGTATTAATTTGAACTGGTGCTTTTTTTTTTTTTTTTTTTTTTTTTTTTAATATTAAACTTACTGCATTTTCAGTTCTTGCCAGCACCCATGACGAAGGAAATAAGTACTATTAAATATGACCTGTTTCATGTAATAAATAATACAAACGTCTAGCTTTAGTTTTGAGGCAATACTTTTTAACAATTGTTTTTAGTTTTCTTAATTATGTACCTTACACTATAAAAACAAAAAATAAAACAAAATACAAACCTCTACAATGGCGTGTTCTTGAACATAATAAGCCATCGCAGTTTGACCTTAAAGCATATTCTCTGTCAAGAGGTGACGTTGATACCTTTGAATGTGAAGCCTACGTCGCACAGTGGCGCATATTGACTTTTTTGGTTGAAAAAATCATAGCTCGTCAACAAATAAAGATATCGAGATAATTTTTCTTTCAGCTTAAAGGAAAATTCCAAAGCTATAAATTTTGTGAATATTAAGAAAAAATATTCACAGAGTGTTTCAGAATTTTCTGCTGAAGTACGACTTTTTCCCAATAGGAGATGCACTTAATATTTTACCTCAGAAAATGTCAATGGTAAATAACTGAAGTAAGAAAAGGGTGCCTTAAAGTCAAACAAAGTCACAGTGGTACAAAAAAGTTAACAAACAATAAATTTTTTAAATATTTCTGCATTTGTACCCTTTACAGGGTGTTCCATAATTGTATGTTAAAAAAAAAACATTTTTTTTTCCAAAAAAAGTAAAAGTAGTATTTTAATTTAAAATAAAACCCAAATTTTAATGTTTGCAGTATTTGCAAAGTATTAAAAAACTACTAGAAAAAAAAGAACCATTTAAATTTGGTTTGTGTTGCAAAATGGTGGTGGCACATCAACATAACAAATTATTTCAATAATATATTTCAAGTTTAACAGTGGAGAATAAATAAATTAATAATTCATAATATATAAAAAAAAAACTAAATATTTTGGAAACTTTCGTAAAAATCCGATGTAATTTCTAATAAACTAATCATTTCTGGAGAGTATCGTGTTTTGATGTCTTTTTCAGTTCTGACATGCCTTAACGAAGAAATAAGAGGGTCCGAAGAGGCCGAAAGGATGTTAAAAATTATTTCAATAATATATTTCAAGTTAAACAGTGGAGAATAAATAAATTAATAATTCATAATATATAAAAAAAACTAAATTTCTTGGAAACTTTCGTAAAAGTCCGATGTAATTTCTAATAAACTTATCATTTCTGGAGAGTATCGTGTTTTGAGGTCTTTTTCAGTTCTGACATGCCTTAACGAAGGGTCCGATGAGGCTGAAAGCATGTTAAATAGGTCTTCATTCTGTCGCATCCTTGAAACCTTGCATGTATTTTGGTACCTATACTTTTTGTAGTCTTCATTTTTGGATTCCTGAGCCTCTTCTGATAGTTCTTCGATTGGTAATGACTGATACTCGATTATACTTTGGCCATGAGCCAAAATTTTATGAAAAGTAGGTGTAAGTTGCTTTTTGGGATACTTTTCTTTCAATAAATTTGTTGTTTCCATTGCATTAACTCCAAACTTTGAACTGTCAACATTTTCTCTGCAGTTTAGAACGTTAAGTGTTAGATAGATAGATAGATAAATAAATCTTTATTTACAATTTAATAAGATAATACATTATATTTGAATAAAGAATTACAAGCATGGCCAGGATGCCGTCTGTCGAATTTTATCTGAATTTTTAGTTTGCAATGAGATAGATTCAACAAATCAATAATATCTAAAAAGTATACAGTTATTAAAAAGAAAACAAAATAATATAATATAAAATAATCAATACATTTTTGTTCTTAATTTAACAAATTGACATACTTATATTACTGTTTGAATTGCAGTTATATAAAGAACTTACTTACTTACTTAGGTCCTCGGACCTATTACGTCCGTGATGTTTCCCTTACGGGACATAGGGCCTTCCCTACACCTACGCGCCATCGTGTACGATTTCTTGAAATGTATTTCAGCTCTCTCCAACTTTTCCCCAGTCGTGCCGATTCCTGTTCGACCGTTCTTCGCCATGTACTTCTAGGCCGGCCCACTTGTCTTCCCTCCTGTGAGAGCGGGTTCCACTGCATTGCTTGAGATGCAATGCACCGATCGCCTTTTCGAAGCGTATGGCCAATCCACTGCCACTTTCTTCTTCGTATAATGGAGTCTATGGGCTCCTGACCCGTTCTCGCATGAAGTTCGGCATTGGAGATACGGTTGGGCCAGAAAATCCTCAAGATGTTTCGTAGACATCTATTAACGAAGGTTTGCAGCTTTCTAGTGACAGTTTCAGTGACTTTCCAAGTGCTGCAGCCGTAAAGCAGAACGGATTCAACATTGGAGCGGAACAGTCGTAGCTTGGTCTTTAAGCTAAAAGAGTTGTTTCTCCATATTTTGGACAGCATTCCGAACGCAGCCTTTGCTTTTCTGATTCGGCTGTTTACGTCCAGTTCAGTTCCGTCACCCGTAGAGACAATACTCCCAAGATATTGGAAATCCTGTACCATCTCTACGGGTTGTCCAGAAATATTTACTTGGATTGTTGAGGAAGTTCCAAGGCTGATCCTTTTAGTTTTTGCCGAGTTGATCTTAAGCCCTACGATTTCTGCTTCTCTCTCCACCCTTGTTGTCATTTGATGGAGATCCATGATCCTATGAGAGAGTAAGCATACGTCGTCCGCGTAGTCCAGATGTTTGAGGTGAGAGTGCAGAGTCCACTGAATTCCTCCATTTCCATTTGACAAAGCTGCGTGCAGTACGTCACTTACCACCAACAGGAACAGTATTGGTGACAGTATACAGCCTTGCCTAACTCCACTTTGGATTTCAAAATCCTCTGACAGCCTTCCTTTGTGCAAAACATGACACCTGGATCCATCATATGTAGCCTTGATAATAGCAATCAATTTAACTGGGATGCCCCTCCTGTGCAAAGCAAGCCAAATAAATTCTCTATTGACACTGTCGAACGCCTTTTCAAAATCGATGAACAGCAGGTGAAGTGGTGATCGATATTCAACGCACTGTTCGATGATGATCCGCAAGGTGTTGATGTGATCCACACAGGAAGATCCAGTGCGGAAACCTGCTTGTTCGGCGTCGAGTGTGTCTTCGAGGTGGTCTTTAATTCGGTCCAATATTATCCTTGCTATTATCTTGGCTACTGCAGGCAGAACGCATATTCCTCTCCAGTTTTCGCACTGTGTGAGATCTCCTTTCTTTGGAAGCTTGACAATCATTCCTTTTTTCCACTCTTCAGGAAAGCTCTCTGTTTCCCAAGCTCTGTTAATAAGTGGGTGCAGTAGCTCGCTCGATGTCGTTGGGGCTGCTCCTAAGAGCTCTGCAGGAATACCATCAAGTCCAACCGCTTTGTTGTTCTTCAGTGCTTTGATGACGGTGATAATTTCTTCTTTACTGGGGGGTACGGTGCGTTATATAAAGAAGGACATACATTTATTTGTGTCATTAAAAGAATATATTTATGAAAAAGAATTAAACAAGCTTTTAGTTTAGCTAAAACGAAAAATTAAATTAATAAATTAATTAAACAATAATTTAGTTTAGTTAAAAACGAGAAAAAAATAAGTAAATGAAACAAGCTTTTAGTTTAGCTAAAACGAAAAAAAAAAAAAAAAAAAAATCAATTAAACAAGCTTTTAGTTTGGCTAAAACGAAAATTAATAAGAATTAAATATTAAACGGAGGTTTAAGACTTACAATATTAGATAATAATATTCTTTTAAATTAGGATCAGAACCATTTTAGTTTAGCTAAAACCAAATTTATCTATTAGACTTGAAGAAAGTATTTCCTTCAAAACATGTTCAAAAATTAATTTCTGTAATTTTTCGCATGCGAAACATAACGCACGAGCACCTTCCAACCACTCTCCCCGTTAAGAACATTGAAACATTCTTCGGAAGACAAGAAACTTTTATTAAAATGCAGTCTGCGGATTTCCTGTAAGATAGGGCAGACACCTAGAAAATGGTATACGTCTTCATTTTAGTTTAGATTACAGAGCGAACAAATCGAGTTAATATCGGGCCTGTGATTAAGCTCAAGAGATTGAAAGATCTTCATTGAAATAATAACTTATCCCCAAATTTAGATTAAGACGACTGTAAGTAGATCTAGAAGCTGATTCCCTAGCCCTTTCAAGATTCATTCGGTACATTCTTTCATCAATCATAGATATGCAGTCGTAAGAGTGTTTTTCCACTCTTCTCTGTTGTTGTTATTTAAATTCAGTGCTAGGTTATATGTAAAGGCAAGTTCATGCCAGTTTTTGAAAGGAGAATAGCCGCAGCGAAGTGATATAAGCAAAATTTGTTTATGTAAATTATTATCAGGTCTATGCATCACTTTAGAGAGGAAGTCTGCATTGGCCTTCAAGTTCCTGATGTATATTTGTGGTAAACCGGACTCAACGTAGATGGCGTAGTTGGGCGTATTGAAGGCAACCGAAAAAATCGTTTGAAGAAGTATCTTTGAATAGCTTCCATTTCTTCCAACATTTGATATCCATATACCCCGTTCCCATAACAAAAGCAGCTGTTTATTGTAGAATTAAAAACCTGAAATTTTGATGTTGCGTCTACAAAGTTTTTTGAAAAAAATTGCGACCAAATTGTATTAATAGCCGACTTTGCAACTGCAAGTTTTATCTTTAATATGAGCTTTAATACTTAAATTATGAGAAATAATAAATCCTAGATATTTATATTCACTAACAACTTCAATATTAGCTCCATCTAAACTCCGGTTCCGTGCACTATTATTATATCTGTTTTGAGGTCCGAAAATCATTATTTCAGATTTGGTGACATTGATTTTAAGATCCCATGCATAACAAAAATGTTTCAGTTTGTTTATCTGCAGCTGTAATGTCACTGGGTTATCAGAAAAGATCACTAAGTCATCAGCATACATTAAAAGCTTGATAGATAAATCACCAAAACAGACACCTCCCGGTAATATATAAAAAAAACTAAATTTCTTGGAAACTTTCGTAAAAGTCCGATGTAATTTCTAATAAACTTATCATTTCTGGAGATTATTGTATTTTGAGGTCTTTTTCAGTTCTGACATGCCTTAACGAAGAATTAAGAGAGTCCGATGAGGATGAAAGCATGTTAAATAGGTCTTCATTCTGTCGCATCCTTGAAACCTTTCATGTATTTTGGTACCTATACTTTTTGTAGTCTTTATTTTTGGATTCCTGATACTCGATTATACTTTGGCCATGAGCCAAAATTTTATGAAGAGTAGGTGTAAGTTGCTTTTCGGGATACTTTCCTTTCAATAAATTTTTTGTTTCCATTGCATAAACTCCAAACTTTGAACTGTCAACATTTTCTCTGCAGTTTAGAACGTTAAGTGTTAGATAGATAGATAGATAAATAAATCTTTATTTACAATTTAATAAGATACATTAAAGAATTACAAGCATGGCCTGGATGCCGTCTGTCGAATTTTATCTGAATTTTTTGTTTTCAATGAGATAGATTCAACAAATCAATAATATCTTAAAAGTATACAGTTATTAAAAAGTAAACAAAATAATATAATATAAAATAATCAATACATTTTTGTTCTAAATTTAACAATTTGACATACTTATATTACTGTTTGAATTGCAGTTATATAAAGAAGAACATACATTTATTTTGTCATTAAAAGAATATATTTATGAAAAAGAATTAAACAGGCTTTTAGTTTAGCTAAAACGAAAAAATAAATTAATAAATTAATTAAACAATCTTTTAGTTCAGTTAAAAACGAGAAAAAAAAGTAAATGAAACAAGCTTTTAGTTTAGCTAAAACGAAAAAAAATAAATCAATCAATTAAACAAGCTTTTAGTTTGGCTAAAACGAAAATTAATAAGAATTAAATATTAAACGAGTAGTAGCCTGTGGCGTAATGGTTAGTGCGTTCGACTGTCACGCTGGAGGTCTGGGATCGCTTCCCAGCCTCGTCCACCTAAAAAACTAAAAAGTTTATTTTCAGGGCTACTGCCTTTTGCAAGGAATTGACAAATTCTCCAAGAGTATCACTTGTCACGAATAAGTGCTTCTCGTCTAGCCGTTCGGATTCGGCATAAAATTGTAGGTCCCTTCCATTCCTGTCGAAAGGCGCACACAGGAATGGTTGCGAGTTGTTAGTCACTAGGCCCTGGTTCTTCATGAGCCGTTGTGCCACCCGATTTAATTATTTTTTAGCTTTTTTAGTTTATATCTTGGCGGTCTAAAATTTTATTCGAGTATCGGTTAATTGCTTCCAAGGTGTTCTCCTTCAAATTGTCAGGAATGGAGAAAATAATGTGGTTGGATTTGTGTTGTTTTTCCATGTAGTCCATTTTTCTTTCCAAGATGATGTTTTTTTCTTTGACTGCCAACAATTCTTTGGAAATAAAGTCATTTTGTGTTTGAAGACCATGAATCTGCAGGAACATGCCATCAAAATCTTTCTTTTTTGGAATGTCGGATAGTTTTTTGTCGAGCAGAGAAAGAATCAAAGTTTCCAGCGCAGGCACAGTCATTTCGGCTACCGACATGGTATCAAAGTTGCTTCTTTTATTTGTATTTAAATGTTCTGGTGAAGTTTCCAAAATATTTCTCTTGTTAGAGATCGACATCAGCACTTTTGCGTTTTCGGTGCTAAAACTTTGATTAGACGATTATTTTTTTTCGTTAAACGAGAGATTTTATTTTGATTTGCTTGTGAAATTAGATTTTTGAATTGTTTTTATACTTTAATTTATACAAAAATATAAAGTGTTAGATAGATAGATAGATAAATAAATCTTTATTTACAATTAAATAAGATAATACAATAAAGAATACATTAAAGAACTACAAACATGGCCTGGATGCCGTCTGTCGAATTTTATCTGAATTTTTTGTTTTCAATGAGATAGATTCAACAAATCAATAATATCTAAAAAGTATACAGTTATTAAAAAGTAAACAAAATAATATAATATAAAATAATCAATACATTTTTGTTCTAAATTTAACAATTTGACATACTTATATTACTGTTTGAATTGCAGTTATATAAAGAAGAACATACATTTATTTTGTCATTAAAAGAATATATTTATGAAAAAGAATTAAACAGGCTTTTAGTTTAGCTAAAACGAAAAAATAAATTAATAAATTAATTAAACAATCTTTTAGTTCAGTTAAAAACGAGAAAAAAAAATTAAGTAAATGAAACAAGCTTTTAATTTAGCTAAAACGAAAAAAAATAAATCAATCAATTAAACAAGCTTTTAGTTTGGCTAAAACGAAAATTAATAAGAATTAAATATTAAACGAGTAGTAGCCCGTGGCGTAATGGTTAGTGCGGTCGACTGTCACGCTGGAGGTCTGGGATCGCTTCCCAGCCTCGTCCACCTAAAAAACTAAAAAGTTTATTTTCAGGGCTACTGCCTTTTGCGAGGAATTGACAAATCCTCCAAGAGTATCACTTGTCACGAATAAGTGCTTCTCGTCTAGCCGTTCGGATTCGGCAAAAAATTGTAGGTCCCTTCCATTCCTGTCGAAAGGCGCACACAGCAATGGTTGCGAGTTGTTAGTCACTAGGCCCTGGTTCTTCATGAGCCGTTGTGCCACCCGATTTAATTATTTTTTTAGCTTTTTTAGTTTATATCTTGGCGGTCTAAAATTTTATTCGAGTATCGGTTAATTGCTTCCAAGGTGTTCTCCTTCAAATTGTTAGAAATGGAGAAAATAATGTGGTTGGATTTGTGTTGTTTTACCATGTAGTCCATTTTTCTTTCCAAGATGATGTTTTTTTCTTTGACTGCCAACAATTCTTTGGAAATAAAGTCATTTTGTGTTTGAAGACCATGAATCTGCAGGAACATGCCATCAAAATCTTTCTTTTTTAGAATGTCGGATAGTTTTTTGTCGAGCAGAGAAAGAATCAAAGTTTCCAGCGCAGGCACAGTCATTTCGGCTACCGACATGGTATCAAAGTTGCTTCTTTTATTTGTATTTAAATGTTCTGGTGAAGTTTCCAAAATATTTCTCTTGTTAGAGATCGACATCAGCACTTTTGCGTTTTCGGTGCTAAAACTTTGATTAGACGATTATTTTTTTTCGTTAAACGAAAGATTTTATTTTGATTTGCTTGTGAAATTAGATTTTTGAATTGTTTTTATACTTTAATTTATACAAAAATATAAAAATTAAATTAGCCGCGGGAAAAATTGTTTTGCAACCTTTGACAAGTCAAACACGTGATTCACCTTTAATTCTTGTATAAAAATTATACATATGTCAATTACACTTACAACTAAAATTAGATTACAGACTTAATTTTTCTCACATTCCCACAATTAAGATAAAAGAATTACCAATAAAACCTATACGAATTGTTAAATTGTTTTAAACGGAATTTAAATAAAATTACAAATTAATTAACATTACTTTTCACAAAATCAAAGGACAATGGCAATTTTGGCCCTCTTCTTCTATACATTAAGTGTTTGTATGACAGTTTCTCTCGATTCGCTGTGGGAAAAAAGTTATGGCCCATATAAGTAAAAACACATAAAAAGCTAAAATTACAAGACTATTGTTTTTTTTAATATCTATTTCATTTTATATAAATTTTGTATACATTTTATAAATATCATACAAAGATATTTACATCCAACAAATATTTGTAAGTATTTCAACTGGATACGCCCCAACATTGGGGGGCGCGTAGTTAATATTTAAAGCAGCATTGTCTCGAAATATTTCTATGGTGTAGGACCATTTCGTACATGTTCCCCGCAATAAGATTTAGCAAGTTTAATTTGGTAGGAACCTAGAGTTCATTTTTTTAACTCAGCTTCTGTGAGTCGTGGAAATTTTGAAATATTAAGGTCATTAATATCTATTCTGACATAATCTATTCATTGACATAATCATATAAATAATTGGGCGTATTTTTTTTTTATTAATAGTGCTTAATATATGTTCTGTGTTAACATTATCAACAACTGGTTCGCGAAAAGCATTTAAAAAAGCACCCGCTATTTTAAAGTCTTTTATCAAATTGGGCAGAGACTTGTTGAAGTAATCTTGACGCAACAATTTAAAATCGCATTTAAATCTTCCATTAATTACTTCAACAACCCAGCGACATATAGCTACTTGCCTCGACTTGTTAGCTAAGGCAGTAGTCAACTGTGTTTCATGTGTATATTTTGTGGGCGGCATATGAACTTCGTAGCCACATGATTCAAGATCCTGAACAGAATCACGAAAACCTCTGTCAAGGATTAGAATATCACTTTCTTCGAAAACCCAATTAAATACACTGGCGCAAAATTTTAGACGATTTAGTACGATGTTAAATCATTTTTAGTATGATACTAGGTTCAAAATTGTGTTTTGCTAATTTTAAACGAGTTTAATATCGTACTATCCCCTAACATTTTACTAAAGTTAAAATCACCAACTGGCTATTTTATCTTTTTAGTATCGTACTAAATCCATATGAGAAGACCCAAATGTTGCAGGTTCGAGTCCTGCTGGTGCCCAACTTTTTTTTCTTTTTTTCATTTTTTTTTTTTTGTAAATAATGAAATCAAAATGATAAAATGTAAATATGGAATACTTATTTCAAGCACATGATGGTTTTCCGTTAACATATAATTAATTAACAACGCATAAAAACAAAAATTGTGTTCATTAAATTCAAACCCTACAAATGCAATTTACTAGTTAGCAAAAGGTTTAAAATTTTGGAATAGATAGTAAATTGCTAAATACTTAGGAAATTGTTAACTAGTAAAATGTTAAGCCCTTAACAATAGGTTGTTTAAAATTTTGCGCCACTGTTTTCATTATTTATAAAGTCTGACATAATAGAGGCATCTGATTTGGTAGCGGGAAAAGGCCCTAAAATATCTTTTATATAGCCATCGGAGCATACTATTAGAAAAGGTTTTAATAAATTCTGAAACTTGTGTAGGCTTTATGACAGGCGTTGAAATAAGAAATTAGAGCTCTTTTGTATGTATGCATATGTACCGTCGCAAATAATGATAGCCTTCGTGTTTTCTTCATTGCCAAAAAGGCCTTTAGGAATGGAAGGGTTTCTTTCGAACACTACATTCCTTGTAATATGGTCAAAACCTGGGTAACGAGAAACAAAATCTGTCAGGCAATCTCCTAACTTCTCTATGATGTTGTCAACACTTCTGCGAGTCATATTGAACCTGCTAGCTAGCCTTGCATTAGGTTCCCCAGTACGCATCTTAGTCAAATAAATGCCCAATGCCAAACGTGGTTTGTGGAGTCTGGTATTCAGGAATGGAGTTTCTACGATTATTACATCAAATGTGTAGTTATTAAGACCGGTCCAAAAATATATGTTATCATCAGAAATGGAACCTCTTGAGAAGTCAATTTAAATATTATTTGCGGAAGCTTTTATAAGTATATCACAAATATTTGTGAACTGCTGACTATTGAAATCATGCTGGACATTACAGAAATAAACCAGTTCATCCCAAGAATTAGCCTCAATGTGCTCTTGACAAGCACGGGAGTTTAAAGGAACTTACAGTTTATGTTCACATAATAGATGAACCTTAATTGTTTCTGTTATCCGATGATTATCTTGACGCAATGTGTCGCAATTTTTGGGGCTCGCATATAGTCTTGAACTTGAATTGATGTATTAATTTGAACTGGTGCTTTTTTTTTTTTTTTTTTTTAATATTAAACTTACTGCATTTTCAGTTCTTGCCAGCACCCATGACAAAGGAAATAAGTACTATTAAATATGACCTGTTTCATGTAATAAATAATACAAACGTCTAGCTTTAGTTTTGAGGCAATACTTTTTAACAATTGTTTTTAGTTTTCTTAATTATGTACCTTACACTATAAAAACAAAAAATAAAACAAAATACAAACCTCTACAATGGCGTGTTCTTGAACATAATAAGCCATCGCAGTTTGACCTTAAAGCATATTCTCTGTCAAGAGGTGACGTTGATACCTTTGATTGTGAAGCCTACGTCGCACAGTGGCGCATATTGACTTTTTTGGTTGAAAAAATCATAGCTCGTCAACAAATAAAGATATCGAGATAACTTTTCTTTCAGCTTAAAGGAAAATTCCAAAGCTATAAATTTTGTGAATATTAAGAAAAAATATTCACAGAGTGTTTCAGAATTTTCTGCTGAAGTACGACTTTTTCCCAATAGGAGATGCACTTAATATTTTACCTCAGAAAATGTCAATGGTAAATAACTGAAGTAAGAAAAGGGTGCCTTAAAGTCAAACAAAGTCACAGTGGTACAAAAAAGTTAACAAACAATAAATTTTTTAAATATTTCTGCATTTGTACCAAAAGCCTTTTTTTTATTATTTTACTGAACATACTACTTCAGTGGTACATTTTAAGTCAAGGTATAGAGATAGTGTTTAAAGTGCTATAAAATAATAAAATTTAAGCAAAATGCTTTACAGGGTGTTCCATAATTGTATGTTAAAAAAAAACATTTTTTTTCCAAAAAAAGTAAAAGTAGTATTTTAATTTAAAATAAAACCCAAATTTTAATGTTTGCAGTATTTGCAAATTATTAAAAAACTACTAGAAAAAAAAGAACCATTTAAATTTGGTTTGTGTTGCAAAATGGTGGTGGCACATCAACATAACAAATTATGTCAATAATATATTTCAAGTTTAACAGTGGAGAATAAATAAATTAATAATTCATAATATATAAAAAAAAAACTAAATATTTTGGAAACTCGTAAAAATCCGATGTAATTTCTAATAAACTAATCATTTCTGGAGAGTATCGTGTTTTGATGTCTTTTTCAGTTCTGACATGCCTTAACGAAGAAATAAGAGGGTCCGAAGAGGCCGAAAGGATGTTAAAAATTATTTCAATAATATATTTCAAGTTAAACAGTGGAGAATAAATAAATTAATAATTTATAATATATAAAAAAAACTAAATTTCTTGGAAACTTTCGTAAAAGTCCGATGTAATTTCTAATAAACTTATCATTTCTGGAGAGTATCGTGTTTTGAGGTCTTTTTCAGTTTTGACATGCCTTAACGAAGGGTCCGATGAGGCTGAAAGCATGTTAAATAGGTCTTCATTCTGTCGCATCCTTGAAACCTTGCATGTATTTTGGTTCCTATACTTTTTGTAGTCTTCATTTTTGGATTCCTGAGCCTCTTCTGATAGTTCTTCGATTGGTAATGACTGATACTCGATTATACTTTGGCCATGAGCCAAAATTTTATGAAAAGTAGGTGTAAGTTGCTTTTCGGGATACTTTTCTTTCAATAAATTTGTTGTTTCCATTGCATTAACTCCAAACTTTGAACTGTCAACATTTTCTCTGCAGTTTAGAACGTTAAGTGTTAGATAGATAGATAGATAAATAAATCTTTATTTACAATTTAATAAGATAATACATTATATTTGAATAAAGAATTACAAGCATGGCCAGGATGCCGTCTGTCGAATTTTATCTGAATTTTTAGTTTGCAATGAGATAGATTCAACAAATCAATAATATCTAAAAAGTATACAGTTATTAAAAAGAAAACAAAATAATATAATATAAAATAATCAATACATTTTTGTTCTTAATTTAACAAATTGACATACTTATATTACTGTTTGAATTGCAGTTATATAAAGAACTTACTTACTTACTTAGGTCCTCGGACCTATTACGTCCGTGATGTTTCCCTTACGGGACATAGGGCCTTCACTACACCTACGCGCCATCGTGTACGATTTCTTGAAATGTATTTCAGCTCTCTCCAACTTTTCCCCAGTCGTGCCGATTCCTGTTCGACCGTTCTTCGCCATGTACTTCTAGGCCGGCCCACTTGTCTTCCCTCCTGTGAGAGCGGGTTCCACTGCATTGCTTGAGATGCAATGCACCGATCGCCTTTTCGAAGCGTATGGCCAATCCACTGCCACTTTCTTCTTCGTATAATGGAGTCTATGGGCTCCTGACCCGTTCTCGCATGAAGTTCGGCATTGGAGATATGGTTGGGCCAGAAAATCCTCAAGATGTTTCGTAGACATCTATTAACGAAGGTTTGCAGCTTTCTAGTGACAGTTTCAGTGACTTTCCAAGTGCTGCAGCCGTAAAGCAGAACGGATTCAACATTGGAGCGGAACAGTCGTAGCTTGGTCTTTAAGCTAAAAGAGTTGTTTCTCCATATTTTGGACAGCATTCCGAACGCAGCCTTTGCTTTTCTGATTCGGCTGTTTACGTCCAGTTCAGTTCCGCCACCCGTAGAGACAATACTCCCAAGATATTGGAAATCCTGTACCATCTCTACGGGTTGTCCAGAAATATTTACTTGGATTGATGAGGAAGTTCCAAGGCTGATCCTTTTAGTTTTTGCCGAGTTGATCTTAAGCCCTACGATTTCTGCTTCTCTCTCCACCCTTGTTGTCATTTGATGGAGATCCATGATCCTATGAGAGAGTAAGCATACGTCGTCCGCGTAGTCCAGATGTTTGAGATGAGAGTGCAGAGTCCACTGAATTCCTCCATTTCCATTTGACAAAGCTGCGTGCAGTACGTCACTTACCACCAACAGGAACAGTATTGGTGACAGTATACAGCCTTGCCTAACTCCACTTTGGATTTCAAAATCCTCTGACAGCCTTCCTTTGTGCAAAACATGACACCTGGATCCATCATATGTAGCCTTGATAATAGCAATCAATTTATCTGGGATGCCCCTCCTGTGCAAAGCAAGCCAAATAAATTCTCTATTGACACTGTCGAACGCCTTTTCAAAATCGATGAACAGCAGGTGAAGTGGTGATCGATATTCAACGCACTGTTCGATGATGATCCGCAAGGTGTTGATGTGATCCACACAGGAAGATCCAGTGCGGAAACCTGCTTGTTCGGCGTCGAGTGTGTCTTCGAGGTGGTCTTTAATTCGGTCCAATATTATCCTTGCTATTATCTTGGCTACTGCAGGCAGAACGCATATTCCTCTCCAGTTTTCGCACTGTGTGAGATCTCCTTTCTTTGGAAGCTTGACAATCATTCCTTTTTTCCACTCTTCAGGAAAGCTCTCTGTTTCCCAAGCTCTGTTAATAAGTGGGTGCAGTAGCTCGCTCGATGTCGTTGGGGCTGCTCCTAAGAGCTCTGCAGGAATACCATCAAGTCCAACCGCTTTGTTGTTCTTCAGTGCTTTGATGGCGGTGATAATTTCTTCTTTACTGGGGGGTACGGTGCGTTATATAAAGAAGGACATACATTTATTTGTGTCATTAAAAGAATATATTTATGAAAAAGAATTAAACAAGCTTTTAGTTTAGCTAAAACGAAAAATTAAATTAATAAATTAATTAAACAATCTTTTAGTTTAGTTAAAAACGAGAAAAAAATAAGTAAATGAAACAAGCTTTTAGTTTAGCTAAAACGAAAAAAAAAAAAAAAAAAAATCAATTAAACAAGCTTTTAGTTTGGCTAAAACGAAAATTAATAAGAATTAAATATTAAACGGAGGTTTAAGACTTACAATATTAGATAATAATATTCTTTTAAATTAGGATCAGAACCAGAGAAATATTACATTACAAAACGTGTTCTAATTGTAGTAGCCCGTAGCGTAATGGTTAGTGCGTTCGACTGTCACGCTGGAGGTCTCTTCCCAGCCTCGTCCACCTAAAAACTAAAAAGTTTTTTTCCAGGGCTACTGCCTCTTGCGAGGAATTGACAAATCCTACAAGAGTATCACTTGTCACGAATAAGTGCTTCTCGTCTAGCCGTTCAGATTCGGCATAAAATTGTAGGTCCCTTCTATTCCTGTCGACAGGCGCACACAGGAATGGTTGCGAGTTGTTAGTCACTAGGCCCTGGTGCTTCACGAGCCGTTGTGCCACCCTATTTATTTTTAATTTTTTTAACGATTTCTAATTAAGTAGTGAAATAAAGAGGCTTTTAGTTTAGCTAAAACCAAATTTATCTATTAGACTTGAAGAAAGTATTTCCTTCAAAACATGTTCAAAAATTAATTTCTGTAATTTTTCGCATGCAAAACATAACGCACGAGCACCTTCCAACCACTCTCCCCGTTAAGAACATTGAAACATTCTTCGGAAGACAAGAAACTTTTATTAAAATGCAGTCTGCGGATTTCCTGTAAGATAGGGCAGACACCTAGAAAATGGTATACGTCTTCATTTTAGTTTAGATTACAGAGCGAACAAATCGAGTTAATATCGGGCCTGTGATTAAGCTCAAGAGTTTAAGTTCGTACTTTAAATATTGTACTCATATCTGAGATTGAAAGATCTTCATTGAAAAAATTACTTATCCCCAAATTTAGATTAAGACGACTGTAAGTAGATCTAGAAGCTGATTCCCTAGCCCTTTCAAGATTCATTCGGTACATTCTTTCATCAATCATAGATATGCAGTCGTAAGAGTGTTTTTCCACTCTTCTCTGTTGTTGGCATTTAAATTCAGTGCTAGGTTATGTGTCAAGGCAAGTTCATGCCAGTTTTTGAAAGGAGAATAGCCGCAGCGAAGTGATATAAGCAAAATTTGTTTATGTAAATTATTATCAGGTCTATGCATCACTTTAGAGAGGAAGTCTGCATTGGCCTTCAAGTTCCTGATGTATATTTGTGGTAAACCGGACTCAACGTAGATGGCGTAGTTGGGCGTATTGAACGGCAACCGAAAAATTCGTTTGAAGAAGTATCTTTGAATAGCTTCCATTTCTTCCAACATTTGATATCCATATACCCTGTTCCCATAACAAAAGCAGCTGTTTATTGTAGAATTAAAAACCTGAAATTTTGATGTTGCGTCTACAAAGTTTTTTGAAAAAAATTGCGACCAAATTATATTAATAGCCGACTTTGCAACTGCAAGTTTATCTTTAATATGAGCTTTAATACTTAAATTATGAGAAATAATAAATCCTAGATATTTATATTCACTAACAACTTCAATATTAGCTCCATCTAAACTCCAGTTCCGTGCACTATTATTATATCTGTTTTGAGGTCTGAAAATCATTATTTCCGATTTGGTGACATTGATTTTAAGATCCCATGCATCACAAAAATGTTTCAGTTTGTTTATCTGCAGCTGTAATGTCACTGGGTTATCAGAAAAGATCACTAAGTCATCAGCATACATTAAAAGCTTGACAGATAAATCACCAAAACAGACACCTCCCGGTAATATATAAAAAAAACTAAATTTCGTGGAAACTTTCGTAAAAGTCCGATGTAATTTCTTATAAACTTATCATTTCTGGAGATTATCGTGTTTTGAGGTCTTTTTCAGTTCTGACATGCCTTAACGAAGAATTAAGAGGGTCCGATGAGGATGAAAGCATGTTAAATAGGTCTTCATTCTGTCGCATCCTTGAAACCTTTCATGTATTTTGGTACCTATACTTTTTGTAGTCTTTATTTTTGGATTCCTGATACTCGATTATACTTTGGCCATGAGCCAAAATTTTATGAAGAGTAGGTGTAAGTTGCTTTTCGGGATACTTTTCTTTCAATAAATTTGTTGTTTCCATTGCATAAACTCCAAACTTTGAACTTTCAACATTTTCTCTGCAGTTTAGAACGTTAAGTGTTAGATAGAAAGATAGATAAATAAATCTTTATTTACAATTTAATAAGATACATTAAAGAATTACAAGCATGGCCTGGATGCCGTCTGTCGAATTTTATCTGAATTTTTTGTTTTCAATGAGATAGATTCAACAAATCAATAATATCTTAAAAGTATACAGTTATTAAAAAGTAAAAAAAAATAATATAATATAAAATAATCAATACATTTTTGTTCTTAATTTAACAATTTGACATACTTATATTACTGTTTGAATTGCAGTTATATAAAGAAGGACATACATTTATTTGCGTCATTAAAAGAATATATTTATGAAAAAGAATTAAACAAGCTTTTAGTTTAGCTAAAACGAAAAAATAAATTAGTAAATTAATTAAACAATCTTTTAGTTTAGTTAAAAACGAGAAAAAAAAATTAAGTAAATGAAACAAGCTTTTAGTTTAGCTAAAACGAAAAAAAATAAATCAATCTTTTAGATAAGTAGAAGCTTTTAGTTTGGCTAAAACGAAAATTAATAAGAATTAAATATTAAACAGAGGTTTAAGACCTACAACATTAGATAATAATATTCTTTTAAATTAGGATCAGAACCAGAGAAGTATTACATTACCAAACGTGCTCTAATTGTAGTAGCCCGTAGCGTAATGGTTAGTGCGTTCGACTGTCACGCTGGAGGTCTGGGTTCTATTCCCAGCCTCGTCCACATAAAAACTAAAAAGTTTTTTTCCAAGGCTACTGCCTCTTGCGAGGAATTGACAAATCCTCCAAGAGTATCACTTGTCACATATAAGTGCTTCTCGTCTAGCCGTTCGGATTCGGCATAAAATTGTAGGTCCCTTCTATTCCTGTCGACAGGCGCACACAGGAATGGTTGCGAGTTGTTAGTCACTAGGCCCTGGTGCTTCACGAGCCGTTGTGCCACCCTATTTATTTTTATTTTTTTAACGTGTTCTAATTAAGTAGTGAAATAAAGAGGCTTTTAGTTTAGCTTAATCCAAATTTATCTATTAGACTTGAAGAAAGTATTTGCTTCAAAACATGTTCAAAAATTAATTTCTGTAATTTTTCGCATGCGAAACATAACGCACGAGCACCTTCCAACCACTTTCCCCGTAAAGAACATTGAAACATTCTTCGGAAGACAAGAAACTTTTATTAAAATGCAGTCTGCGGATTTCCTGTAAGATAGGGCAGACACCTAGAAAATGGTATACGTCTTCATTTTAGTTTAGATTACAGAGCGAACAAATCGAGTTAATATCGGGCCTGTGATTAAGCTCAAGAGTTTAAGTTCGTACTTTAAATATTGTACTCATATCTGAGATTGAAAGATCTTCATTGAAATAATAACTTATCCCCAAATTTAGATTAAGACGACTGTAAGTAGATCTAGAAGCTGATTCCCTAGCCCTTTCAAGATTCATTCGGTACATTCTTTCATCAATCATAGATATGCAGTCGTAAGAGTGTTTTTCCACTCTTCTCTGTTGTTGGCATTTAAATTCAGTGCTAGGTTATGTGTAAAGGCAAGTTCATGCCAGTTTTTGAAAGGAGAATAGCCGCAGCGAAGTGATATAAGCAAAATTTGTTTATGTAAATTATTATCAGGTCTATGCATCACTTTAGAGAGGAAGTCTGCATTGGCCTTCAAGTTCCTGATGTATATTTGTGGTAAACCGGACTCAACGTAGATGGCGTAGTTGGGCGTATTGAACGGCAACCGAAAAAATCGTTTGAAGAAGTATCTTTGAATAGCTTCCATTTCTTCCAACATTTGATATCCATATACCCCGTTCCCATAACAAAAGCAGCTGTTTATTGTAGAATTAAAAACCTGAAATTTTGATGTTGCGTCTACAAAGTTTTTTGAAAAAAATTGCGACCAAATTGTATTAATAGCCGACTTTGCAACTGCAAGTTTTATCTTTAATATGAGCTTTAATACTTAAATTATGAGAAATAATAAATCCTAGATATTTATATTCACTAACAACTTCAATATTAGCTCCATCTAAACTCCGGTTCCGTGCACTATTATTATATCTGTTTTGAGGTCCGAAAATCTTTATTTCAGATTTGGTGACATTGATTTTAAGATCCCATGCATCACAAAAATGTTTCAGTTTGTTTATCTGCAGCTGTAATGTCACTGGGTTATCAGAAAAGATCACTAAGTCATCAGCATACATTAAAAGCTTGACAGATAAATCACCAAAACAGACACCTCCCGGTAATATATAAAAAAAACTAAATTTCTTGGAAACTTTCGTAAAAGTCCGATGTAATTTCTTATAAACTTATCATTTCTGGAGATTATTGTGTTTTGAGGTCTTTTTCAGTTCTGACATGCCTTAACGAAGAATTAAGAGGGTCCGATGAGGATGAAAGCATGTTAAATAGGTCTTCATTCTGTCGCATCCTTGAAACCTTTCATGTATTTTGGTACCTATACTTTTTGTAGTCTTTATTTTTGGATTCCTGATACTCGATTATACTTTGGCCATGAGCCAAAATTTTATGAAGAGTAGGTGTAAGTTGCTTTTCGGGATACTTTTCTTTCAATAAATTTGTTGTTTCCATTGCATAAACTCCAAACTTTGAACTGTCAACATTTTCTCTGCAGTTTAGAACGTTAAGTGTTAGATAGATAGATAGATAGATAAATAAATCTTTATTTACAATTTAATAAGATACATTAAAGAATTACAAGCATGGCCTGGATGCCGTCTGTCGAATTTTATCTGAATTTTTTGTTTTCAATGAGATAGATTCAACAAATCAATAATATCTTAAAAGTATACAGTTATTAAAAAGTAAAAAAAAATAATATAATATAAAATAATCAATACATTTTTGTTCTTAATTTAACAATTTGACATACTTATATTACTGTTTGAATTGCAGTTATATAAAGAAGGACATACATTTATTTGCGTCATTAAAAGAATATATTTATGAAAAAGAATTAAACAAGCTTTTAGTTTAGCTAAAACGAAAAAATAAATTAGTAAATTAATTAAACAATCTTTTAGTTTAGTTAAAAACGAGAAAAAAAAAATTAAGTAAATGAAACAAGCTTTTAGTTTAGCTAAAACGAAAAAAATCAATCAAAAAAATGAAAAACAAGCTTTTAGTTTGGCTAAAACGAAAATTAATAAGAATTAAATATTAAACGGAGGTTTAAGACCTACAACATTAGATAATAATATTCTTTTAAATTAGGACCAGAACCAGAGAAGTATTACATTACCAAACGTGTTCTAATTGTAGTAGCCCGTAGCGTAATGGTTAGTGCGTTCGACTGTCACGCTGGAGGTCTGGGTTCTATTCCCAGCCTCGTCCACATAAAAACTAAAAAGTTTTTTTCCAAGGCTACTGCCTCTTGCGAGGAATTGACAAATCCTCCAAGAGTATCACTTGTCACGAATAAGTGCTTCTCGTCTAGCCGTTCGGATTCGGCATAAAATTGTAGGTCCCTTCTATTCCTGTCGACAGGCGCACACAGGAATGGTTGCGAGTTGTTAGTCACTAGGCCCTGGTGCTTCACGAGCCGTTGTGCCACCCTATTTATTTTTATTTTTTTAACGTGTTCTAATTAAGTAGTGAAATAAAGAGGCTTTTAGTTTAGCTTAATCCAAATTTATCTATTAGACTTGAAGAAAGTATTTGCTTCAAAACATGTTCAAAAATTAATTTCTGTAATTTTTCGCATGCGAAACATAACGCACGAGCACCTTCCAACCACTTTCCCCGTAAAGAACATTGAAACATTCTTCGGAAGACAAGAAACTTTTATTAAAATGCAGTCTGCGGATTTCCTGTAAGATAGGGCAGACACCTAGAAAATGGTATACATCTTCATTTTAGTTTAGATTACAGAGCGAACAAATCGAGTTAATATCGGGCCTGTGATTAAGCTCAAGAGTTTAAGTTCGTACTTTAAATATTGTACTCATATCTGAGATTGAAAGATCTTCATTGAAATAATAACTTATCCCCAAATTTAGATTAAGACGACTGTAAGTAGATCTAGAAGCTGATTCCCTAGCCCTTTCAAGATTCATTCGGTACATTCTTTCATCAATCATAGATATGCAGTCGTAAGAGTGTTTTTTCACTCTTCTCTGTTGTTGGCATTTAAATTCAGTGCTAGGTTATGTGTAAAGGCAAGTTCATGCCAGTTTTTGAAAGGAGAATAGCCGCAGCGAAGTGATATAAGCTAAATTTGTTTATGTAAATTATTATCAGGTCTATGCATCACTTTAGAGAGGAAGTCTGTATTGGCCTTCAAGTTCCTGATGTATATTTGTGGTAAACCGGACTCAACGTAGATGGCGTAGTTGGGCGTATTGAACGGCAACCGAAAAAATCGTTTGAAGAAGTATCTTTGAATAGCTTCCATTTCTTCCAACATTTGATATCCATATACCCCGTTCCCATAACAAAAGCAGCTGTTTATTGTAGAATTAAAAACCTGAAATTTTGATGTTGCGTCTACAAAGTTTTTTGAAAAAAATTGCGACCAAATTGTATTAATAGCCGACTTTGCAACTGCAAGTTTTATCTTTAATATGAGCTTTAATACTTAAATTATGAGAAATAATAAATCCTAGATATTTATATTCACTAACAACTTCAATATTAGCTCCATCTAAACTCCGGTTCCGTGCACTATTATTATATCTGTTTTGAGGTCCGAAAATCTTTATTTCAGATTTGGTGACATTGATTTTAAGATCCCATGCATCACAAAAATGTTTCAGTTTGTTTATCTGCAGCTGTAATGTCACTGGGTTATCAGAAAAGATCACTAAGTCATCAGCATACATTAAAAGCTTGACAGATAAATCACCAAAACAGACACCTCCCGGTAATATATAAAAAAAACTAAATTTCTTGGAAACTTTCGTAAAAGTCCGATGTAATTTCTTATAAACTTATCATTTCTGGAGATTATTGTGTTTTGAGGTCTTTTTCAGTTCTGACATGCCTTAACGAAGAATTAAGAGGGTCCGATGAGGATGAAAGCATGTTAAATAGGTCTTCATTCTGTCGCATCCTTGAAACCTTTCATGTATTTTGGTACCTATACTTTTTGTAGTCTTTATTTTTGGATTCCTGATACTCGATTATACTTTGGCCATGAGCCAAAATTTTATGAAGAGTAGGTGTAAGTTGCTTTTCGGGATACTTTTCTTTCAATAAATTTGTTGTTTCCATTGCATAAACTCCAAACTTTGAACTGTCAACATTTTCTCTGCAGTTTAGAACGTTAAGTGTTAGATAGATAGATAGATAAATAAATCTTTATTTACAATTTAATAAGATACATTAAAGAATTACAAGCATGGCCTGGATGCCGTCTGTCGAATTTTATCTGAATTTTTTGTTTTCAATGAGATAGATTCAACAAATCAATAATATCTTAAAAGTATACAGTTATTAAAAAGTAAAAAAAAATAATATAATATAAAATAATCAATACATTTTTGTTCTTAATTTAACAATTTGACATACTTATATTACTGTTTGAATTGCAGTTATATAAAGAAGGACATACATTTATTTGCGTCATTAAAAGAATATATTTATGAAAAAGAATTAAACAAGCTTTTAGTTTAGCTAAAACGAAAAAATAAATTAGTAAATTAATTAAACAATCTTTTAGTTTAGTTAAAAACGAGAAAAAAAAAATTAAGTAAATGAAACAAGCTTTTAGTTTAGCTAAAACGAAAAAAAATAAATCAATCAAAAAAATGAAAAACAAGCTTTTAGTTTGGCTAAAACGAAAATTAATAAGAATTAAATATTAAACGGAGGTTTAAGACCTACAACATTAGATAATAATATTCTTTTAAATTAGGATCAGAACCAGAGAAGTATTACATTACCAAACGTGTTCTAATTGTAGTAGCCCGTAGCGTAATGGTTAGTGCGTTCGACTGTCACGCTGGAGGTCTGGGTTCTATTCCCAGCCTCGTCCACATAAAAACTAAAAAGTTTTTTTCCAAGGCTACTGCCTCTTGCGAGGAATTGACAAATCCTCCAAGAGTATCACTTGTCACGAATAAGTGCTTCTCGTCTAGCCGTTCGGATTCGGCATAAAATTGTAGGTCCCTTCTATTCCTGTCGACAGGCGCACACAGGAATGGTTGCGAGTTGTTAGTCACTAGGCCCTGGTGCTTCACGAGCCGTTGTGCCACCCTATTTATTTTTATTTTTTTAACGTGTTCTAATTAAGTAGTGAAATAAAGAGGCTTTTAGTTTAGCTTAATCCAAATTTATCTATTAGACTTGAAGAAAGTATTTGCTTCAAAACATGTTCAAAAATTAATTTCTGTAATTTTTCGCATGCGAAACATAACGCACGAGCACCTTCCAACCACTTTCCCCGTAAAGAACATTGAAACATTCTTCGGAAGACAAGAAACTTTTATTAAAATGCAGTCTGCGGATTTCCTGTAAGATAGGGCAGACACCTAGAAAATGGTATACGTCTTCATTTTAGTTTAGATTACAGAGCGAACAAATCGAGTTAATATCGGGCCTGTGATTAAGCTCAAGAGTTTAAGTTCGTACTTTAAATATTGTACTCATATCTGAGATTGAAAGATCTTCATTGAAATAATAACTTATCCCCAAATTTAGATTAAGACGACTGTAAGTAGATCTAGAAGCTGATTCCCTAGCCCTTTCAAGATTCATTCGGTACATTCTTTCATCAATCATAGATATGCAGTCGTAAGAGTGTTTTTCCACTCTTTTCTGTTGTTGGCATTTAAATTCAGTGCTAGGTTATGTGTAAAGGCAAGTTCATGCCAGTTTTTGAAAGGAGAATAGCCGCAGCGAAGTGATATAAGCAAAATTTGTTTATGTAAATTATTATCACGTCTATGCATCACTTTAGAGAGGAAGTCTGCATTGGCCTTCAAGTTCCTGATGTATATTTGTGGTAAACCGGACTCAACGTAGATGGCGTAGTTGGGCGTATTGAACGGCAACCGAAAAAATCGTTTGAAGAAGTATCTTTGAATAGCTTCCATTTCTTCCAACATTTGATATCCATATACCCCGTTCCCATAACAAAAGCAGCTGCTTATTGTAGAATTAAAAACCTGAAATTTTGATGTTGCGTCTACAAAGTTTTTTGAAAAAAATTGCGACCAAATTGTATTAATAGCCGACTTTGCAACTGCAAGTTTTATCTTTAATATGAGCTTTAATACTTAAATTATGAGAAATAATAAATCCTAGATATTTATATTCACTAACAACTTCAATATTAGCTCCATCTAAACTCCGGTTCCGTGCACCATTATTATATCTGTTTTGAGGTCCGAAAATCATTATTTCAGATTTGGTGACATTGATTTTAAGATCCCATGCATCACAAAAATGTTTCAGTTTGTTTATCTGCAGCTGTAATGTCACTGGGTTATCAGAAAAGATCACTAAGTCATCAGCATACATTAAAAGCTTGACAGATAAATCACCAAAACAGACACCTCCCGGTAATATATAAAAAAAACTAAATTTCTTGGAAACTTTCGTAAAAGTCCGATGTAATTTCTTATAAACTTATCATTTCTGGAGATTATTGTGTTTTGAGGTCTTTTTCAGTTCTGACATGCCTTAACGAAGAATTAAGAGGGTCCGATGAGGATGAAAGCATGTTAAATAGGTCTTCATTCTGTCGCATCTTTGAAACCTTTCATGTATTTTGGTACCTATACTTTTTGTAGTCTTTATTTTTAGATTCCTGATACTCGATTATACTTTGGCCATGAGCCAAAATTTTATGAAGAGTAGGTGTAAGTTGCTTTTCGGGATACTTTTCTTTCAATAAATTTGTTGTTTCCATTGCATAAACTCCAAACTTTGAACTGTCAACATTTTCTCTGCAGTTTAGAACGTTAAGTGTTAGATAGATAGATAGATAAATAAATCTTTATTTACAATTTAATAAGATACATTAAAGAATTACAAGCATGGCCTGGACGCCGTCTGTCGAATTTTATCTGAATTTTTTGTTTTCAATGAGATAGATTCAACAAATCAATAATATCTTAAAAGTATACAGTTATTAAAAAGTAAAAAAAATAATATAATATAAAATAATCAATACATTTTTGTTCTTAATTTAACAATTTGACATACTTATATTACTGTTTGAATTGCAGTTATATAAAGAAGGACATACATTTATTTGCGTCATTAAAAGAATATATTTATGAAAAAGAATTAAACAAGCTTTTAGTTTAGCTAAAACGAAAAAATAAATTAGTAAATTAATTAAACAATCTTTTAGTTTAGTTAAAAACGAGAAAAAAAAAATTAAGTAAATGAAACAAGCTTTTAGTTTAGCTAAAACGAAAAAAAATAAATCAATCAAAAAAATGAAAAACAAGCTTTTAGTTTGGCTAAAACGAAAATTAATAAGAATTAAATATTAAACGGAGGATTAAGACCTACAACATTAGATAATAATATTCTTTTAAATTAGGATCAGAACCAGAGAAGTATTACATTACCAAACGTGTTCTAATTGTAGTAGCCCGTAGCGTAATGGTTAGTGCGTTCGACAGTCGATCTCGTACTGTGGAAGTGTGTAGACGTTTTCGGCTTTCACAGAGTTTCAAATTAAAATCGCGAGTGGTTAAGTCCAAGTTACGCCAAGCTATTTTCATAGTGTGAAATAGCACAGAGGTAGAGTGGCAGATCCCGGAGCCGAAGATAGCCGGTTCAAACCCCGGTCAGGGTCAAATATTTTATCGGCTTTTTTTCATAATAGAGAAGTCGAAAACATAATTGAGTGGGTAAAACTCATCTGGACGATGGAAAGAAGAGTGGGGCCATCGAAAGAAGGTGGTGCACCAGCACCAAATACAATGCCAGCAACGGCACCAACAACTGGGGCATCGAAAGATGCTTCATCAGCAGCGGTAAAGCCAATAAAGGGAAAACCAATAAAGCCAGCAACGGCAGCTATAGCGGGGACATCCAAAGATGCCCTAGCAACAATGGCAACGGCACCACCAGCCGAGTTAACTAAGAAGAGGAAGCAACAAAAATATGTACCTAATTTGGTGAAGCGCACCGCACGTCCACCTGCCCCCTCAGCACAGCTGCAAGCTGATGGTAGGCAGACGATAGCAGCAAATATCGAAATGCAGCAGAAAGTTAATTCCTCGTCATCCAAAGTCATCGATGACGAGGAAATTGAATATATGTCCGAGGGTGGAGAAGGGCTCCCCACCAGCGATGAAAAAAATGCAACAACAGACCAATCATCGGAAGATGAAATAGAGGAGCAAGCTCTCAATAACATCGTGTCAGAAAAACAAAAACAAATAGAAAAACTAAGAGCAGAGGTGCAAGAAATTGTAAAGGCCCTCAAAGGCAAACAAGAAGCTCGAAGAGAACGAGAAAGGCAGGAGCGGGAGTTCAAAAAGACGCTACAGGCTACACCAAAAGTAGCGCAACAACAAATGAAAAATGCGGAGCTGCAACCGACAAATCAACAGCCCCACCAAAATAAACAACAACCAGAGCAGCCACAAAATAGGCTGCAACAACAACAGCCACAGCAGCAGCCTAAACAGCAAAGGCAACAACTACAGAAGCAGAAAGAACAGCAGCAGAACCAGCAGCAGAATCAACAGCAGCAGAATCAACAGCAGCAGAAACAACAGCAGCAGATACCGCAGCAGCAGAAGGAACACCAGCAGCAGCCACAGTCGTCAACGCAAATAAAAAAAGAAAAGGTGCCACCAATAAACACATACAAATTAGAATTACAGGACACTATAAAATTATGTAAGTCGGCCATAGGCACAAATTTTACTATTAAACGATTAAGTGTAGATAGGCACGCTATTCAGTGCTATTCAATTAGGGATTATAAAATCATTAAAGATCTGTTAAAAGAATCCACAACGGAGTTCTTTAGTTTTACCCCAAAAACTGAAAAGTTTCAGACGGTCCTACTAAAGGGCATAGATTCCTGCACGGATCCACAGGCGCTCTTAAATGAGCTTCGCCAAAAAGCGAGCGATGATCTCGAATTTATCGGGGTTAAGCCGTTCGCTACAGTTAAGGCCAGGCGGGAGAAACGGAATCTGCCGTTCTTCCTGGTTCAGCTTTCGCCCAGCAGCAAACTGGAAAGTCTGAGAAGTATCTCCGTCCTCGACTACCAGCTTGTGACTTGGGATAAATTAAAGAGGCGCGGCGACATGCTTCAATGCATGCGCTGCCAAAGGTTCGGCCACGCTGCGGCAAACTGCGAAATGCAGTCACGCTGCGTTAAATGTGGTGAGAACCACATTGTAGGAGAGTGTAAGCTCGGGCAGGATCGGGTCGAACTGACCCAACTTAAATGTGCACTTTGTCGAGGCGACGGGCACCCCGCAAACTATCGGGGATGCCCGACGTTTCAACAATTGAAACACAATAAAGCGGCAAGGCAAGCAGAGATGATAGAAAGACGCCCACCAACGCGTCCTCATACTACAATTTCCGTCAATCCCCAAATTTCCTACGCCCAAATGGCGTCAGGAAGGGGCAAAACGGTACAGCCTGCGCCAAAGGCAGCCCCACAGGCCCTCGTGCCTAAGGCTCTGGACGCACAGGCCGAAATAAGAGGTATGCTACTGGCCATTCAGAGCCAAATAGCAGGACTTCAAAAACAGATAAGTGATCAGGCGAAAAGGGTAGACAATATCTACTCTGCTTTGCCGAGCTTATCGCATTTTATAGGTTAAGGGCGCGCTGCCGGAGAGGCCCTTAAAGATCCTTGCTGTGAATGTAAATTCATTGATTAGGACCGAACGTAGAGCAAATCTATTCCAATTGTTGAAATATCAGAGTCCTGATGTGTTTATGGCCAGCGAAACTAAGCTGAACCAGAAACATAAATTGACTAACAATAATTACAATATCGTACGAAGAGATCGGCCCAACTCCACTTTGGGGGGAGGAGTCGCAATCTTTGTACGAAAAGGCATAAATTATAAAGTAATATATAATAGTGAAGTACGCAGATTTCGGTTGCTTGAGGCGTGTATCGTATGCATTCCTCTCAAACATGGGAAGCGGATGTATGCGATTGCGGCTTATGCACCGGAATCACCTCAGCCAACTGAATTTTTAACAGAGCTCGAAAAACTTTTTCAATGCTTACAATTGAACTCGGAAGAGAATTACTATCTCATGGCCGGTGATTTGAATGCCAAACATGTAGATTGGGGAAATCAAATACAAAACCCGAGAGGTAGCCATCTATTTAATTGGATGTGTCAATACAACGTTGAGTATATGCTCGACCTTTTGGCTACTGATAGGCCTTCGTTTCCAAGGAGCGGTTCCTATCTGGATCTATTGTTGAAAGACTCAAGACTGACAATTACTGACACTGTGGGTCAACGACCAAGAAACTGTTTACGAACGATCGAGTACGACAGTGACCACTGCGGACTTGCTGCCGTAATTCAACTTCCGAACGAGCTCGTGGAGTTGGAGGAGTATGTGCCAGTGCATTCTTACAATTACAGTAAGACTCGCTGGCCACGCTTCACCAGCGCTTTATCGAGTGAACTACGAATGAACAACATATCCCCACCAAATGACAGGAATTTAACAAATACCGAAATTGACGATTACTTGGAAAAGATGGACAGTACAATCCAACGAACAATGGAAAAAACAATACCAAAATACAAAGAACGCGAAGCCACAGACATGTACCGCAACGCGACCATCGACGCACTACACAGACAAAAAAGTGGACTTTTGACAAGACTGAAACTCTTGTACAGACGTTTTACTGATATACACGATCTGGAGATTAGGACACTGAAGTCGTCAATTAAAAACATCAACCAATTGATCAAGGAAAATTACCGGTTGTCTATTAATTTGTATTGGGACAACAAAATTCGGGCCGTTAATTCTAGCGACCCGAGTATGTTTCCTCAAATTAATAAAATATTTAGACGGAATGATCAAAACGAACTTCCGTGTCTTAAGCTTCAGAGAACGATAGAGAACAGAGACGTACTCCTGATAGCAGGCATAGATCCAGAGGAAGCCGTCTTGGACGATGACCTCTTTATAATCGAAGATCCTCGTGAGAAAGTGGAGGCTGTGGGGGCTGCTTTCCAGCAAGTGTACAAGGTGAATGCTAGCATTCGCCCGAACCATGACCTGGAAAACAGAGCCTTGCTTCACCACTTCTACCTTCGAAATGAAATGACGCAATGGCGATCAGAGAATCTCGGTTTCACCGGGTTCAATGAAGTACACTTGGCAAACGCCACCATCGCCGAGCGAAACGGGGCTAATTCCCTGTTAATTTCGAAGGTTGAGCTCCAGCTCATCTTCGCTTCATTAAAGAAAAAGAAGTCAGCAGGAATCGATGGTATATCCAACGTTGTACTGCGACATCTGCCTCAGGAAGCAGTTGACATTTATGCCACACTGTTTAACAACGCTCTGAACAATGCATATTATCCAGGGCGGTGGAAGACAGCTGTGGTTCATCCTCTCCCGAAAAAGGGTAAGGACAACTCCAATCCGGCGAATCTCCGGTCGATAAGTCTTCTTCCGAGTATCAGTAAGGTATTTGAGAAAGTTATAAATAGAGCTCTGTCCAAGTGGGCGGAGGACAACAATATCATACCGGACAATCAGTTCGGTTTTAAGGCGGGACATGACACCATTCATGCCGCGTCTAAGCTCGTTTCTGATGTCCAATGGAACAAATCTAAAAGACAGTGTACGGGTGCTTGTCTGGTTGACTTGGAGAAAGCTTTCGACACCGTATGGTTAGAAGGTCTGTATCTAAAGCTAGCTAGACTGGGCACAAGTAAACTGCTTTTATATATGCTTTATGATATGCTCAATGGTAGAAAGTTTGTTGTCAAAATTGGCAATGTAACTTCTACCGCAACCTACGAAATTAAAAATGGTCTTCAACAGGGAGCGGTGAACTCACCGATTCTATTCAGTATTTACACCAGCGATCTGATAGGTAGTCTAGCCCATGCCATAGCGTATGCCGACGATCTAATTGCGTACAGAACAGCTCCAACAGTTGAGGTCATCAGAATTCTCTTACAGCGTGACTTCGACAAGATTCAGCGATATTGCGATGACTGGAAGTTGAAAATAAACTTTCAGAAATCCGAAACCATTCTGTTCAGGACTCCATTGCATGGAGCCCCTAGGGATACAAGAAAGAACTGGCGCAAGCTGGTGATCGTAGGGCCACATGGACATCCACTGGCGAATAAAAGTGTAGTAAAGTACCTTGGCATCTGGATGGATCAGTATTTGTATTTCGACAGACATATAAATGCTGCTCTGACCAGAGCCAGGGGAGCTTTTGCCCTGACAAAACGGTTGTTTTATAGCAGCCGTCTTGACAGCAGGGTTAAGGTGATTTGCTACATGGCCCTTATCCGACCAATGATTGCCTATGGATGCCCGGTGTGGTTCAACGTTGCCCCATCTCAAATGGAAAAGATTCGGGTGTTTGAGAGGCAGTGTCTTCGACGCTGCCTTGGATTACACAGAACACCAGAGTCGGAGTACAAACATTATTATTCCAACGAGGTTCTATACAATGGAGCCAACATTAACAGAATCGATAATTTTATAATCAAGCTGATTCGGGGTCACATTGCAAGAGCGATGTCCTCAGCCAATAGCTTAATTTTTGGGGCTTACTACCCCAACACCGATTACTACGAGAGTGTGCGTTTAAGTGGATTTATCCCACCCGATGCTTTCCTCTACTTAGACAGTCGAGGGCTGATACAGGATAGAGCGGCGGTTCCGCTAATCTACCACGTCGGCCGCAGAACTGTAGATAGGCGACTCCTTTATAGTCGAGACGTCCTCGCACAGGGCGGAGCAGAGCGCCTTCGGTTCAGTAGGACTGTGTCCGATCGGGACCGGAGAGACAGGGTAAAACAAGAGAACCAGTTTTGGTGGTTAAATGAAGAAGTAGATACTAGATAGTTGACTTAGTTGACTTAGTTTTCTCGTCTTGGCCGACTTACATAGTTTTAAGTGTATTAATTAAGTAGGGACAGTCAGGGTGGCACAAAAAAAAAAAAAAAAAAAAAAAAAAAAAAAAAAAATTATAAAAACCATCAAAATCAAAAAAAAAAAAAAAAATCCAAAAATCAAACCAAAAAAATAACAAAATTGAAAATGCTTGCTGTGGCTGTTCTAGATTTAAGATAGTTGTAAGTAGTTTTATAGTAGTTTAAGTATAGTTTTAAGTAGTTTTAATTAGTTTTAATTAGTTTTAATTAGCTCTTAAATAAAAATAAAAAATGATATTGTGTCCAAGTTTTTTTTTAAATCTTTCTTGGGAAAAATAAAACCAGGATAAGATATTAAGTTAAGTAGTTCGTAGGCCGAAAGGCATTAGCATTAAGTTATTGTTTAATTTAGAGCGCCCGCTTAGGGCCAGTAAGTTATTTTTAAGATATTGATAAGTAGGCTAGTTTTTCATGAATTTTTGTCTAGCTTTAAGATAGTTATAAGAAAATGAATAAATAAAAATGAATTAAAAAAAAAAAAAAAAAAAAAGTGCGTTCGACTGTCACGCTGGAGGTCTGGGTTCTATTCCCAGCCTCGTCCACATAAAAACTAAAAAGTTTTTTTCCAAGGCTACTGCCTCTTGCGAGGAATTGACAAATCCTCCAAGAGTATCACTTGTCACGAATAAGTGCTTCTCGTCTAGCCGTTCGGATTCGGCATAAAATTGTAGGTCCCTTCTATTCCTGTCGACAGGCGCACACAGGAATGGTTGCGAGTTGTTAGTCACTAGGCCCTGGTGCTTCACGAGCCGTTGTGCCACCCTATTTATTTTTATTTTTTTAACGTGTTCTAATTAAGTAGTGAAATAAAGAGGCTTTTAGTTTAGCTAAATCCAAATTTATCTATTAGACTTGAAGAAAGTATTTGCTTCAAAACATGTTCAAAAATTAATTTCTGTAATTTTTCGCATGCGAAACATAACGCACGAGCACCTTCCAACCACTTTCCCCGTTAAGAACATTGAAACATTCTTCGGAAGACAAGAAACTTTTATTAAAATGCAGTCTGCGGATTTCCTGTAAGATAGGGCAGACACCTAGAAAATGGTATACGTCTTCATTTTAGTTTAGATTACAGAGCGAACAAATCGAGTTAATATCGGGCCTGTGATTAACCTCAAGAGTTTAAGTTCGTACTTTAAATATTGTACTCATATCTGAGATTGAAAGATCTTCATTGAAATAATTACTTATCCCCAAATTTAGATTAAGACGACTGTAAGTAGACCTAGAAGCTGATTCCCTAGCCCTTTCAAGATTCATTCAGTACATTCTTTCATCAATCATAGATATGCAGTCGTAAGAGTGTTTTTCCACTCTTCTCTGTTGTTGGCATTTAAATTCAGTGCTAGGTTATGTGTCAAGGCAAGTTCATGCCAGTTTTTGAAAGGAGAATAGCCGCAGCGAAGTGATATAAGCAAAATTTGTTTATGTAAATTATTATCAGGTCTATGCATCACTTTAGAGAGGAAGTCTGCATTGGCCTTCAAGTTCCTGATGTATATTTGTGGTAAACCGGACTCAACGTAGATGGCGTAGTTGGGCGTATTGAACGGCAACCGAAAATTTCGTTTGAAGAAGTATCTTTGAATAGCTTCCATTTCTTCCAACAATTGATATCCATATACCCTGTTCCCATAACAAAAGCAGCTGTTTATTGTAGAATTAAAAACCTGAAATTTTGATGTTGCGTCTACAAAGTTTTTTGAAAAAAATTGCGACCAAATTGTATTAATAGCCGACTTTGCAACTGCAAGTTTATCTTTAATATGAGCTTTAATACTTAAATTATGAGAAATAATAAATCCTAGATATTTATATTCACTAACAACTTCAATATTAGCTCCATCTAAACTCCAGTTCCGTGCACTATTATTATATCTGATTTGAGGTCTGAAAATCATTTTAGATTTGGTGACATTGATTTTAAGATCACGTGCATCACAAAAATGTTTCAGTTTGTCTATCTGCAGCTGTAATGTCACTGGGTTATCAGAAAAGATCACTAAGTCATCAGCATACAGTAAAAGCTTGACAGATAAATCACCAAAACAGACACCTCCCGGTAAGTGATTTACAATATCATTGATATACAATGCGAACATCAACGGGCTCAAGATGCAACCTTGAGGAATACCCGTTTCTGATCTAAACGATTTACTTTTGCATTTACCACTGCATACCACTGCTGACATATTTAACAAAAACTGTTCATATACCCGAATAAATTTCGTTGATAGGCCAATCCCTGCTAGCTTATATAAAAGTGATCGCCTATTGATGGTGTCAAAAGCAGCTTTAAAATCTACAAAAAAGGTTTATAAGGGCTTTTTTTGTCGATAAATCGCCTTGCGATACTTGTGAGTGCAAAAATTTGGTCAACTGTTGACAATCCAGCCTGAAAACCACTTATAATATTATTGCTGTCGACCCAGCTCACAAGCCTAAAGTACTATATTTGGGCAAAAAGTTTCCTTACTGAGCTAAGGATAGAAATGCCTTCAGGAAGACTTGGGTCACATTTTTTAAAAATAGGAAATATGTTAGCCATACGAAAACAGCTCGGGAATGTCTCCTCCATAAACATTTTATTCAACAACCCCAAAATATGAGCAAGAAACTAAGGAGTTGCATTCTTATAAGATTCAATTGGGATGCCATCTGACCCCGCAGCCGTATTATTCTTCATCCTGTTAAGCGATGTTAAAAGTTCACACAAAGTAAAAGGGGAGTCAAGCTCAGGTATTGAAATGTTTTGCAAAGCAAAACTAATATAATTCTGATCTGGATCTGGTAGCAGTAGACTTTCCAAATACGTTGCAAGGCAATCTACACTTATATTTAGTGCCGATGATGACTTGACTTACTCCGACCTCCTAATATCCGTACATTGTTCCAGAAAGACTTGGAATCCCTACATTCTACAAGCTTTTGAGCCACTTTTTTAAGATACAATTGTTTTTTTAACTCGCACAAATCTTTGTATATATTGTTTTGTTCAAGGTACAGTTTCTTGTATGCTTCACTGTTGGACTGTCTGAAAAGTTTTAAGTATGTAAAGGATTTCATGCTACATTTTTTACACTCTTCGTCATACCATTTTGATTTTGACCATGGTGATGTGGGACGAAAAACTTCAACTGCTGATTGCCTTACTATTTCAAGAGCTGAGTGTGTTGCTGATTCTACACATTCTGATAACCGACCACCAACAAAGCGCATTTGTTGATTAAGATTTCGCCTGTAAACATTTGCCTTTTTTTCAACCCATCTAAGTTTATCGCTTTCAACTAATTCTTCGCCTTGTGCATGAGTATTTTGGGAAAAGTACTCACAAGATACAAAAATCGGTAGATGATTTGAAAAATTGGCTGGGTGTACTTTAAAATTATTTATAAGGTCGATCCAATTACATTTCACTATACAATAATCTATAACAGAGCATCCTTGGGGTGATATAAAGGTATAATTTTCAATTGAATAACTATTTGAAACACCATTCAAAATAAAAAACCCAAAATCTTCAAAAAAATCTGACAATAACTTCCCGTTTGTGTTCAGACATTCATCTAATGAGTTTCTTGTGTAGGAGAATCGTGCATCATTCAAAACCGGAGAGTTTTGGAAACTGCTACTACGACCGTTAAGACCACCGATAATCATTAAAAGGCGAACCTATCAATTTGCAATTTTGATGCTCGGGTTTCTTTTTTGAAGTTTACTTTTAATTTTATTTAGTGCCTTCCTTTTTTTGCGGTTTATAAGAGATTGTTCTCTGTGAACAAAAATGCCTGTATTCTTGAGCTTTGGTGCAGCTACCATAATTTTGTTCGCAATCTCAGTGCTTTTAAAATTCAACACCTTTATTATTTTGCCGGTTATAGAATTCTTGAGTGTTATCGAGTCCCAAATCAGCATTTTCTCTTAGATCGAGAAGGCCTAAACAAGTTTGTTTAGCAAATTCAACCTTGTTTGCCTTATTGTCTGACGGAAACTGCATCACAACAGGTTTTTGTTTGTTTTACAAGAAAGAATTTCAATTTGTCTCTCCAGTGTTTGACAGTAATCTTCTACAAATGACAGGCGCTCTGAAAGTTAGGCGTTTTGGGACCGCAGCAGCTGTATATCAGTTAATATGGCCGCGACGTCGTCTTTTGTAGCAATATTTTTTAGATGCTCACTCAAGCATCCGTCCACAATAGATTTTAATTCATTGGATTGCAATGCCACTGCTGCCATTTCAGTTGTGTTTATTTGTACCGACCTTATACTTGGAGTATTGACCGGAGAAATTTCCGATGACGTTCTTTTAGATATAGGTACCATAAAGCAATTACCGTCTGAAGAGTCTTTGTCGTAGGTATAGAATTATAAAACGTGAATTCTCCTACCTAAGTAAACGAATTTCAGGATGATCACTTTTACAAAAAAAAATAATTATTTTTATCTACTTTTTACTGGATTAATTAATAAAAAATGTACTAACTTCAACTATATTGACTTTGTTGAGCTCTCTCTCTCTCATCCCTAAAGTATTATTTGAAGCCTTCTTATCACCTCCATATTGACTCCAGTTATATGAGGTATTACACCTGGTTCTGCAAAAATCTTCTCGATGTATTTCCATTGTTAGTGTTTCCAAATCCTTGTTTTTGTTTATCCACATCGAGTCCCATTTCCTCGCGAAATTTCTTTTGGATAACTTACTTCCTTATTTTTTCTGCCTCCTAAGTTCCAATACTTTCATCAATATTTTCTCCATCTTGTTTGAGTGTATATATGCAAGTATCAAAATGAATTCCATGGATCTGATTCTGGCATGTAATGGAGATATTCCATATTCGTAATTATGCTCATCATTTGTTGACTGTTCTTCATTGTTGAAGTTTTTTTGCGTTATTTTGCAAATGGGACATGACCATGTCGACTTTGTTTCAGTGATTTCATTCAACACTTTTCCGTCAATCATCGTTAAAAATAGCTCGCGGTTTATAAGAACTGTTGGAATTTTCTAGTAAGAAGAGGATAAAGAATTGAAAAGACCACGAGTTTAATATTTAGCGTTTAATTCAGGAATGACTTTTAAGTTTTTGATTTCATGTTTCTATGTTGGTACATAATTTAGGTTTACAATTTGTAATAGATTTAAGAATTATTAGGTGTTACCATCACTTCATAATATTTAATTATTTGTATTTTACATTAAGCTTGACTTTACTTAAGTTTTTAGTTAGAACATCGGCAATCATATTGTTTGTTGATATGTACTTTAAATTTATAAAGCCCTTTTGTATATCTCTCTTACAAAATGAACTTTGATATCTATATGTTTACTTCTCGCATGGTAAACTGGATTTCGGACTAACTGTTGTGCGCCTAAGTTATCTCCGTACAATACAATAGGGTTTGATGCAACATTTCCAAATCCAATATCGTCAAGAAGGTAGCGCAAGTAGAGAAGTTCTTTTGATGCTGACGAGAGCGCCATGTATTCGGCTTCGGTGCTGCTGAGTGCCACCGTGGGTTGTTTTTTGGATTCCCATGAAACTGCGCATTCAGCCAGAATAAAAACAAAGCCGGTAAAAGATCGTCTGTCACTTGAGTCTCCACCCCAATCGGCGTTGGCATACCCAATCAACTCAGTCGATGACTTTCTGAAAATAAGTTTTAAATTTATTGTTTTATTTAAATATCTAAGCAAATGCTTGACAGAAGTTAAATGTTCTTTATGCTGGTTCATATTGAACTGTGATAGTTTTATCACAGATTGTGATATATCAGGTCGTGTTGTCAGACTTATAAAGTTCAACGACCCTATAAGCGATTGATAAGTCTTTGTATCAATATTCGTACAGTTTGGGCATTTTGTACATCTATCCAGTTTCGCCCCTGGATCCAAAGGTGTGCTAGCTGGTTTACAATCTAGCATTCGAATCTCTGTCAAAAGTTCTGTGATTAACTTTGTTTGACCCAGTTTAATCGGACCTCTGTAACCTTCTCTCTCGAATTCCATCCCAAGGAAAAAGTTGATAGGGCCTTTGTCCTCGAGTTTGAACTCTGCAGCAATTTTTGATTTAGCATTGATTAGGTCTTCTTCATTTTTGAACGCAAGGATGATATCATCAACATAAATAACCAAAATGTTTATTATTTCCCGTCGACTCGATAAAGTATAAACGCAATTATCGTAAGAAGATCTTACAAAACCAATTTTCAGAAGGACACTATTCAGCTTTTGATTCCTGATTGCTTAAGCCCGTATAAGGCTTTGACGAGCTTGCAAACTTTTTTCGGTTGTGCTTTGCTAACAAAATTTTCCGGTTGTTCCATATATATATCTTGATCAAGCTCACTGTTAAGGTATGCGGAAGTTATATCCATTTGGTGCAAAAGCAGTTCAAACTCAACAGCCAAGGCAGCTACAAGCCTTATTGTAGAATATCTAGTGACTGGAGAGAAAGTCTCAGTGAAATCTTGGCCATATTTTTGACTACAGCCCTTCGCTACAAGTCTGGCTTTGTAGCGCTCTATTCTACTTTGTTTGTCCTTTTTAATTGTAAGACCCCATTTGGATTTTATCGCTTTACGATCAATAGTCAAATCTACTAGAGTCCAGGTTTTATTTTCTAATAATGAACGATATTCTGCTTCCATGGCATTTTGCCATAATTGAGTATCTCTACATCGAAGTGCTTCCTTAACAGTTTTTGGAATATTCTCGTAGTTTCACCAACATTCATCATAAAGTTTAAAGAATCAGATCTCTGTCTAGGCTTTTCTCTAACTCTAACTCTACCGCTTCTGAACTTGCTAACCCTAACCTGGTTTTCTATGCTCATGTCTTTATTTATACCGGAACTTGCTCCTGATTCTTTTTCTCCGCAGTCCTCGAATTCACCAATTTCGTCATCGGAAGAACAACTATAATCTTCTTCACCATCAGCTTCACTTTCGTCACCAACAACATCTCCTTCTTCATCACCAGCAACATCTCCTTCAACAACAGAATCTTTTGTAACAACATTTTCAACAGCCTTTTGTGGAAAAATATCAACAGCTTTTTTTGCAACAGCATTTTGTGGAGCATCATTTGCAACAACAATCTCATAGAGATCAACACCATCATCGTCTTGTTCCAGAGCATCTTCATATGCAGCTCCATCATCTTCAAGGTCAAATTCATAATCTTCCTTTTTAAGTAATTTAACTGGATTTTGGTCAGCCTCATCTGCTCCCGATGTTTCAATAAGGATGTAATCAGAATCTGTTGAAGACAGTTTTGATAGATTCTCAATAAATTTAACATCCCGGCTTATATGAATCTTACCAGTTTTAAGCTCATATAATCTATAAGCTTTAGCCTCATCTGAATAACCCACCATTAAACATTCTACGCCTTTTGGGCTAAATTTGGATTTACCTTTTTTTTTATCCAGCATGAACGCTTTACATCCAAAAATTTGTAAGTGGGATACGTTTGGTTTAAATCCAAACCAAGCTACGAACGGTGTTTGAAGTTCTAATAACTTTGTTGGTGACCTATTTCGAAGATAAACAGATGTGTTTATTGCTTCAGCCCAAAAACTCTGCTTCATCTGAGATGCGATCAGCAAACAACGCACCACCTCTACCAAAGTTCTATTTGCTCTCTCAGCGCACCCGTTTTGCTGTGGAGTATAAGGAGAAGTTAATTGATGTTGTTTACCATTGTTCTTTAGATAATCAAAGCTCTATTTATATATTCTCTGCCGTTGTCACTTCTCAAAACCCCTTATTTTATTACCAGTCTGTTTTTCTACTATAGTCTTAAAAGACTTAAAACAATTTAAAGCCTCACTTTTTTGACATAAAAAGTAATCGAATATCTTTCGAGAGTATTTGGTTAAAGTATTTTAAAAGTATTTTGCGCCTCCATTTGACACCTTCCTAATCGGTCCACAAATGTCTCTATGAACAATTGACAGCAATGACTTACTACGATTCTCTGAACAACTTATCGGCAGCAAGTTTATCAACAGCAACTTCATCGGTATTTGTATCATTTACAACAGCAATAAAATCAGCATGAACATCGTAACAATTTGTAGGTCCAGACAAAAAACCCATAAAACCAGCGATATTTTCACTGGCAATTATTCGTTTTTTAGTTTATAATCGAAACTTCGAACTTTCACACCCTTTGGCCAAAAATCATCACAACAAATGGAGTTTACGTATTCCAATGGGCATCCAACTTTAAAGTTCCCGAAACTGGGTTTAATTTCGTCGGAACCATCTCCTCGATTTTGTCTTGCCAACAGATTAAAACAAGCAAAAAGCGTAGAGCATACATTAGTTTTTTTTTGCGATATATGCAGCTATATGGTCCGGTGTTGTTGTTGCCTTAAAACTTGATATATGTAGCCATTTGCGCTTATAATACACCTGAAGACCAATATCCCCATCAATATTGCTATCATCACGAGGCTTAACAACAAAAGGCACACTATTTGTATTGTAAACAATCGGCTCTTGCAAATCCTTGTCTTGTACAGCATTAGCATCTTTTTCAATATGAGATTTGTTGCATTCATTTTCACCATTGACGTCTACATCTTCGGCCCCTTTTTCAGCAATAGAAGCAGTGAGTGGCAAAATATTAGAATGACTGAAGCTCTTTTTAACATTAGCTTTGTCGGCTGATGGAGAAAGAACAACAACTTCGACAACGTCATCACTCGAATTAACACCAACAGCGTTTACTTCACTCTGAGTAAGATCAGAGCGAGAAAGCGAATTCACTCCAACCACTGAGCAATTCGACGCAACTTCAACTACACCATGAACTTTAGTACCAGTATTAATGAAACGATCAGTGACATTTACTTTACTCTGAGCAATTGGAGAGTTTGAGAGTAAGAGCACTGAGTCATTTGATTGGGATGTAGATTTGGCTCGTTTACCAGTATTCAGTCTATTTGAGGGACCTGGATACGGGGAGGGAGATACAACACTGGGCTTAACCGAAATGCGATTTAAAGCAGGATATACTTACTTACTACTAACTTAGGTCCTCGGACCTATTACGTCCGTGATGTTTCCCTTACGGGACATAGGGCCTCCACTACACCTACGCGCCATCGTGTACGATTTCTTGAAATATATTTCAGCTCTCTCCAACTTTTCCCTAGTCGTGCCGATTCCTGTTCGACCGTTCTTCACCATGTACTTCTAGGCCGGTCCACTTGTCTTCCCTCCTGTGTGAGCGGGTTCCACTGCATTGCTTGAGATGCAATGCACCGATCGCCTTTTCGAAGCGTATGGCCAATCCACTGCCACTTTCTTCTTCGTATAATGGAGTCTATGGGCTCCTGACCCGTTCTCGCATGAAGTTCGGCATTGGAGATACGGTTGGGCCAGAAAATCCTCAAGATGTTTCGTAGACATCTATTAACGAAGGTTTGCAGCTTTCTAGTGACAGTGTCAGTGATTTTCCAAGTGCTGCAGCCGTAAAGCAGAACGGATTCAATATTGGAGCGGAACAGTCGTAGCTTGGTCTTTAAGCTAAAAGATTTGTTTCTCCATATTTTGGACAGCATTCCGAACGCAGCCTTTGCTTTTCTGATTCGGCTGTTTACGTCCAGTTCAGTTCCGCCACCCGTAGAGACAATACTCCCAAGATATTGGAAATCCTCTAACATCTCTACCGGTTATCCAGAAATATTTACTTGGATTGATGAGGAAGTTCCAAGGCTGATCCTTTTAGTTTTTGCCGAGTTGACCTTAAGCCCTACGATTTCTGCTTCTCTCTCCACCCTTGTTGTCATTTGATGGAGATCCATGATCCTATGAGAGAGTAAGCATACGTCGTCCGCGTAGTCCAGATGTTTGAGGTGAGGTTGCAGAGTCCACTGAATTCCACCATTTCCAATTGACAAAGCTGCGTGCAGTACGTCACTTATCACCAACAGGAACAGTATTGGTGACAGTATACAGCCTTGCCTAACTCCACTTTGGATTTCAAACTCCTCTGACAGCCTACCTTTGTGCAAAACGTGACACTTGGATCCATCATATGTAGCCTTGATAATAGCAATCAATTTATCTGGGATGCCCCTCCTGCGCAAAGCAAGCCAAATAAATTCTCTATTGACACTGTCGAACGCCTTTTCAAAATCGATGAACAGCAGGTGAAGTGGTGATCGATATTCAACGCACTGTTCAATGATGATCCGCAAGGTGTTGATGTGATCCACACAGGAAGATCCAGTGCGGAAACCTGCTTGTTCGGCGTCGAGTGTGTCTTAGAGGTGGTCTTTAATTCGGTCCAATACTATCCTTGATATTATCTTGGCGACTGCAGGCAGAACGCATATTCTTCTCCAGTTTTTGCACTGTGTAAGATCTCCTTTCTTTGGGAGCTTGACAATCATTCCTTTTTTCCGTTCTTCAGGAAAGCTCTCTGTTTCCCAAGCTCTCTTAATAAGTGGGTGCAGTAGCTCGCTCGATGTCGTTGGGGCTGCTCCTAAGAGCTTTGCAGGAATACCGTCAAGTCCAACCGCTTTGTTGTTCTTCAGTGCTTTGTTGGCGGTGATAATTTCTTCTTTACTGGGGGGGTACGGTGCGTATTCGGGAAATTGTTACTTCGGGTAGCTCAGTGGGAATAGGGTTCACTTCACTGGCGAAAACGTGGTTTAAAACCGCAGAAAAGTGTTCCCTCCACCTTATGAGCTGGTCCTCATCCGAAATTAGCAGGGATCTGTTTGTGTCTTTAACCAGGTGTTGTTTAGAGCTCTGGACACCAGTGAGCTCTTTGGTAATTCTGTAGACGGTCCTACTGTCACATCTACTAGCGGCTTCTTCTGCTTCTGTAGCCAATGCGTTGATGTAGTTACGCTTATCACATCGCACACTACGGTGAACTTCCCTCATCTTCATGCGGTACGTAGGCTCAAGCTCGTTTCTTCCTGCTGCTGGGGAAGCTGCGATGCGAGCTTTAAGGTGTTTCCTTTCTTCGATCCTTGCCCAAGTTTCGTCGGAAAGCCAAGCACTATTTCTCCCTTGCGCCCGGCCGACTATACTTTCAGCACCGGATATGAACACATTTTTCACAGCACACCAATGATTTTCGATGGATGTGGTTTCCGTGCTGCTGATTGCGTTCAATCCTTGTGAAAGGTGGTCCCCTAGTTGTTGGCGCACTGCGGGATCCTTTAGTCTATCTGTATTAAACTTGGGCATCCGAGTGTTTCCTTGGGATCTCCGAACTGCAGCTGTACGCAATCTTACGGTAGCAACCATCAGATGGTGGTCCCGGGCTATTCCCATGTCAGCACCTCTTCTGTTAAGGACGTCCTGGAGACTGCTTCTAAAACGCCGGCTGATGGCGAAGTGGTCAATTTGGTTGGAAGTTGCTTGTCTGTCAGTCGACACCCAACTGACTATGTGGCACGTCTTATGCTCGAACATGGTCCCTCCAATAACAAGGCCGTTGGCGTTGCAGAAATCGACAAATCGTTCGCTATTGTCGTTTCGGTTACCAACACCATGTTTTCCCATGACATGCCTTAGCCCAGTGTTGTCATTTCCAACCTTGGCATTTAAGTCTCACATCACCATAATTATATCACCTCGTGGAACGCTATCATAAGCAACACTCAGCCGGTCATAAAAGACCTCCTTCTCCTCGTCAGAAGAGAGCAAAGTTGGGGCGTAACACAGTATGATGGTGACGCGACGTACTCTAGTACGGAACCTGGCTTTCAGGATCCTGTCACCTAAAGGCTCCCAGGAAATTAAGCTTTTGAGAACTGTTTTGGAAAGCAGCAATCCAACGCATAGAATAGTACAGTGTTACGGGTTGGTGACTTAAACTTCCCCGAGCCCAGCCATTTAACTTCACTTATCCCTAAGATGTCCATCCTATACCGCATGAATTCCTTCTCTACTTGCAGGAATCTGGCATTCTGATGACCTTCTTTTCCATTGTCAAGAAGCGTCTTCACATTCCAGAAACCAATCTTTTTCCGGGTACAATAGTTAAAAGTCGTCAACGAGTTATCATTAATTATCCGAGGCGTAGTGTTGGTTTCGGTAGATGGTTGATTTCAGTTACGGAGAATGCTAACCACCGTAACCTATCCTAGAAAGCTAGGCCTTTTCGCACTTGTAATTTTGGCCTATTTATGTATATTGGGATACACAAATAGTTGCCCGGGGACCACCACGAGTGTTATGCCGCGAAATAAAAGATTGTTTGCGTTCTAGTTTTATATTAAATAAAGAAGGTATCTTTATTGGTTCGAGTTTTACTTAAGACCAACCACAGATTTATTCTTATACTTACATACATATATATATAGATAAACAAAATGCATCAAATATGAGATTCATATTGGATGCTCAAGCAAGATACAAAATTGATGTGCTATGCATAAACATTCTGTCTTTGAAAACTGTGAATTTAATGATGAGACGTTTCGGTCCTCACTTGAAATATAAACAAAGTTGAAACAACACTTGAAGAGTATTATGTTACTTTGATTTGAACAGAGAACTCTAGGATGAAGAATAAACATTCAAAACGAAGAATGTGCAGACTACTATAAAATTAAATTTATTATCATGCTTATGCATAACACCTCCCCTCTTAAAATGAAAATTATATTTTTTTAACAATTAATTTTCTTCAACTTCAAAATCGTTTACTTTGAATACATTTGAATTTGGTCTTCTTATTACAGTTTTATTTTTTCTATTATCATAGTAATGTACAATTTTTTCTCTTTCAATTACAGGTTGTTTATTCTTTTTATTAAAACAATTGCGAAAGATGGTAATACCACTTCCCTTAATACATTTTAGAAAACAGTAAATTATTGTTACAATTATTATTATTCCGCTCATTCCAAATAAAACACCTTGAGTATGAGGTGGTATGTCTTTCAATTTTTTAGATATATAACTTTCTTGATTTTTTATTTCAATTGTAAAATCTTGTAATTCATTTAAATTTTTAAGCTTTAGTTTTGGTAAATTGATATTTTCATAATCTAATTCTTTTAGTTTTACATTAATACAACAGTCCTCGGGTACTGGACGATATACATCTTTATTTTCTATTGTAATTTCTTGATTGGCAGTTTTAAGTCTTGTTTCTATTGTTTCGAAGGTACAATCATTTTTTAAATTTATAATTCCAATATGATTTATAAATCCTTCTTCATTATATTTGCTTTTTGAACAATTACATTTATATTTTGTTTCTTCGCTTAAGGCAAATAAATATTTATTTTCTGCGAGTTTATGAAAAATTTCGATATGATTGGAAACTTGTTTTAAATTACAATTACTATTTATTCTATTCATAAAAATAGCCAATTCACAATCTTTATCTAGAACACTATTTTTGAATTCTAATTGATTACAAACAAAATATTTATCAATTTTCTTACAATCCTTTAAAATATTATTACTTAGGATATATTCTTCTTTATTTTCTTTGATTATAAAATATTTATGTTTCTGTTCTAAAATATAAAAATTTCCTTTTGGTTTACCATATGGTAAATTAATCATCTCATAAACTTCTGATTTTGAACTCTCTAGTAATGGAACTGATAAAATTATAACAAATCTATCCTTCTTTAAATAGGCGTTTGGATTTATTTCTTTCATTATATGACTATATGATTCTAAACTTGGTGTGAATAGCATTACGTTTTCTTTATCACTTTCTTTCAATAATTGTATGAAATGTTTCGGTTCGATTATAATCGGGTGGATAACATTATCCTGCAGGAACAGAATTGCTTCCGTTATTTGATTGATTGTCGTTTCAGTTTGACTTATTAGAAAATAAATTCTAAGTTTAAACTCTGTAAAATATTCTTTTAATGCAAAATACTTCCTATCTTTATTAATTTTGTTCGAAATTACCTCTAATGTTTTACTTAAAGTGTTTGTTAAGTTTCCCAATTCATAATATGCATTCTTTAAGACCATATTCTGTTTGTTTAACCCATCTAAAACTCTTATTTCTTCTTGCTGACTCTTATGTATATATTCACTGTTTTCTTTGGTTATTATAATAGCATCTTCATAATGTTTAGCGTCTTCGCTATCTAAAGTTCCGAATAGAACTTTAAGACCTGACCCTACTATGTTTAATAAACCTCTTTTATACCTTTTATAACTTGTATCTACCCCAAGTAAATGGTAAATAGTGTTAAAATCTTTTCTTAAGCTTGCAATCTGTATTTTAGTTTTCCTTATAAATTCTACGCATTCTGGAATTTCAATAAAACAGTTATCATTTACAATGGCCACAAAGTTAGTTATTACATCTATTTGATCTGCCACTTCACGAAGGTTAATATTGTTTACCATACAGATTTTTCCACTTTGTTGTCTCAATTCTCCAATATTTTTGAAATAGATGCCATTTGAGGGAAAGTTCTCCCATATATTACTGAATACGCCATTTAAAATGAACAAAAATCTGCAAATAAAACTTGTCAGTTTTTAAAATGTTTTATTTTGCTTTTATTATATTTAATAAATTGGTTATTTCTTTTTATGACTACGGAGTCTCCTATAATTCTAAGTATTTTAAAGGGTCCAGAGAATTTTTCTCCAAACTTATCCCTTTTGTCATTCTCTACTAAAATTAAATCCTTAACTTCAAAATCTTTAATTTTCCTACCTAAATTTTGGTCGTACCTTTGTTTTGATTTTAATTTATTTTGAAGCTGTGTTTCCTTTACTTGTTTTTGGATTCTACATAATTTTAATTGAAGTTCTTGAGTGTAATCTGTATTTGTTTTATATTTAAGAGTTCCGAAATCACTAGGTGGATTTGCTTTCCTACCAAATACAATTTCGTAAGGTGTAAAACCTGTACTATTATGCTTTGAAGTATTATAACAAAATGAAGCGTATTGAAATAATTTTGCATATTCCGGTTTAGTTCTATCTTTTATCATTGTTCTTAAATATTCTCCTAGTCTGGCATGTGCTCTTTCAGCAGATCCATTGCTTTGAGGGTAAGCACTACTCGTTCTCAAGTGCTTTATTTTAAACATTTTACACAGATCATTCATTACCTCATTAATGAATTCTCCTCCGTTGTCGGTTAGAATTATTTTTGTAATTCCGAAATACAATATCCAATGATCTATAAACGCTCTGGCTACAGTTTCACTTCTTTTATTCTCTATTGGGATAAATTTTATATATTTACTTAAGTCGTCTTGAATTGTTAAGCTGAATAAAGTTTTGTTCCCTTCTTTATATGGACCAGTAAGATCCATGTCTACTTTTTCTAATGCGTAATTAGCAGTAGACGTTATTTTCATGGGGTTTTTCCCGGGATGCCTATTAATTTTCTGTTTTTGGCATTGTACACATTTAGTTATGTAATCAATTACATCTTTATTTAATCCTTCCCAATTAAATCTATCTCTTATTTTTGCTATTGTTACCTTTTGTCCTCCATGACCTCCCAAAAAACTTTCATGGTTTTCTCTTATAATTTGTTTTCTTACCTCTAAATCATTTATAATTTGTATATCTTCTAAAAAATTTTCGTTTATATTCTCTTCATTTACGTTTCTTTCAATTACTTGATTATTATTATGTCTGTTGACATTTACTTCTACTTCTTGATTATCAGATATTTCCCTTTCACGTAATAAATTCTTATTCAGTTTCTCTGTAACCACTTTACTCGTGCATGGTTCTTCTAACCCATATTCTTCTTCATATATTTGTCTTAGAACGTCTTCATTTTCTTCGTCTGAGGAATCATTACCAAAGATTTCTTCAATTAACTCTTTAGTTTTTTCGTCTTCCCTAGTCATTACTGGGTACGTATTTTTTTCGTCTTGAACTATATATACATTTCTACTTAGTTCATCGGCAACAACATTATCAACACCTTTCTTGTATTGTATTGAATAATCATATTCTTCTAATTTTAACCTCCATCTAATAAGACGACTTCCTGGATCTTTTACGTTGAATAACCATGTCAAAGGACGATGGTCAGTTTTTATTTTAAACTTCTGCCCATATAAATAAGGCCTGAAATATTGAATCGCCCATAAAATAGCTAAGCATTCTTTTTCCGTTGTACTATATCTACTTTCTGCATTTAGATTTCTGCTAATGAAATGAATTGGCAAGTCTTTATTTTCTTTTTCTTGGGACAATATTGCCCCTATGCCATTATTGCTGGCATCTGTAGTTACGATAAAAGGTTTTTCAAAATCCGGATATTGTAGCATTGTGAAATTTTTCAATTCACATTTCAATTTATCAAACGCGATTTGCTGTTCGTTGTCCCATTTCCAAAATGAATTTTTCTTCAATAATTTATATAATGGTGAAGCTATTGTGCTAAATCCTTTAATGAATTTTCTATAATAACCTATCATACCCATAAATGATTTTATACCTTTAGCATTCTTTGGACTTTGTAAATTATTTATTGCTTCGACCTTTTTTAAATTCGGTGCAACTCCATTACTCGTTATATTATATCCCAGGTAATCTACTTCCTGTTTAAAAAATTCAGTTTTATCAATTTGAATCTTCAAATTACTTTTCTTGAGTCTGTCAAATATTACTTTAAGTCTTTCAGAATGTTGTTCTATTGTTTCTCCAAAGACAACAATATCATCCATATAAACAAAACAGTCTTTTCCCTGTAACCCATCAAGAACGTTATTCATTAACCTCTGAAAACAAGCTGGAGCATTCTTAAGACCGAATGGCATCCGAAGAAATTCAAAATGTCCATAAGGTGTAGAAAATGCAGTTTTCTCAATACTATCTTCATCAAGTGGAATTTGATGAAACCCAGACTTCAAATCTAAGGTTGTAAAGAATTTTGCATTTCCTAGCTTATCTAAAATGTCCTGTATGTTGGGAATAGGGTAATTGTCCGAGACATTGATTTCGTTCAACTTACGAAAGTCTATCACCATCCTCCATTTTGGAATTTTACTGGCATCCAACTTTTTTGGAACTACCCATAATGGACTTGACCAAGGTGAAATACTTTGTCTTATAATATTTTCATCTAAAAGTTTCTTGAATTGTTTATCAACCTCTGCTTCATGTACTTTAGGATATCTGTACGTTTTTGCATTAATAGGTATATCGTTAATAGTACGAATACTATGTTTTATAGCATTAGTTTCAGATAGACTTTCACCTTCTAAACTATATCTTCATATTCCCTTATTATTTCTTTTAAAGAATCTATTTGTTCTTTTTCTTTTAAATGTTCAACCCTTACTTGACTCCATATTTGTTTAAATTTTTTCGATTCGTTTTCCTCATTATAAAATACACCTTTAGTATAATTTTCTTCAATCTGTTGGCCTTTGGTGTTTGAAATAACTAATGCTTCACTATTATCTTTGATACTATCAGAATTCAGTGACGTTATAGACACGCTTAAAGAGTTACATCCTTTAATCTGTTGGTCTATGCAGTTTGAGTATTCTTTCATATTGTTTTCATCTTTATATAATAACTTTATACACTCATTTTCATTAGTGAGTGTTTGTTCTCTACAATTGATTATGTATTTAAAAAATTGTAAGAAGTCACTACCTATTATTCCATCGTAGTAATTAATCACATCTATGGGAATTATGTGAAAACTAAACTCATTTAAAATACCTCTGGTAAATTCAATTCCTTTAGTAGCAGTTCCCATACTGTATCTGCTACTTTTACCTATTCCTCTTAAAGTTAAACTTATATCTGTACGTAAATCTTTTTCGAAAATACAATTCTGTTTCAACAAGGATACTGCTGCTCCAGTATCGATTAATATGTTATATGGTTTATTTTTATAAATCATTACTATATGAGGACTTCCTGACATAATCGCCGAGATAGTTGCCTCATTAACTATTCGGGTTTTCGAAAATTTTGATTTTTACTAGTTTCTTTACTTTGAAATGGATTTCCCTTACTATAATCTTGTTTTTGTTTTGGATTTTGATATTTATTGAAATCCCTTTTATTCTGGTAAGATTTGTTGCTTTTTTGATTATAATTTTTGTTTCTAAAGCACTCTCTGGACATATGGCCCAATCGACCACAACTATAACATTTAACCGAAGTATGGTTAATTTTAATTAAATGCCTATCTGTGTACTCTTTAGTGTTAAATTCTTTGGATTTAACATTATAATACCCTAATCTGATTTCTTCCTCCATAGCTAATTGACTTGCTTCGGAGAGGGTTTTTGGACGCTGTGTATTCACAAAAGTTCCAATTTCTCTTTGTAAACCCGCAATAAATGCGTTAAGCATATCTCTTTCAATGCCCAACATTTGACCGTCATAAGTTGGGTCTTCTGACTTTTCAGTAAAGAGGGCTTGAATCCTTCTTCCCGTTAAAGTTTCACATCTTTGTGTGAATTGAATTACGCTCTCATTTAAATTTTGACGAAGTTTCGTCATTTCTAAATGAAGTTGCAAGCTAGAATGAGTTTCTCTGAAAACTCTATTCAGTTCATATTTTAACTCTTCCCAAGTATTTATTCTTTTGTTCATTAAAAGAATTTCAGCGTTACCAGAAATTTTGCTTTTTATTACCGCAAGAAGTAACACTCTTTGTGACGGAGATGCTAACTTCATTGCATTTTCGCAATTTTGTATAAAATTGTGTGCTTTCGTAGCTTCACTATTAAAATTCGGGATAATTTTTATAAGGTCACTTAGATTAATATTATTTATTGGAGTTGGGTCGGTCGAGAAATTATTTGAATTATTCAAATAATTCCTATTATCTGTTTCTAACCGTTTATTGATCGGGAAATTATTTGGGTTTATCAAATAATTTTCCTCGTTGGTCATGTTATAACTTCTTTCATGCTTATTATTATTTCCTAACCGGTTCCTTGATCTTTCTTTTTCCTCATCTTCTAATAATATTTCTTTTATATTCTTTCTTTTAGGAATAGCTCCCGTTTCTTTAATTTCCATATCTCTAATTTTCTCAATTGCATCTTCCACTAAAGGTGGTGTTTCTTCTTTATTTAAATTTTCTTGATCTTCTATTACGTGAAAAAATAACTGTCTTCTATAAATATTATTTTTATAGAATACCATGTATTCTTCTTCGATTTCGTTTTGGCTTATTTTATTATTTTCCAAAATCTGAGTTAAAGTGAAGGATAATATAGTTCCACTTTCTTTAGTTATACAAGTAAATTCCCTACCAAGTAATTCCTCGCTAAATTCAAATTCAGATCCTGACTTTGACATTTTTATAAATTGTATTAATTTTCGTTTTTTTTTTCTTTTTTTTTTTTTAGATTTTATTCGTTTTTATATTGAACAAGGCGTTATGTGCTTCGTTTTGTGCCTCTAAAATAACCTGTTTGATTTTTATGGCTTTATTGACCAAATATTTTTGATTTTTTCTTAATTGTAATACACTTTTATTTTTATTTTCCTGCTCTATTTCTTCTTTAGTTAAATCTCTTTTCTCCTGTTCTGACATTTTTTTTTTTTTTTTTCACTTATTTTAACATTTTGTGTACTTAAATAACTTACATTAAAATTTTCATCGTTGTTTTTCTTGGTGTCATGCTCTCCTATTTTATGGCTGGTTTTCCTTTAAAGTTCTCTCGAAATGATGGAAATGATGATGATCCTAATCACTGAATTATTTTAGTTGTACAGTCTAATAGGATGGTGGGAGTACAAATGTATATTATTTTTTTCTTTTCAATGGGACTTTATTTAAAACTTCCGAACACAACTAGTAACTTTTATTTCTTTTATCGATTTATTGATACACCCAAAGATTTTAGGGTTGTATTTCGACTGACATGTTTTTAGTTCTTTTATTTCTATCGATTTATTGATACACCCAAAGATTTTAGGGTTGTATTTCGACTGAAATATTTTTAGTTCTTTTCACGATTTATTAACTCACTCAGAGGAATTTAGGGTGGAGTTTCGCGTATGAGCTAAATAATGTTTTTTTTTTTTTTTTATTGTGTTTTTAAATATTTAATTTAAAATTTCACCGCTGCCACCAATTTTTTTGTTATGCCGCGAAATAAAAGATTGTTTGCGTTCTAGTTTTATATTAAATAAAGAAGGTATCTTTATTGGTTCGAGTTTTACTTAAGACTAACTTACAAAAATTGAATGTGGAAATATCAACCACAGATTTATTCTTATACTTACATACATATATATATAGATAAACAAAATGCATCAAATATGAGATTCATATTGGATGCTCAAGCAAGATAAGAAATTGATGTGCTATGCATAAACATTCTGTCTTTGATTACTGTGAATTTAATGATGAGACGTTTCGGTACTCACTTGAAATATAAACAAAGTTGAAACAACACTTGAAGAGTATTATGTTACTTTGATTTGAACAGAGAACTCTAGGATGAAGAATAAACATTCAAAACGAAGAATGTGCAGACTAATATAAAATTAAATTTATTATCATGCTTATGCATAACACGAGGAGGTAAAACAAGCACTTCATCGTGACTCATTGTTGCGCTACTGGCCCAGACCAAGTTCTGAACAATCAATAGTTTCCCGATCAGGCACTATGCAGGAGATGGCTGTGCAAGAATATTGTTTTTTATATGGTAAATCGGTTCATTGCCCTTTTTGATTCTTTGGTTTTTAGTATTAAGTCTCATATCCCTACTAACATCTAAGAGATCATTGTCTTGGGTGTTAGTTTTTTGTAAAATAAGATTAGGTTGATGATTCAATTTAAAATAATTTAATTCACTCAAAAACTCATGTAGAAGTTTAAAATGATTGTTAATCTTTTGAATGCACTCAAACAACGCAAAGCTTTTACAATTATCACATTTCCAGATTAAATTAGCATGAGATTTTAAAATAACGACCCACAGCAACAACATCATTATCATCACAGCAAACTTTAGAACACGCAGCATCGCAACACCGACAAATGCAGCTACACTCTTAGAGACACAAGCCCCACGAGCATCGAAACTTTTTTCACCCGCAGCAAGTGCAGCTCTGTCCCTAGCTAGCCGCTTCCAGTTGCGCACACCGAGTGCTTTGATGTCGTCATCCACTTGTTTGCGCCACCTGTTACGGGTTCTTCCTCTGCTGCGTACCCCATCGGGGTTGGATTCGAAGACTCGTCGGGCAGGTGCGTTGCTGTCCATACGCTCCACGTGCCCCAGCCATCTCAACCGCTGTATGTTCAGCTTTTTGAACAGGTCAACGTCGCTGTATAGCCCGTATAGCTCGTCGTTGAAACTTCTCCTCCATACTCCTTCGATACACACCGGACCGAAAATCACACGAAGAATCTTACGTTTTACTTTAAAAACTGACAAACGAGACTCAGCTGTGTGTGTTGTGTGATAAATCAATAAAATAATTCTTCTGTTGATTGGACTCTTTTTTTTTTATTAATTTCTTTTAACATTATAATAATTATGCAGTTGCTTTGTAGGTTTTTGAATTCACAAATAAAATTAAAAATATTTGAAACAAAAAATACGTCGATTTTTATTTATTCCATGAATTATTCCATTCACTCACATCGTTTTGTTTTTGTTGATACAAGGGTGGTGCTTATTTGGTAATTTTTAAATTTCAATTGTATTTTCCCGTGAAAGTGATGAAGGTGATTCTTTGTATAAATTGATTAAAATAAGGCATGCCGTCGAGCATTTGCGACAAATTTGATATAAAATCCTTAAATCTTGCACATTTTGTAAGCATATTCTATAAAATAAAGTGTAGACAAAAATAATCTTAGTTTTATTTAAACTATAATTCAATAAAAATTTACAATTAATTAACAAAACCACCATTATTGATTGTTTTACTTAATTTTATAAAATATTTTGACAGTCAGATTTCAACACCTCAAACATAATAAGCGCCCTCCTAAAATCTATCTACATTGTTGTTGTGTGTGAGTCAAAGTGACATTCCGATACTAAACAACCCTTATGTAGGCCCTATACAACCTCCAAACGCGTTTAGCTTATGTTGCCTCTATTCAACGTTGCATAAGTTTATGAATAAGGTTTTTGCGTTCAGAGGCATTATAAAGAGTGCATAGCGCTATGCACTCAATATAATTCGTTAATGCATAAGGCTGATAATGTTTCTATGACCACTTGCATTTTTAAGGACATAATAAAAAAAATTCAATTTCAGCCATAAATTAATAAAAATAACCTTTAATAAAATCTCTCTAAACCCCAAATAGGCAAAAACTGGCAGCTGATTTTCTTAGTAAATGTTTCAGAAATACTCAAAGATTTATTTTCCGTTGAGTTTAGACCGAGGACTCTTAAGGGTTTTTTTATAACTCAACTTAAAGTCAAAAAATAGAGCCAAAAAAAGTTTTCGGAAAATCTTAAAATTTTGCAATAAAAAAAATGCATCATAATTGTAACATAAAAGGTCCTTTTTACAAGCACAAATAAAAAAATATAATTTTGAAACTAGGTTTTTAGATTTTATCGCCGAATCTCTGAAACTAAAAAAAATATTTTTTCTTCGATTTTAAAAATAAGGAAACTTTGACTACCTGTATCACCCGAATCCTTCGACCGATTTTAAAATTTTTTTCGGTTTTTGAAGCTTCCAATATTCCCTATTACAGTTAATAAATTAGTTTTGGATTTTAAGCACACAAAAAATTTAATTTTGCAAGCACTTTTGCAAAAAGGCGCCACAGTGCGTCGGCAAATAACACAAAAATTATAGTGCCCTTTTGAATCAAAACCAAGTAAAAACAACAAGAAAATAACTGTATTTAATATGACTTTATAGGTTTACAGATAATTAGCCGAGATCAATCAAAATGCATTCTGCACAGCTGAAGAGCCAACTAGCGATTGATCGGTTATATAAAAACAAAGGTTCTTTGTTTATTATAAAAACAAAGCCTCTTTGTTTATCTCCTCCACCCACCTCTCTTCGTCCACGTTATTGGGTTCCGAAGCGTTTGTTAAGTATGTCGTTCTTTTTCTTACTCTAATCTACATTCATGTCTATAACTTTTTTCTCACAGCGAATTGAGACTCGCCGCCATATAAACAATTGATCCTTTGAATACCTTTTCAATGATATATGACACATTGTTATTGGTCTGAGGGCCAGCTCCCATACAAAAATTGCAATTGTCCTTTAATTTTAGCATTTTTTGTTTTAAGGATTATATCGAAAAGATGAGAGTTTGATGTCAGACTCCAAAATACAAATAATGGATTTGCTAAAACTTTGTTTAACGAAAACATTATACACGAGTTTGATAAAAAAAAACTCATAATAACGTACACTGCCAATAGTCCACGAATATACGGACTACCAAAAATACATAAAGAAAATATGCCTTTAAGACCTATTTGTGCTTCAACCTCTGTTACATGCTACGAACTTTCCAAATTTGTGGTAAAAATTCTTAAGAAATTGACGGAACAATCAAAGTTTAATGTCAACAATGGGAAACATTTTATTGAAGTTGTTCCACCAATGACCGTAGAAGACGATGAAATTCTAGTACCGTTTGATGTTGTTTCCTTGTTCACGAATATTCCTGTTCATATGATACTGGAAATAATTGAGACAAAATGGAATGATATAAAACAGCATACTAAAATAACAAAGTCTCTGTTCATGGAAATACTCCGTTTTTGCATTACTGATAATAACTACGTAGAGTTTGAAACAAATATATTTTAACAGAAACAAGGTGTACCTATGGGTAGCCCTATCTCACCAATAATCGCGAACATTGCAATGGAAGCCTTATTAGAAGATGTCATTGGTAAACTGACCACCAAACCAAAAATCAGTACTAAATACGTCGATGACCTATTCGCCATCATAAAATCCGACAACATCGATGTCATACTTGGCGCCTTAAATTCTTTTCATAGTCGTATCTAATTTACGGTAGAGGTAGAGGAAAAAGGAGAACTACCTTACCTCGATGTTAAAATTGTAAGACATGACGGGAAATTGATATCTGATTGGTTTAAGAAACCTACTTCCTCTGGCAGACTGATAAACTTCCATTCCAAGCAACCAAAACAGGTTATATTTAATACCTCACAAAATTTTATCAACAGAGTCCTTGATCATAGTAATATTATTTTTCGTCAAAAAAAATTTAAAATTTAAATATTGTTCCAATTCCTTCCACGCACATGTCATCAACAGGTTGATAAGCAATTATCATAACAAGAACGGTGCTACTCACGAAAATGACCCTCCACTTGTTGTTTATAGAAGTGCATTATATGTATATCCCATCCCTCTCTACTCATATAAAAGCTGCAAATATTGGCAACAAAGAGATAAATGCCATTCATATGAAGCCGCGACCTGCGTCTGCAAACTGCGAATGGTCGCAGAACTTCATATTTCATTCACCTGAGTGGTCGCAGAGAACTGCGAACTGTCCAAACCAAACAACACGAGTAACACCAGATATTTTTTTTTTAGGTTAAATTCGAGCGAATAATTTGTTCGTAGCTTTGTGGAATGCGTCTTGTATTTGTGGACTGCGAATTTTCATTTGACAGTTCACACGTCGCAGTTGTTGGTCGCGCCGAAAATATTAAAATGGTTTTTTTTTTGTAATTTCAAGTAATTTAACGCAATATTTTCTGTTTAAATTTTTAAATATTGTTATTTGTTTCATTTGTTAAACAACTAAAATAAGAATAAGTTGATACTTGCTTCAGAAATAGCTTTAAAAGAATTATTCGCAGACGCAGTTCGCAGATTATATGAATGGCACTATAACAAGAATAGCTTTTAGATCTGCCAATACCCTCAAAACTTTGTTGTTCACTAATACAAAGGGGAAGATCGATAAACTGGACAAGTCTGCCGTTGTCTATAGGATCAATTGTCTGGTGGGAAGAGGAATTGATTGCTCATCGGTGTATGTAGGTACACCCAAACAAAAGCTTCGCAATCGTCTTTCAGGCCAACGCTCTGATTTAAACAACGGGGGATCTCAAAAAACTGCACTCGCGCTTCATTGTATAGAGGAAGAACACAAACCTGACTTGGACAATGTGGGAATATTGGAAGTTGAGAGACACCATAATAAAAGAATGTTGCTGAAAATGTTGCACACCAACAACACTGAGAGTGCAATAAACAGAATATCTGATTGTGATAGTCTCAGCATCATATATAACCAGCTGATAAAGAAAAAATAAAAACAGTAGACTCAAAAAGAAAACTACGGACAGTAGTGTATAAATTATAAAAAAAAATCAAATTTGATAATTTTGTGAAAAGTAATGTTAATTCTTTTGTAATTTTATTTAAATTCCGTTTAAAACAATTTAACAATTCTTATAGGTTTTATTGATAATTCTTTTATCTTAATTGTGGAAATGTGAGAAAAATTAAGTCTGTAATCTAATTTTTGTTGCAAGTGTAATTGACATTTGTATAATTTTTATACAAGAATGAAATATTGTTATATTTTTGCAATAAAAAAGGCCAGCTGAAGAGTGTATTCATGCTCGAAACGTCGCTTACCATTTAACACAGTCTTTTTATTGACCTGGAGCCTGCATAAAAACTTCTTTTATACGTACAGAGAGATCACCAATAAATTCCTATATTAGATAATTTTACTGCTTCTGTTGTTGCATTTATTAATCGAGTCACTCAGATAAATAAAATATTTAAATTTATTATTGATAGATTTTATTTAAATAAGAAATGTTTAATTGAATAAAAACTTTCGCACCCAAATAAAATCCAACCACAAAAAAAAAAAAAAAAATGAGAATTGTGAACTGTCAAAGCGAAGCCAGAATAGAAAATAGATAGCCAAATCACAATCACGCGTTATAGCCTTTTCACACCAAACCCAAAACCGGGATTTCGGCAATTGGTTTATAGCCTTTTCACACCAAGCCCGAAACCCGGTTTTCGCGAAAATATCGGATTCGGCTGAAAACCTTAATCGAAAACACATGTTTTCCCATACACTTTCGCAGGTCGCAGTTGTTGGTCGCGTAGAGAATATAAAAATGTGTTTTTTTTTGTAAGTTTAACTAATTTAACGCAATATTTTCTATATAAATGTTTAAATATGATCATTTATTGCATTTGTTAAAAAAGTAAAATAAGTATAAGTTGATATTTGCTTCAGAAATTGCTTTAAAAGAATTATTCGCAGACGCTGTTCGCAGCTCATATGAATGGAACTTTAGGTATGCACTATACGACGATAGGAGAAAAGCAAGTTCTGTTTATGGTGAGTACTTTCCAGTCCATTTTCAGCATCTGCTTTTGCACGGCGACTTTTGAGCCATTACATCGAAATTTGTTAGATTATTGCGACGGTGAGTTCAGATTTTGTTCTCGTTTGAACTCATTTAATTTCAAAAATAGGCATGACTCAAAAGTCGTCGTCCAAATGCAGATGAGATAGCACAGATGCAAAATCTACAAAGTTGCGAGATTGTACACAGACTTTTAATTAATTTGTATTATTACTTTTCTAGTATGTGTAGGTATAAATATGAAAACAAAATGTTATTTCGATGTCAAACATCCCTTAACTTAATGAGATACCCGCTAGTTTTAATGTACGTTACTGCTCTGTCATCTTCTCCACTCGCTCATGGGTGCATGGTAATGCCTTCTATACCTACAAGACTAAAATTTTCATAAACCCAAATGTTTTTTTTCTCAAGTAGATATATGTACCTATGGGTAGACCTAATATAACTAACAGTTCTGAACTAAATGCTCGGTAAAGCAATTTCGCGGGACTCGGTCACTCACTTTTTTCTTATCATGCATTCATCGATAAACATTAAAATTTTTACACACCAAAAATTAAAATAAAAACAGCGACACTTGCTTCTCCATTTCCCGTAAGGAAATTATGAGAAATTAATTTAAAGAAAGAGATCTTTTATTCTGTCAAATTCCTATCTTGTCAAAGCCCGAAGCCTGAAGCGATATTCCGTTTTGGGGACGCCGTTTTGGGGTCGCGCTTAATGACACATGATAGGTATCGTAAAGCCGCTAAAAAGCCTGTCAAAGTCTGGACCGGCAATGTTACGACTACAAATATCGCAAAAATCTGAACGTTAAACCAAATCCTTACGTCAAAATGTATCGCCTACGACAATCTTTGGTATCAATACAATTATGAAAGGCTTTCATTAGTTTCTCTATTTGTTCAACCGAAGTACATATATGGGTTACTGGCCTGGCGGATCACAGGTCTATGGAATAGAAATTTTGCAGGCAATCCATCATGACCTGCTCTGCCTACCTCTTTGTAGTATCCTTCGATATCTTTCGAGACACCATTATGGATGACAAGACGCACATCAGGTTTATTAATGCGCATACTAAAAATGCTTTTGTCGCAACCACTACAAGAATGCGATCATGGTTAAATTCATCGTAGGTTTCTTGACGATTTTTAAGAGGTAATCCAGTATTATACACACAGCAGAGCTGACCGTTTGTAGATTTTCTTTTTTCGTAATGTTTCTTCTAATGTCTCACATTTCTTTCGCTGTTTCTCTTGTAGGATTTTTAAATCTTTTACGGTTTGAACGAAGATATCTTGCAAGGCTTCTAGGTTAAGTTCGATCCTTTCATAAGAAAAAACTTGGTGATGGCTGGAGAACAAAATATATATTTAATACAATCTTACCTGTTTCAGTTCTTCTAGATATTAAGACATCATTTTGGTTGTTGGTTTTTTTTATTTATTTCTTTATTGTGGGTGTGTAAAAATTAATTTTGTTTCCAAGTTTCTGCGGATTGTTCTAATCTAACTGTCAAAACACGCGTTCCAGAAGATTTCATTTCAGAATCTTCTGCTAGGGATACTTTCGCGAAAATAATTTTACGAATTAAAAGGCAAACTTTTTTCGAAAATAATAAAAAATACAGGCCGAAACTAAAATTTATAAAATTATTTTGTTATCGCAATAATTAAAGCAACAACAAATGTCAAAAAATCCACCACTCGGTTCTCAGTTTTGCTCATTCATGGAGGTAAAGGGTAAATACGCATTAAATTTCAAGGGTTTGCGTCTACTTTTGGATTACATTTTATTTATTTTCAACATATATGGATTTATATACCTGAAGCAATAAAAGGCTATATAAAATAGAGTTTTTGCTTATAAACATTTAGAAACATCAATTTTATTGACAAAATATTTTATTTATTATTTTTTAATTTAACGGATTCCCTTTTTTGAATATCTGAGCGCACTTATTCACCAAATTGCTCACTGAGCAAAAATCCGTTTTTGTACATACAAAGATCGTTTTCCCATTTAAAATGTATGGCAACTGCACACATGCTTGCTGAAACGGAGATAATCCTCTCAATTCAGCTTCTAGGGTGAAAGAGCATGGACCCCTTAAGTTGGTTCTCTAGGTAGTATTTTCTCTATGAGATGCAGCATGCAGCTGAACATGCTATACGGACTTATCAGGCAAGACTTAAGGGATCGCGTGTCTAGAGAAAAGGCATGCTCCTATTCAGCACGGCTTGAGCTTCGAAGAGAGGCGGAACGTGAAATATCTGAAGTACGAAAAACACTCAAGGTCACGAAGGAATCCGAAAAAATGGATGTGGAGCCCCAGGTCTGGTTCGTGCAAATTCTACAACATGCTCGAACGTTAAGAAGGATAACCTTGACTTCAAAAACCTTGAACTCAATAGCAACAACAAGAGTTGGAATAAATGTTCCAATCGCCAACATTAGTTTATTTGGACTGACAGGTGAGGCGTATCTTGACAGCCGCTCGCACAAACAACGCAAGTACAAGTTTAAAAAAACGACTGACCGCCAACAACTGTGTAAGTGTGTATTTCAAAAAGAAAAAGCTGATATCACTCTCGCAGATGGAACGTCATCGGAACAAATGGTGCTTTGTACAATCTGAACCGTGTCGAACTTTAGAGGTAGGCTCGAAAAAAGAGCACACATAAGTTCTATTGTGTCTCCACCAATCATTGTCGAGGAAAACAACTTTGGTCCAGACTTCAAACAATATCACGATGATGACAACGCTCAAAATAACAATTATTCTCCGCACTCGATTTAAAATATTTTCAAGTCAGAGAATCAGAGAAGAACACTCTAAGAACACTACCAAGGAGGTATTATCTGATTTAGTATTAAAGTTATTTGTATTTGAATAAGTTTTGGTTCTTCATAAAATAAATCTTGGGAACCCGAAAAAAGACAAAAGAAAAGGAAAGTACTCTCGCTCTACACAGCTTATCTGAATCATTCGATGGGGCAATATAATAGGTGGCGATCTCAACGCCAGACACACCAACTGGGTGACTCAAAAATCAATCAAAACGGTAGAAACTTAGTAACCTGGTTTAACTTCAATAATCCACAGCTCATAAACATAACCCCACCAGATCCAACTTTTCGCAGAAGTGCGGCCTATCATGACCACTTCTTCATCTCCCAAATCTCATCAATGAGTTTGAAAAAAACTACGTAATCAGTACCTTATCGACTTTTGGTGGTCATTTCCCAGCAAAAATTGAACTGATATTATCAAGTTCAATTATTGATGGATTTACATGTATCTTCGTCTGCAAATATGAAGAAAAGTAGAGCAGGACAGTTATATGCCGAAAATCCGAGTGTGTTAAAGAGAACCATCAAGAAGATGATGGTGGATTAACATGTGTCTGCATTTGGTTTCTGCACTAAAAAAAGGATGCCAAATACAAAATGTATATTTGTTAGACAGAGAGAAAAGATCAAAATGAAGAAGAACTTCGTTTCTGCATTATAGGAAAGTGCTATAATGCAGAAATGAACACGAACATGTTCATCTTCTTGATGGATCTCTTTCACTCGCTCGGATTTTTTGTATACATCTGTCCTGCTCTACTTTTCTGCATTATGCAGATGAAGATACATGTAAATCCACCATGAACATGTTCGTCTTCATATCTGCATTATGGCACTTCCTATAATATTCATGCACGAAGATCTTCTGCGTTTTGGTGTTCCCTCTCTATCCAACAAATGTACATTTTAATTTTGCATCGCCTTTTTTTTGCAGAAGTCAGATACATGTAAATCCACCATATTTCGCTGGTTCAATCCTACGTAGGGAAATCTTACAAAAACAGCAACTGGTCTAAATTTAGGAGTGACTTGGACATTGCCTTGAGCTCAAACCTACCGTCACCTAATGTTTCATTGTCTGACATCCAAATAGAACAAAAAATAGCCTTCTTAAATGAAACCATCGCGGATATACTCGATTCTCATTCCTCCAGGACCACAGATAAGCAATACCTAGATGGGAATCTACGGCTGTCAATTCGGTTTGCCTACAAGCTCAAACGTCAAATGGCCGTGGTGAACATCGGATTTTTGCACTAGGGTACGTGCAGACGACCGTGGTGAAAATCGGATTTTTGCACTAGTGTACGTGAAAAAAAATCCGAGTTTCACCTCGGTTCGTGAACAAAATGGCGGATAATTTAAGAATCCAAGGGTTTGTTTAAATGTGCTAGGTTCTTGTATACCGATTTCCTTCCGACGATTGCAGATTAATTTTTTTTTTGTAAGGAAGTCGCAAAAAAAATCGTGTAGCCGGTGTAAATTTTCTATATGAAAGATTTGATTTTTGATCTTTTTTTCTAAACAAATCAAATTTTTCTATCACAGATTTGATTTTTTTGTTGAAATGAAAGTTACATTAAGGTTTAACTACATATACCTACCTACTTTTGCAAAAAAGTACAAAAGTGAGAATTTAAAATGTTCGCTAAAGAAACCTTCTTTCAAGAAAACATACAAAAATTGTTTTGACAGAAAACGTAGTATAACTTCTTATTGGCTGTAGAGCTACTAGCGATGTTGTATTTGTAATGCCTGTAAAATCGTACTGTACTATGGATGGCTTTTGTGATAAAACACGCCTTTTGTGTTTTTTCCTCAATCAGAATTGACTTTATTGCAGTTTTTGCAATTAAGAACAGATGAGATTCACACTATTGTGGGTGCTATCTTTTATCCCCATACAAATTAATTCTGGCAGATGAAGGGTTTGTTGGTATTCCAAATGTTTCGCATCGGCTTAGGAGACCATTTTTGTTGCAACACAATTTAAATTGTGTAAAGGATCTTTCAAATCAACGTTGAAGGCTCTTCCAAACCAATGTGAAACATTCGTTGCGGCGAAGAAACATTCGTCAGTCAAAATTTATTTACATGGTGATAAATGAGAGTGCCCACACCAACGCGGCGGAGAAACATATGAATTAATTTTGACTGACGACTGTTTCTTCGCCGCAACGAATGTTTCGCATTTGTTTGGGTGAGCCTTAAATCGGAGCGAAACACTCACGACAACAAAACATTCACTTTTTAAAATTAAGTTACATGAAAATAATTGAGAGTAGGTACCCACAATGAAAGCGGTGCGATTTTCCATATGAACCCGATGACTGACAAAAATGTTGTCCACGCATCGGTTTGGGGGACCTTAAATTAATTTCTAAAAATTTACGTCGGAATTTGACCATGATGCAATCCAGCCCCTTACGTATAAATTAAAATAATTTCATATATTAAGTGTGTCTGTACCCTAAAACTAAGAATATAGTAGCTGTCAAATTTGCCATGGTGAATTTAATTTTTGTTGATTTCTCGAACCTTATTATTGGTTGGCGAGATTTTGTTTATAATTATTGTGCTGTAGAGCTGAAAAAAAATTGAAATTATGTTTTTAAATTTCATAAACATAATTAGGTCTTTTGCCCTTTGCTATACTCTGCTCAGACAGGGCCCCTTCGGAGGCGACAGAGTTCTACAAGAAGTTCTCATCGCGCATCGTCTGCCCAAGTAGCTTTTTGGCGAATTGGAAGAAAGAAACATGAAAGTACCAAAAGATTTTTCATTGAAATTCAAGGACTCGTTCAAGTTCCGCTTGCCATGCGGGCATTGTGCTTGGTGAAACAATTATTTTTTTGTTAATTTATTTTTTAATGAAAATCACAAACACCGGAAAAAAAATCAGCAGTCCTCACAATATTTCCAATTTTATCCTCAAAAAATTGTCCCCTGATGCCATAAAGTTCCTTACAGTTATATACAATAACTGTATAAACAATTCCCTACCAAGTGGCAATCTGCAAAAATAATCCCTTTATTAAAAAAACCTATCATCTTTACACTGAACAACTTCAGACCAATTTCATTACTTTCAAACGTGGGCAAACTCTTTGAGAGAATACTTCATGATAAACTCGAATTACACATCGAAGAAAATATAGAGTTCATTCCCGACCACCAGTTTGGTTTTAAAAAGGGACGCACTACAGTTCATTCACTCCTCAAAATTCAAAACGAAGTAACCTGCAATCTGAGACAAAAAAAAATGCACAGTAGCCTGTGGCCGGATCAGGGAATACGAAGCGAATCGTTTTCAATTCGATATCTCCTTTTCGACTCGCTTCGTATTGATAAATTATCGAATCCGAAGCGAGTCGTTAATTACAGTTCCAATATTTCCAGATAATTGAGAGCTGGTTTCCAGGAAATATTTGTTTTTATTGAAATCACGCATTGTGAGAATTCAACTTTGAGAACTAAGAATTTGATGCGGAATTTGATTTTTTTCGTGACGAATGGAATGATATTTGAATTGATTTTTCTTTTGATATGGTATTGCTGTATTTTTGTGTCTGTGAACCTGTAAATGGTATCGGCTGACGAATACAAAAAAATCAGTAAACAGTTTTTATACATTCAAGTTGGTTTTTTTCATTTGATGGGATTTCAATTTTTAAATTATAAATAGACGATTACAAGGTTGTCGTTAATGATAAGTTCTATGCTATCGACTCATTTCAAAATACTTCCATTCTAATTCAATTATTACTTTTTAGTCCTTAAAAATTCTTTATCTACTGAAATGAATTAATGAAAACATGCACTTGTCAAAATAACAGCTGGCAATTATACTGGTGTTAGTAAAATGAGGGGTAGATCCACCGAAAAATACGGATCTGCAAAATTGATTCAGAATCAAAAAAAATTCAATATTTTTTGTCCAATAGAAGGTTTTATTTGTCAGAATCGGTGTTTTGACAGATATGTATCAAAAAAGTATTGAAATTTTGTACCAATGGAAAACCCCATTAGTTTATTGTACAAAACGCTAAGCTTAAGAAAATATAAAATCCTTGAATCTGCGAGTTAAAAGAAAATTATTGCAAAGTTCTTCAACGCTTGTGTTTTTTTGTGTGTTTATTTTGTTGGTCAATTCGTTCACATAAGTTCTTTTTGCTTTCTTTATTTTATAAAAAACAAACATTTCATGCATTTTGTGTAGGAGGCCCGTGACCATATAAACCTGCGATGTGTGGGCGCAATGAGTGCTCCTTTGGCTATCCCTATTCATTTTCCCCTATAAATTCAATGACCGTGGAAAATTGTTGCTGGTTTGTGTGTTGCTGTCTTTGGCTTCTGCACATTTATTTAGAAAAATATTATTGTTTATTTCTTTACTTTGGTTTTATAAAAAAAATAGTAAAACTCACATTTTTGTTTATTGTAATGAAAACAACAAAATACCAATCCGCCAGAAAAAACCTATCGGAAATTCACGCTTTCGATTTCAAAAATACGGTGAATGTAAAACGACAGCGACGAAAGCGAAAGCAGAAATACCAAATCTCATTTTCGACACCTTAAACGATTCGCTTCGTATTCCCTAATCAGTCCACTGCTCTCTTGATATCGAGAAAGCGTTTGATAGTGTCTGGCCTACTGATGGCCTACTATTCCAGATCATACAAATGGACTTTCCACCTTACCTGATCAACTTAATTTACAGTTTCCTAAGCAATACAACATTCTTCATTGAGATACAAAAATCTAAATCCGAGCTATGTCCAACCCTAAGAGGTGTAACCCAAGGCTCAAGTTTTGGACCAAAGCTATACAACCTCTTTATACACGACTTACCCCACACGGTCTTTTCAGATAACAATATCACGTCCGAGGTTATACTATTCGCCGACGACACCTTGGTGTTTGCCCCTGCAGATTATCATACAGAGGAACTTAACAACCTCAAAATACACTTAGAAATAATTAACACCTATTACAAAAAATGGGGAACCCACATTAATAAAGAGAAATCGGAAGCAATACGCTTCAGGAACGCGAAAGCAGAAACTTAAAACTGACGCTAGACAATATCAATATAGACAATATATATAAACATAAGAATTTAAAAATCACCTGAAATACCTAGGCGTACAGTCTAGCAATCTCCTAAAGTTCAATGCACATGCCTGCCAAAATAAATCAAAAGCCAGAAAACTATCTAATATGCTTATGCCCTTCCTAAAACATTCAATGTTAAAGCCTAGTACGCAGATCGAGCTAAATTTTAGCTCACGCTTTCTCTCCCAACATCAGCTAAAATCCTAGCTAAATTTTGACATAAGAGGGTTGTGGAGAATTTAAAATTTGACACAAGATTTCTATGGAGAATATGCCACAGGAAGCAGCTGATCCTTTACAAAAATATTTAACTATTTCAAAGAATTCAAGATTCCAAGTGAATTTACTCAAATAAAATTGAATGTTGGGGTTTGGCTGACAAAAATTATTATTATTCCTCGATTTTAAATTTAAAACTAGAATGGATAGACAAATTGAACTTGAAGAAGATGCAATAATTTGTTCAGATGCGCAAGTTGTTGTAATAGCTGCAGTGAAGAAAAAAAAAATTACTATTTGTCCGAGTAAATCCCTACTTGAACGAAAGGAATAAAAAGGGTCGTTTTGCAACAGACGTAAGTAAAAATCTTTTGATGTTCTTAAATATTCCTATATCTACTATACAAAAAAACAACCTTCCTATAGTTTAACGACATGGTTTCAAATGTAAAAATTTTTAAGGAAAACTTCCACATGGAACCAAGTACGTTCCATGCATTGTTCCAACTTGTCGAACCATTTTTGCTTCCACTTAGGAATACCAGGCCCTACTGGAAAAATTTGCGGTTGTCATCGAGTATGTATACGTAGATAGATTTATTGCAAACAAATATTTTTTTGTAAGTTTATTATTTAAGTTCACATTTTAGGTTCCTTGCAAGTGGAGCAATCCAAAGGCAAGTTGCAGCTGTTTACAGAATAAGCTAGCAAGATTTTGGGACAATTCTAGAGGCTGTCTGGACTGCTATTTGCAAAACCTTGTCTGACGAGATCCCTGCCCTCGAGGAAACAGAGATGATCAGGATTTCTAACGAATTCAATGCCCTATGGAACCTTCCGAACTGCGTTAGAGCAATTGTTGCTAAATATGTGGCCATTAAATGTCCACCAAATGCAGGAAGCATATTCTACAGTTATAAAGTAAAGTCTTCAGTTCAATGACCATTCAAATGCATAGGTATATTGTTTGCTTTCTTTAAGGGTTTTCATAGCATTGTGTTAATGGCAATTTCGGACGCAAAAGTTTGTATACATCGATGTGGGCGGCTACGGGAGTGAAGGTGATGCCAACGTGTTTGGTCGTTTAGTGCATCACAGCTTGGAAGGGACATCATACAAAATAAATTACCATTCCCACCAGATATGCTTGTTGGGTCCGAAAAACTGCCTTTTTATTTTGTAGATGATGATAACTTTCCACTTAAAAAACGGATTGTTAAACCCTTTGCTCCAAGAAAACCGCACAAATTGTCAAACGAGAAGCGCATTGCAAACTACAGGATAAGCAGAGCCCGACGTTGCGTTGAAAACTGTTTTGGGATAGCAGTTTCAAAGTGGATTTGCCTTTCGCGAACAATGTTTTGTGGTCCAGACAAGTCTCAAAAGGTTGTCAGTGCTTGCTGCTATCTGCACAATTACCTTCTTACCACTTTTTCCAAGTTCCACCGCAATCTTTCGCCAATTGGCATTGATGGCGTCGAGATTGCTTTGAGACTTCTCCTCCAGGGACCATATTGCCGGGTGTTGTTCTACCTGGACGGCCAATATTTTTTTTTTCATCCACCGAAAAACAAGATTTATTTTTTCCGCGCATCTTTTTTTTTGTTTAATGCAAATTTGTTCCCGAGATGTCTTCGAGACAATCTTCCAACTCCAAATCGTCCAAATTTTCCATTATATAGTCGCGGTTGTTCTAGAACAAATGATGAAATTAACCAATTGCAAAAATTTAGCGCGAATTAATGTGCTGGACATTTATTTCACGCGCTTAATTTTGAAAGCTGATTCTGTAGAGTTAGGATGTACAGTAGGAATACAAAACTTTATTAAGATGTACAGTGAGAATCGAAAATTTGATTTTTTAGCTGGAGCTGCGTACCTTTCGGCTAAAATGCTTGGCTAAATTTTAGCTTGGTTAAATTTTGGAGAGAATTTTGTATGAAAGCTAAAATTTAGCTCGATCTGCGTACTAGGCTTAAGTAAAAAAAACTAAACTTCTTTTCTACAAAACTCTTACAAGACCGGTGCTTATTTATGCATTCCCGGTATGGTTTAACGGTATGGTCTCACCTACCGTCATTAAACAATTTGAAGTCCTTCAAAGGAGGATAAAACGTCTTTGTGTTTGTAAAAATGTTGAAACCAGAAACAAAAGATACTCAAGTGCATATATATAATGAAGCAAATTAATTTCTCAGATAACGATTTGATTAAGGGAATATACGAGTCTAAATAAAAACACAAAAGTACTTTCATTTTATTATACTGACCATATTTTAAACCAAAAATTTGTTATTTGCTTATCAAAAATTTGTTAGAACTTTAAGAAAATCAAAAACAAAATTATTGTACTCAAAATAGGTACCTACTTTCACAATAAATACATAAATAATATAGGTACTTATCTACCTTCACGAGGTAGTTCGTACAATTGAGAAAAGTATTAACTTCAAAGAATATACACTCGCCACCTTCTTAGATGTAGAAGGGGCTTTCAACAAAGTCCTAACTGAGTCCATTCTAGAAGCCCTTATTGACTTTGGTGTAGAGCTCTACATCCGGGAGTGGATAGTTTCCATGCTCAGGGATAGAAGGATTCAATCTACGTTAGGAAATACAATATTAACCAAATACGTCAGTAGAGGAACACCCCAGGGTGGTGTTCTGTCTCCTCTTCTTTGGCTTTTAGTCATGAATAAAATTCTCGCTAAGTTGGAGAGGGGTGGAGTGAAGTCGGTCGCGTATGCCGATGATTTGGTGCTACTAGTGTCGGGTAAGTTTACCCCTGTGATAAGTGAGATCACGGAGGTGGCTTTAAGGAACGTTAGTAACTGGGCTGCGAGCTGCGGAATGGGTATTAATCAAAGCAAAACTGAACTTATACTTTTTACTACCAAAACAAAGATAGACCCCTTCAATCTACCTCGACTCAACGGTCAAACACTTTCGCTCTCCTCCAGTGCAAAATATCTGGGTGTAATTCTCGACCCTAAATTAAACTGGAAATTAAACATTGAAGAACGGGTTAAGAAGGCCTGTATAGCTTTCTATGCCTGTAGCAAAACTTTTGGTAAGAGGTGGGGTCTCCAGTCAAAAATGATTTTATGGACATACACAGCCGTGGTGCGACCTATTCTCAAGTATGGTTCGATTGTGTGGTGGCCAGCATTAAAGAATTTGTATAATATGAACAAACTTAGGAAGGTTCAAAGAACAACTAGCATTGGCACCACAGGGGCTATTTGATCCTGTCCAACAGATGCTTTAGGAGTTTTTCTACACCTTTTACCACTAGATTTGCACATTAAATACCTAGTATCTTGCAGCGCGATAAGACTAAAAGAATCGAACTCCTGGTTTGCCAAACACTATGGGCACAGCAACATCACGGGATTTATTCCTACCGAAATGTTTTCGACTCCGACTGATTACTGCACCCCTTCAATGAGCCTCGGTAAAGATTTTAAAGTTATATTCCCATCCAGAAATGATTGGAATGATGACGTCGTGACGAAAGACTTCGACACAACTATCTTTACTGATGGGTCAAAGATGGAGTGCGGTGTTGGTGCGGGTATTTTCTCGGAGTCCCTAAATATATCCAGGTCTTTTCGGCTACCTGACTTTGCTAGTGTCTTTCAGGCTGAAGTACTGGCGATCAGGGAAGCATGCAAGCTACTTAAACAAAATCCAAACCAGAACCAAAATACAGCTATTTTCTCAGACAGTCAAGCGGCTGTCAAAGCCATTAATTCGGCTACATCATCCTCAAAATTAGTACGACAATGCCAGGAAGAGCTTCTGAGTCTGAACACTAACCTCAGGGTCACTCTTATCTGGGTTCCGGGTCACAGTGGCATTGAGGGGAATGAGCGGGCTGACGAGCTGGCCAGGCAAGGTTCAGCCCTTCATAACTCACTTGCGGAAAGAGTCAGTATTCCTCTTGGAGTTATGAAGGGCAATATATTCTCAATTTTTGTCTCAGAATCTAATCGTAGGTGGAATAGTTTAACTAACTGCATTATTGCTAGAAAAATCTGGCCTACCTATAATAAATCCCGAACTATTAACCTAATGTGCAGACCCAGGCGAGACATAGCAAGGATTGTTGCAACATGCACTGGACACTGGCCAATAGGAGAACATGCGGCGAAGCTTGGCATCCCCTTCAATACTCACTGTAGTAGTTGTGGGGACTAGCAGGAAAAGGAAACAGTCTTTCATTTCCTCTGTAAATGTCCCGCTTTGGCCAGAATGAGGCAACAATCTTTTGGGAAGCCCTTTTTTGACGACCTTCACGAACTCTCCGGAACGAAGATCAAAGATTTGATTTCTTGCCTCAACGCGACGAAATGGATCTAGGATTTACTTCGGTTCCTCTTGCACCGTCTACTTCCCCAAACTCCTATGACTGCGAGCTAGCAGACTAACGGTTTTTGAAGGTGTTTCATGGTGCACGAGGACCGGACGATCACACAATTGGGCCGATCTCCGCTTCAATACCAGCCAACAAGTGCCTAGGTGGCACAGTGTAGATGGGTCTTAGTTGCGGACTTCGACCCTTTTGAGTGTTTTCCTATTTTCAAGTTCAAGAATGTTTCAATGGATCTAGAATTAACTTCGGTTTCCTTTTACACCATTTTCTTCCCCAAACTTCTATGACTGTGAGCTAGCAGACTACTGGTTCTTGAAGGTGGCTCATGGTGCACGAGGACCGAAGGATCACACGGTTGTGCCAACCTTCGCTTCAATACCAGTTAACAAGTTGCCTAGTTGGCACAGTGTAGATGGTTTTTAGTTGCGAACTTTGGTCCTATCGGGTGTTTTTCCTATGTCCAAATCCTTAATAAGTTTCATCACATGTCTAAATCCAATAAAAGCGTCTGGTCATACAGGCGGGTGGTACTTTCTCTGGTAACCACAAGTCATGTTGTGCAAACAGACGGAGGTTTACAGAGATTACCATATCCCAGTGTGCGACTAGACGATCACCCTAATGGATCAGATCGTATGCGTCCCGGGCAAATTGCTTAGCGTAGCATACTGCAGCTGAACTCCGGCGAACGCGATGCTCCGTTGGGAGATCTATCACCAAAAACCCTCTTTTTCTTTAAAAATGTTCTTTTAACCCACACGTCAAACGAGTTATGGTATCAAAACGGCGCATTACCGCGTTAATTGGGTCATCGAGCAAGGATGCTTGTGACCGCCATCTCTACCTACCTACCTATCTACCTTCTATTAGATACAAAACATAGAGGCATATTCATAGTCACAGATAGACCCAGGTTTAACTAAACTTAAGTTTAGACAATTTTAGGTCAATGAATACAGACCGATTTTAATTACAAATTGTTGGTTTTATATTTGTATAAGATAATTAACTTGGTATACTACACAAATATCTGCAGATATTTTGAAATGATAAACTTAAAAAAATTGAATCAACGACCGAAAATTCAACAAAACCTATTAGTCCGGGAGCCCGTGACAGATTTTGGTGACCAATAGAACGAATGATAATCTTTTGTTAGATGGTTAATTTGATGTTATAATGAGGCCAAGTGAAAGTCATCTGACGGACCATGGGTGGGTGTGGCTACAGCAGCCTCCCAAACATGTAAAAAAAAAGTTGGGATGTGACTACACTAAAGCTATCAGTGATATGATAGTTAACACCTTATATTATGCAAAAACCAAAGTCAGCTGGCTGTATGTGGGTGTAAAGAACGTCAGCTGACGTAGTGAAGTATGCACGCATAAAACCACGGTAAGAAGCCATGCTCACAATTCACTACATCTTTCCACCCACATACAGCCAGCTGACTTTTGTTTTTGCATAAAATAAGGTGTTAACTATCATATAAGTAAATTTCAGCTTCGGTGGTGTTACCTTTCTAAAGTTACTCTACAAAACGTGCATTATATGCGTGAAGTTTAAATCCAAATCTAGACTAAAGGAACTAAGACGTTACCGGGTTTTTATTGTAAAAATCATTGTATGGGTTATTGAAGATGAGAAAACCGTGGATGGATGCAATTTTAAGGAGGGGGGGGGGGGTAAATACTACCCTTTTCGTTTTTTGCATATAACTCCAAAACCAAGCTTAATTTCGAAAAAATTTCGTGAACCTTTATTATAGAAAATAATATTTACTATCGAATAAGCCTATTCAAAAAATTGTTAATGTGCTTAAATAAAAAAACAAAATTGCAAAAAATGCATAAAATTGATTTTTTTGGTTTATTTTACTTAATTCCCCTTAACTTTTTTTCCGCTATAGATAGGTATACAAAATTGCACATAAAAGAAATATAATAAAATTTTCTTTAAAATGGCGTTTTCAATTTTTAGAGAAAATTAACAAAGATATATTCGCTCAAATTAAGCCTTTTTTTTGATTTTTATTGTGTTTGCTTTGGCATTATTTTAATTCTTATTTTTTGCAAATTTAATTTTATTTAATAAAATAAGAATAGTAAGTTTATTTATTAATTATAATTGATTATTATTACAGCCTTGTAAAATGCGAAAATGAAAATCATACAAAAATAAAATAAAAATCTTCACTTCTACTGGATTTGATTAAATGTCTTGAATATTGCCATCCATGTCTTCAAGCATATCATCTTCTTCTATGTGCGTTTCTTGCGAACTGTCGCAGTTTACACCCTTGCAATTCTTACAAATCATAGAACACGTAAGCAGCAATTTTGTACACCCAGAGCTTCCTTGACCACCTGTTTTACATCGGCATGCCATTTTTTTCAGCAAAACGTCTGGTGCAGGAGGTTGATTCATGGTTTTAGGTACCAATCAATATTTAGATGCTTTCCACCCCCACCCGAGAGGATTCAAATTTTGTCCACTCAACTGGTAAACTTGGAAATAAGTCCCTAAGCCGTGCAGTGTGATGGCATCGCGCGTTGGTGGTAATTGGGCAAATGAAAACTTAGCATTTTTTGATAGCTCACAAGAAAAGTTGAAAGAGAAAGCTACTAAGTGTGTTATTCAACCCCCATACAAAGATGCTGCAAGAAGTTAAGATGCAGAACCTATCTCTCTTCATTAACATCTTCACGTAAAATCGTGTCCATACATCCTACAGTTTGTATAGCAATGACGTATGTATAGCAATGCGTGTGTATAGCAATGACAAAATTATAAGAAGATCAATTTGTTGGCCAACTACCACCATATTATTTGACTGGGATGCCTTTTCTTTTGCATATTCTAAAATGGGTTCATCTGCATCTTCGTTGGCTTGTTTTGTTTCTATATTGGCGACCAAGAATTTTTGCACAAGTATGTAATAAAATGTTTGTATTGATCTCATTTGACAAAAATTGGTCCAGCATGTTTGGTCCAGCACAACCTTTCTACACTGTTTGTACCAATATTGAAATAACTTTGATAACCGTTAAAAACTACACTGCAACTGGAATAGAATCTTTGCTTTGATTAATGAATTTGGTATTTACTTCTGCAAATTTTTGAATAGTACCTATTCCACACGATTTTGTGCACTTATTATCGATACAATTATTTTCAACGTGTGTGAAAATCTCATATAAGTCTGATTTCTTATTTTGTCTCATGTTTAACCCTTCAAAAATTGCTGTTGGATACGGTGATAGTTCATAACTAAAATAATCTTCAAATTAAGCATTAGATGGCTTGCACAAAGAAGAAGATGATATTCTTGAAGACATAGATGGCAATATTCAAGAGATTTAATCAAATCTAGTAGAAGTGAACATTTTTATTTTATTTTTGTATGATTTTCATTTCAAATTTTACAAGGCTGTAATACTAATCAATTATAATTAATAAATAAACTTACTGTTCTTATTTTATTAAATAAAATTAAGTTTGCAAAAAAATAAGAATTAAAATAATGTCAAAGCAAACACAATCAAAATCGAAGAAAATGGCTTAATTTGAGCGACTATATCTTTGTCAATTTTCTCTATAAAAAAAAATTTGAAAACGCCATTTTTAAAAAAATTGTATAATATTTCTTTTATATTGTGCGATTTCTATACATATCTCTACCGGAAAAAAAGTTAACGGCAAATAAGTAAAATAAACCAAAAAAATCAATTTTTTTTTTTTTTTTTTTTTTTTTTTTTTTTTTATTTTAACACATTAAAATTTATTTAAAATTTTTTGAATAAGCTCATTCGATAGTTAATTATATTTTCTTTAATAGAGGTTCACAGTATTTTTTCGAAATTGAGCTTGGTTTTCGAGTTATATGCAAAAAACGAAAATGGTTGTATTTACCCTCCCCCCTCCTAAAAATTGCACCCTCTCATTTAATAGGACTCCACGGTTTTCTCATCTTCAATAACCCATACAATGATTTTTACAAAAAAAAACCGGTAACGTCTTAATTCGTTTCTATATGACATAATCAATAGCCTTAAAGTTTAGATTTGGATTTAAACTTCACACATATAATGCACGTTTTGTAGAATAACTTTAGAAAGGTAATACCACCGAAGCTAAAATTAACTTATGTGATAGTTAACACCTTATATATTTTGATGTTGGTGACCTTTTGTTATTATAGATTATTGCTAAACGGGCTTTAGATGTAATATCACTTTTTACAAATATTCCACTGAAAATGGCACTAGAACTTATCAGTAAGAACTGGGATAAAATTAGGGAACACACACTCATTAAAAAGCCCAAATTTCTGGAGCTACTAAGGTTTTGCATAATCGACAACAATTATTTGGTTTATGGCAAAAAAAAGTACCAACAGAAAGATGGTATGCCGATGGGAAATCCAGCTTCACCCATAATAGCAGACATTATTCTAGAAGAACTCCTTAACAACTGCCTGGAAAAACTACTACACAATCCCAGGATCTTGACAAACTATGTGGATGACATACTTGCCATAAAAAAGCGAAAGACTTAGAGCAAACTTTAAATACCCTTAACAGTTTTCATAGAAAAATCCAATTTACCGTTGAAATTGAAACAAACAAGAAATTAGCTTACCTCGACACAGTAGTCATTCGCGAAGAAGGGCAACTAAAAATGGATTGGTTTCAAAAACCAACTTCGTCGGGTATAATGATCAACTTCTTCTCCCAACATCCCAAGCAAATAATTTTCAACACGGCCAAAAACTTGATACATAGAGTTCTTTCAATCAGTGACACAGAATACCACATCAATAACAAAATAAAGATAAAAGAAATATTACAAAAAAACGCCTTTCCGCAACAAATAATAAAAACACTAATTTCACAATATGAACATCAAAGTATCCATCCACCGGAAGAAAAAGAAAGAGAAAACAAAATTTACAAATCCTTTATGTACGTTAAAGAAATAGCAGATCGGTTCAGAAAAGCAAAACTCCTAGATACAGAGAAATACAAATTAGCTTTAAAATCGACAAACACAACTTCACAACTCTACACCAACCTTAAACCAAAAATAGACAAATTGGAACATGCAAATTTAATTTACAAAATTAATTGTAATGGAAATTCTGACGAAGAATGTAACCAAATATACATAGGAACAACAAAACAAAAACTTAAGAGCAGACTAGCAGGACACAAATCCGATATAAAAAGCAGCGCAATACAGAAGACAGCACTGGCATCACATTGCATAGCTTTCAAGCACTCCCCCGACCACTCCAACGTCAAAATAATGCAGCGAGAAGAACATCAAAACAAAAGGATGATAATCGAAACGCTGCATATAATCAATGCTGATAACACTATGAACAGACGAACCGATATGGACGACGTTAGCCCACACTACAAGCATTTGGTGGAGAAGAGGAAAAGAAAAAGCTCTACAATATGATCTTTATGTGCTGTGTGCTCATGTTTATATATTTTTTTCAGTTTATTTGACGGAGATGTTACTTGTCAGTCAATCTTTATACTGTGTAGTCGTAAAATAAATTATTATTTTAACATACATAAATGTAACAATAATTATTGTAAGTGATTAATGTATTGTGAATATCTTTATAAACATTTATTAACATACATATCAATGCTAATATAGAAACCATTTTGCACCTGATGATGTCCATATACATGGACGAAACGTTGTGACAAAAAGAAAATATTTGTTTCATTTGACCTAAAGCCCGTTTAGCAATAATCTATGTTAACACCTTATATTATGCAAAAAAAAAGTCAGCTGGCTGTATTGTATTGTATTTATTAATTCATTTTGGTAGGTATACAATGAAAAGAATTATAAATTAGGTTAGAAGACATTGAAGATTAACATAACATTTATCTCAAATAATCCAGAGAAAAAAAATTATAACAAGAAATGATAATTATGGTTAATTAGTATAACAATAATAGTAATAATATTCAATACCTGAACAAAATAGCAATCTTCCAAATAACAATTTTTTATGTAAACCCAACAAAAAAAAATTAAGACAGTCTTTAGCTTAGCTTTAAGCTAGAGCTAGTGGTGAGTGCTCATCTAAACGAATTTATCAACATAGTTGTGTGCAAGGTGAGCAAGAATGATTTTTTTTTTTAATTTTGTATTATTTATATATTTTTATTTTTAATAATTAAAGACAATAGGTTTTCAATTTGAAAGTGATCGAAACCAAAAAGCCATAATTTTACACTCTGTAGGAAAGAGGACAATACTCTTAGACTTCTAATGGAGAAAGGTAATTTATTAAAAACTGAGGGAGCTACTATTGTAAAGAATCAGCGAAAGTGAATTTTATTAAAAGAGGGGATGGTTACTAAATTCATGGCGTTCACTCTTAAATTGTGTCGAGGATTATTTCTTATTGAAAGATAACCACTTCTAATAAAAAAATATCCTCAAGACCTTGAAGTAGTATAGATGTCTAAGAGGAAGAACCTTTAACTCCTGAAATAAAACAAAACTATTATGTAAGCGATTTCTTTTACAAATAATTCGCACATGTTTTTGAAGAATGAGAAGAGGATTGATTTTGTTTTTATAAGACCCTCCCCAACAAGTTATTCCAAACTGAATTTTAGAATGAACTATACCATAATATATGATAACTAGTATTTTTTGCGAGCAGTATAAGCCCAGAGAATAAAACTGTCTAGAGCAACATAACAAATATTTTTTTAATGAAAACGTGTGATCAGACCAGTTCGTTTTACTATGAAGTAAGACATCAAGGTATTTGAAGGTATTAACAAAATCAACCTGAAAGCAATTAGTTGAACAGGGCTGATTAGTAACAAAACTATGAGATTCATTTGCACCGACTTTACATTTTTGGCAGTCTGAGGAATAATAAAAGATTTCGCAATCAACTGAACTAGGAGAGCCTGATAGGCAAAAGTACATTAGTTTTGTTTTATTGCTCAATACCATTTTGTTAATTCCTAACCAGCGTCTTAAAATACCCAAGTCTGCGTTAATGTCAGAAATTAAGTTAAGCAGAGAACTGGAACCATATGCAAAGTCCTTAGCATCAGAAAATGCTGTAATCTTGTCTTTGAAATTTTGGGTAAAAATAGAATTGATAAAAATCAGAAAAAGCAAGGGACCCCAAACCGAACCTTGGGGAACGCCAGTACTAATGTTGAACATACTACTCAAACTACCATTTATTTTAACTTTCTGCTTTCTATGAGATAAATAAGAATCTAGCCAATTATAAATAAATCCATGCATTCCTGCATTTTCTAATTTTTCTAAGAGAATATTATGATCATATAAATCAAAAGCTTTAGTTAAATCAATGAAGAGTCCAGCTGTAAATAGATTATTGTTAAATGTCGAATTCCTTACAACCAAAAAAATTCGAATTTTTCTGAACAAATCGAATTTTTTCTAAACAAAATCGATTTTAATGCTGTCAAACAAATCTTGCGTTTTTAGCTATATTTCACATCAAATCGCACACACCATCAAGATTTGACATTTCTCATGCATCAAGATGGAATTAAATGTTCTCATTAAAATTTTGTGACGATGTTAAAAAAGAAAACAAATGTTAAAGTGTTCTTAATTGTTTTATATTTCAGCGAATGATCAAAAAAGTAAAGATAATTCTGCGTATCTTCAAGAAACAAAAATCCCATTAAAATAACATATAAATCGCTAGAAAAACACGTTGCAAATTTATTTTCTCTCGTCCCCTAGTGAAATATTCAGAATAGATCTTCGCTGTTTTGTCTGGATGGATTTTGGATTGTAATTTCTTTACTTGATTACGCACACAATTTTTTTTGTTATTTTTCAATTTTCAGACGAAATATATTTGGTTTTAAATTATCAAAACAACGCAAAAAATAAAATACACTTTATTATTTGTTTAGCGCGCACCACTTCTTTGTTTTTGTGCGGCAACAAAATTCCTGTCAAATTGCACTCACACATTCACAAAAAAAGTCGATTTTTTTTAAAATTCCTTCTACCAAGAATTTTATAATATATATAATATAATATAATAATAAAATCGACTTCAAATGGTTGTAAGGAATTCGACATAAGTTTTGATAAATTTCACTACAAAACTTTAGTAAAGCATCTTCAGTTAATCTCTGGGCTCTAAATCCAAATTGACATTCACTTAAAAAAATATTTTTATTTAGAAAATTCAAAATTATTTTCTTTATTGCTTTTTCAAACATTTTAGAACAAACCGGTAACAGAAAAATAGGCCTATAATTATTCATAATACAAGGGTTAAGGGTTTGACTTTTTGTATAGAGGAATGACCTCGGCAATTTTAAGCGAGCTTGGAAAGACACCACCGTATACACTTTTATTAAAAATATGTCAAAGAACGTCCACAATATTGTAAGCTATATGTTTAAAGATAAAGCTGGAACAATTATCGCTGGTAACACAACTTGATTTTTATAGATTTTTAATGATAAAAAGTTGTTCGCCAGGCAAAATAGGATCATAAAAAAGACTTTCTGTACAAACATTGTCATTAATAATACCTTCAATATAAAAACAGTCATTTCTGCTCCGTAATACCTCAGTCGATACATTTTCAGCAACAGAAATGAAAAATTTATTGAAACGATTAGAAATTTCAGTAGTATCAGTAATTCTAATATTTTCATCTTCTATAACTAAAGGCTTTTTTTTATGTGTGGGAACTCCGATTTAAGATTTTGTTCCCTATATTCCATTCACCTTTAATATTGTCTTTTTTTTCCAGCTGAGCTATATAATAATTTTCCTTACAGGTTTTAATTTCTTATGATAAATGCTTGCATACATTCTTATATTCCGCTTTAAAATGATTATTGTTTGGATATTTCTTACATTTTTTACCTAGCTTGTTTTTAAAATTTACTTTATTCAAAATATATCCTGACATCCATTCCTTCAGGTGTTTAGACTTTTTCTTTTTGACCGAACATATTGTGCAGCTATTAAGATAAGTAACTAATTTTTCTTTAAATTTGTCTTAAACAAGTGAAGGATCATTCTCATTATAGACACTGTCCCAGAACATCATCATATCTTCAACATCAAATACAGTTGTATCTTTATCAACCAAAAAATCTAACTAATGAAGACTAGTCATGCAGTGATCAGTGATACCTAACTTAATCGGCTAATGAACTAACAGGATTAACGACACGAGATATACTATTCCTGCAGAAAATGTGGTCAATGCACGTCTAATAGTTTTCATCAATTCTAGAAGGTAGATTTATAGAAGAATCTAAACCATTAGAAGCTAACAGCATTAACACCCCTTGAAATAAAAAATTGTTAATTGTCTTCTTATTCAGAAATTAACTAAAACGTTGATTAAAAGATAATTCATGAATTAGACTTTCATAATAATAAAAAAATAAACTGCGTGCAATAGCTAATTGACGTTTAGTAATCAACACGAACGAAAATCTCCTACGATCAACAAAATTCCTGATGTCACCAAAGATCTATTTTGCACAAATACTTGCTCACATATTCTGAGATTTTACACACATACTTTCTCATCAAATCGTGAATTTCGTGTACATAGCTGAAATGAAAATGACGTCACAGTATTCCTTCCTTATACTCTTTTCTCTGCTACTTTATGTGAATGTTTTCTTGAAAGCTTATTGTGAAACGTAAAGTTTTATCATTTGAAAACCAAACAAAACAAATACAAATAAGGTATGTCCGTAAACAAGAGGAAGAGGACAGAAAACTGGACGCAAAATGATAAGGTATTCTTGTTAATGCACCTACTTTGGTGACTTAGTTAATTAAACGTCAATCAACGTTAATTAACTTCAATTTTGTTTTATGAATACATTTTTGCACTTAATTGACTGATTAAAGATTATTCACGTTTGATTTGCGTTTATGAATATGGGTGTAAATAATTATGCACGTATTGGGTTTTGGAGAGATCAATATTTATGTCACCCAGAAAAATCAAATTTTTATTTTTTTCATTCATCAACAGAACATTAAGCTCTTCAAGACATCTCTACCACCATCATGAAGTCTATAGACACAAATCAAGCAGTGTTTTTCATTATTCAAATTAAAAGTAACTTTAATTAAATCCGCGCTGACCATTATTACTAACAACATCCCAATTACACCCCTAATAATAAAAAATTGTTAACTGTGTTCTTACCCAGAATTTAACTAAACCGTTGATTAAAAGATAATTCATGAATTAGACTTTTCTAATAATAAAAAAATAAACTGCGTGCAATAGCTAATTGACGTTTAGTAATCAACACGAACGAAAATCTACTACAATCAACAAAATCGCTGATGTTACCAAAGAGTATAAGCTATTTTGCACAAATACTTGCTCACATATTCTGAGATTTTCATACTTTCTCATTCAATCGTGAACTGAAAATGACGTCACTTTAGCTTACGGGAATGTGTCCACCTCGTCTGTCCCCAAGGTCTTCGCTAACAACAGCAATCAGTTTTCCCATGTTATTCTTGGAGAATCTATATTTGCGCCTAAATTAAATTTTTTTTACGCGTTGATGTAGACTCCAACATTGCAATTCGATGCAAAAATTCACAATATCGATATGCCATTTAAAATTAATATTAACAAATATATCAATTTTCAATTATTTTCAACATTGATTAACTTAATTTATCGTTAATACACCTACTTTGGCGACTTACTTAATTAAACGTCAATCAACGTTAACTAACTACAATATTGTAAGCTATATGTTTAAAGATAAAGCTGGAACAATTATCGCTGGTAACACAACTTGATTTTTATAGATTTTTAATGATACAAAGTAGTTCGCCAGGCAAAATACTTACTTACTTACTTTACTTTTGATGGCGCTCACAGCCCAGGATGGGCTTCGGCCTCAACTAACAAGCCCCTCCAGCCAGCTCTGTCCCTAGCTAGCCGCTTCCAGTTGCGCACACCGAGTGCTTTGATGTCGTCATTCACTTGATTGCGCCACCTGTTACGGGTTCTTCCTCTGCTGCGTACCCCATCGGGGTTGGATTCGAAGACTCGTCGGGCAGGTGCGTTGCTGTCCATACGCTCCACGTGCCCCAGCCATCTCAGCCGCTGTATTTTCAGCTTTTAACCAGGTCAACGTCGCTGTATAGCCCGTATAGCTCGTCGTTGAATCTTCTCCTCCATACTCCTTCGATACACACCGGACCGAAAATCACACGAAGAATCTTCCTCTCAAAGCACCCTAGCAGATTTTTTTCCGAATCTTTCAGTGTCCATGCTTCTGACCCATAAAGCAGGACCGGGATGATTAGGGTTTTGTATAAAGTCTCCTTGGTTCTCTGAGAGAGGGCCTTACTACTTAAATGCCTTCTTAGACCGAAGAAACAGCGGTTGGCAAGAGTAATTCTTCGCTTGATCTCTGCACTGATGTCATTCTACGATGTAATAGTGGAGCCCAGGTAGACAAAGTCCTTGACAACTTCGAAGTTATATCTGTCCATCGTGATATTTTGCCCGAGTCGACGATGTTGAGATTCCTCTCTCGATGACAGCATATACTTCGTCTTGTCCTCATTAACCGCCAATCTCATTCTAGCCGCCTCCGATTCAATGCTCGCAAATGCCCCTGCCACAGCTCGCTTCGTTCTGCCGACAATGTCTATGTCATCCGCATACGCAAGCAGTTGAACGGACTTTTGATAGATTGTACCGCTGGTGTTGACATGTGCGTTGCGTACAATGGCTTCAAGAACGATGTTGAATAGGTTGCATGATAACGCGTCGCCTTGCCTCAATCCTTTCTCAACATCAAAGGAATCGGTGGTGTTCTTACCAATTTTGACGGAGCAGCGAGATTTCTCCATCGTCATCCTGCACAAGCGGACGAGTTTGGCAGGGATGCCGAGACTCGACATGGCTCTGTATAATTCGTCCCTTTTCACGCTATCATACGCGACTTTAAAATCGATAAAAAGGTGGTGTGTATCGATCTGGAATTCCCGGGATTTTTCTAAAATCTGTCGGAGTGTGAACATTTGATCGACGGTTGACTTGCCTGGCCTAAAACCGCACTGATAAGGGCCGATCAGATCGTTGACAAAAGGTTTTAAGCGGTCACACAGGATGGCCGACAAGATTTTATAAGCGACGTTTAGGAGACTAATTCCTCTGTAGTTGGTACATTTCAGAACATCTCCCTTTTTATGGATGGGGCACACTATACCGAGGTTCCATTCATCGGGCATACTTTCCTCCGAGCAAATTTTGCAGATGAGCTGGTGTATGCTCCTAGCCAATTCATCTCCCGCTGATTTAAATAGTTCGGCTTGTAAGCCATCCGCACCTGCAGCCTTGTACGACTTAAGTTTGGATATCGCCAGCCGAACTTCGGTTAGGTCGGGTGGACGGAACTCTTGGCCATCATCGTCCAAGTTGAATGGAGCGTTCTGCCTATTAGCGGCATCTTGGCTGTCTTCGCCATTAAGCAGTCTAGAGAAGTGTTCTTTCCAGATCCTCAGCACTGACTGTGCGTCTACTACCATATTCCCACTCTCATCTCGGCAGGCTTCCGTTCTAGCCTTGAATCCTAGGGTGGATCGCTTCACCCTCTGATAAAATTTTCGAACATCTCCCCTACCGCTACAACCCTCAATAGACTCTACCGCCCGCTTCTCGTGCTCTCTCTTTTTCCTCCTGAGAAGTCGGCGTTCCTCTTTTCGTTTCAGCACGTAGAGCTCCCGGGCCACTCTCTCAGCAGCTCTTGTTCGAGTCTGCAGCATTGCCTGGTAGGCCTCGTCCTTAGCTGCATGCGCTAGCCGGCACTCTTCATCGAACCAGGGGTTTCGTTGTATTCGCCTAGTGAAACCCAGCACATCAGAGGCGGCACTTCTGATGGCTTGTTGACAGTGTTCCCACTGGTCCTCTGCACTTGATGCTGGTGGCGGACCTCCTGAGAGATTAAGAGTTACGTGGTCTGCAAAAGTTCTGACAGTCTCTTGCGATTTAAGCTTCTCGACATCGAATCTTTTCACAGCATCTGCTCTGCGTTGTCGCGTCATGGATATCCGCATACGTAGTCTAGCTACCACCAGGTAGTGATCCGAGTCAATGTTGGCCCCTCGGAACGTTCGGACGTCCAAGATACTGGAAGCATGTCTCGCGTCTATCGCAACGTGGTCGATTTGGTTGACGGTTACTTGATCACGCGACCGCCAAGTCCCCTTGTGTATATTGAGGTGTGGGAAGTAGGTGCTTGAGATGATGACATTTCGCCCCGCCGCAAAGTCTGCCAGCCTGTGTCCGTTGCCGAAAGTTTCGTCGTGTAGGCTGTGTCCTCCGACTATCGAACCAAAGATGCCCTCCTTTCCGAATCTTGCGTTGAAGTCACCAAGAATGATCTTCACGTCGTACTTCGGGCACATATCATACGTTGTCTCCAAGAGATCGTAGAATGCTTCTTTGGTTGAGTCTTCTCTCCTATCATGGGGGGCGTGAACACAGATCAGCGAAATGTTCTTAAATTTGCCTTTGATGCGGATTGTGACCAGGCGCTCGCTTACACTTCGGAAGCCCAAGACTTCTTGCCTAAGTCTTCCCCTTATCACAAAACCACAACCAAAGAGCCGCTGACCCTGTTCCTTCAAGCACCCGCCGTAGTAGATGTCACACGTTTTCAGTCTCCGTACGCCCTCTCCATCCCATCGCACTTCCTGGATGGCTGTTACGTCAGCCTTTAGCCTGTCCAGGTTCTCCACTAATTGTTCGGCTGCACGTGTTCTGTATAAGGACAGGACGTTCCACGTGCAGATGCGAAATTCATTGTCCTTGTTTCGTTTGCTGGGGTCGTCAACTTTAAAATCATCCATATCCGAGGCTTGTTGTTGTTTCGGAACAACTTTTTTTTTACGCGGTAGGGAAGTTACCCCGACGCACAACCCCCGACCCGGAGGACCAGACCCTTCGTATAACTCCAAGGGTAGGGAGCCGGATAAACCGCTCCTTATAGGCCTGAGCTACAAATATGTCGTAGTAGCCCATATAAGGTGTTCACTAAGTAGTTCAACCTAACTGGAACTGTAGACGCCACCGTTGATTCCATCTAGAGAATTCGTCCGCTGCCGCCTCGATGAAAGGAGAAGTGCCTTAGTGGGAACACTCCTCCCCCCCCTCTCTCGTTGGCTGTCCCCAACAGCTTTCCACGGGGATTTAAACCCCGTCTCCAGCTGAGGTACTAGACACCCGATGTTCACCACGTGGAGGTGAGAGTAGGAGTTGGTAGACAGAGGTGGGTTTTGAGAAAAACCTGTGGACGCTTGTGTCCTCTTGAATGCACATAACTACCCTTTTGAACATCAGAAGCCAGGCAAAATAGGATCATAAAAAAGACTTTCTGTACAAACATTGTCATTAATAATACCTTCAATATAAAAACAGTCATTTCTGCTCCGCAATACCTCAGTCGATATGCCATTTTAAATTTATATTAACAAATATATCAATTTTCAATTATTTTCAACACTGATTAACTTAATTTCTCGTTAATACACCTACTATGGTGACTTACTTAATTAAACGCCAATCAACGTTAACTAACTTCAATTTTATTTTATGAATACATTTTTGCACTTAACTTACTGAATAAAATAAGAAGATGAAGAAATTTAAATATTAAAATATTGAAATTACTTCTGTTTTAAGTGGAGTGAATAAAGTTAATTCACGTTTGATTTGCGTTTCTGAATACGGGTTATATATTTTTTAGATAAAAACACCCACGCCTCCAGCACAATAAGTATTGTTACATCATGTGGCAAAAAAAGTATACCCAGGAATTACAAAATTACCTTTCTCATTCTCAGATACAAATTTCTGTAACAAAAATAAAATCAGGCTTATTTGAACACGATTCGATATGCAGCAATAATAAAACAAAATTTGCACGAAGACTACGGATGTTCTGATGTATAATAAAGAAGCCATTTGGGTAAACATAGTTATTCAGAAAAACACTCAGCAACAAATCATTTTCAAAAATATGTGACGACACAACTTCTTCTGGATCAAAATTAACTAAATTATCAAAAGGCATTCATTTTAAAGATTATTTAATTCTTCTAAACACTTGATTTTAATTGCTTTTGCACCCTCTTGTTTTCTGATTAAAAGATTAGAATTTTGAAACCATAAAAATTTGTATCCTTTATGCTAGGTTGCCACTTGTCATTGAAAAGACGCAAATTGAAAAACTTTCCAGTACAGGGTGAGTTATACTTGTTCGCTACTACTACTTTCTTTGCTTTTTGTGTTGGTAAAAGCCACCCGGTCCTGGAAAGTTTGTCAATTTGCGTCTTTTCAATAACAAGTGGAAACCTAGCATTAGATTTTCTATCAATCTCGGCAGCTTTTCGAAGGTCTCATGTATGATAGGACAAACTATTATTTATATAAATAGCGCTTTTTTCGCTGAATTTATTCCCAAAGACTTTTGCTGTCAAGCGTTTTTTGAACTCTACTATTTCCCTCATAAGCTTACGTTTAGTGGTATGTGAGCAAAATTTTACGCACAATACACTTGTCAGTGTAGGTGTAGGATTAGGTGCAGCAGAAGAGGCACTCGGTTTATTACTACTCTTATTGGTCTTTTTTATGTAAAGGCTATCTATTTGTTCTTCACTTATGTTCTTATCCAGTCCAATGGAAAAAAGCTTAAGAGCTTTATCTAAAGCATTCGTTTTATTTAAATCCGGAATGCCAATTATCTCCACAGTATTCTGTAATTCTTGTTGTTCAAGCGAATTCACTCTTAACTGCAGTGAATTAAATCTCAACTGCACCTTTAGCTCATGTAGAGAAGACAAACAGTCCAAATTTACCTTTTTCAGCTCTATTATTTCTCTGTATATTGCTTCTAAAGAAATCGATTTGATGGCATCAATCAGTAGCGGCTGATGATGGAGGTCGAGATGTTGATGGTGAGCAATCGCACCCGCACTAGATTGCGATTGAGAGACAATGACCGAATTGGTGATTGGCGTCACTATGGGAGAGGGTTTGGAGAATATAGCGGGAGCCGCAGCAACAGGTACAGCAGCAGCAGCGGTGGTGATGGAAAAAGAGGTGGTGGATGGAGAAGCAACAACAGCAGCAGCGGTCACTTTTAAGGAGACATATGCACTTGTAGTTGAATATGTGGGTGGAAAGACCGTCAGCTGATGTAGTGAATTGTGAGCATGGCTTCTTACCGTGGTTTTATGCGTGCATACTTCACTACGTCAGCTGACGGTCTTTCCACCCACATACAGCTAGCTGACTTTTGGTTTTGCATAATATAAAGTATTGAATATCATATAACGAAATTTCAGCTTTGGTGGAGTCACAGCCCAACTTTTTTTTTTTACATGTTTGGGAAGCTGCTGTAGCCACACCCACCCATTTTCAGCCAGCTGACTTTCACTACGCTTCATTATGACATCAAAATAATGATATTTCAACAAAATTATCTTTGGTGGATTCACTGACTTAAATATGTCATGGGCTCCCGGGCTATATGTTTAACTTAGACACAGCTCTAAAATGACTATGAATACGCCCAATATACTTAATAGTATAAAATTTTATATGTCAAAATAAATAATAAACAAATTATCTAGACAAGTTTTGTTCAGCGACGTTGTTCCAAACAATTTGGAACAGTTTAGAACAGAGAAGTACAAGTTCTTGCTGTTCAATGACAATTTTCTGTTCCAAACTGTTCTGATTTGCTGTTCAGTGAGTCTGTTCCGAACAGTTCGGTGTTGGAGATTGATTAATTATCGATATCCTTAATTACAATCCTAACTTTTTTATTTACATAATTACTTTGCATGTTTTCCACTGTGCAAATATTTTCTTAAACACATACTCTATGTCAAATAAGTTTTGTATTTATAAATTAAATTATTATTTTCTTCATTCTTATTCTATCGTTCAATAAATAAACATTGTGTTCCTTTATAATTTAAACGTGTTTTGTTCTGCAAAGTTCTTCTTTTGGTCAGATAATATTTTACAGGTTATGGGCCCAGGAACCAGAGTTCCATTGTGTTTAAAATATTGCTATAACCATTAGAAGATTTTATAGAGAAGATTTTTGAATTGTTTAAATTTGGTAAGAACGTTTAAGATTAATTTTAATTGAAATGGCTGCGAGTATTGCAACGATGTATAGTTCCTCACGTATGGAATTGCTGTCTAAGGAGAACTATGATACGTGGAGTATGCAAGCGGAGGCACTCCTAACCAAGAACGATCTGTGGGATTTTGTCAATGGACACTCTCTGAAGCCTGCGACTGGCGCTGATGAGATTGCGGAATGGTGTAAGCAAGATCGAAAAGCCAGAGCTGACCTGATTCTGTCCATTCATCCATCAGAATTGAAGCAGATTCGTGGATGTGAAACATCTCGTGCCGTGTGGATGAAATTAGAGTCGATATATGCTTCAAAAGGTCCAGCTCGAAAAGCAACTCTGTTAAAGCAGTTAATGCTTCAAAGGTTGGACGATGGTGATGACGTTAGGGAGCATATGGCCAAGTTTTTCGATGCAGTTGACAAGCTGGAAAGCATGAAGGTTGAAATAAATGGTGATCTGTTGTCTATTATGCTGTTGTATAGTCTTCCATCTTCGTATGAGAATTTTCGGTGCGCAATAGAATCTCGTGATGACTTGCCTACTGCTGAAGTGCTGAAAGTGAAGATAATTGAAGAGTGCGAAGCACGAAAACAGACAAGTGGAGGTGTTTTCATGGCCATGACAGCTAGAAATATAAGAAGTTCTTTCGGAACTCATCATAGACCTGGAAAAGTATCCCTGAAGACCTGCGATAAAAAGGTAAAATGTTTTAAGTGTGGTATTTTAGGTCACAAGGCGAATATTTGTCCTAGCAAAACGATTGCATATTCGAAGCAGTCTGAGCAAAATGGACATGATGCTGAAGTTTCGTTTGCTGCAAATCATTCTACAGCTACGGATGCGAGTTATATGTCCTCCGCAAATCCATCAAGGGCATGGATTCTCGATAGTGGGTGTACGTCTCATTTGTGTGGTGATGAAAGTCTTTTCGAGTCTTTGTGTGATTCGCCGAAAGCAGAACTGAATCTTGCGAGTAATGCAACAGCTGAAGTCAAAGGCAGAGGGATTGTACATTTATCCGTTGCAAGTAATAAGGGTTCTCGTTTGATTGCGTTCAAGGATACCTTGTATGTTCCAGAGTTGCGGACAAATCTGATTTCGGTGGCAAGGCTGACAAACAAGGGGCATGAAGTCAAGTTTGTAAAAGACGGTGCTATTGTTCAGGCAAAAGATGGGACTCTTAGTTTGATTGCAGATAGAAGAGGTGATCTTTACTTTGTGCGTCAACAGCCTGAATGTGCAAAAATGGTTGTCCAGCCTGATTGCTCCGAACTGTTGAAGTGGCATGAATATATATATGGCAAAGATATTGTTAAGCTGATTCAAAACGGTGTAGTTCCCGCGATTGATACTAAAAACCATGAACACTTATCGAGATGTGAAGTGTGCTTGAAGGGAAAAATGATAGCGTTGCCATTTCCTAAGTGTCACGAATCTTGTGAAGAAATTTTAAAGGTAGTGCACTCTGATGTGGTAGGTCCATTTAAAAGGGAGTCACTTGGTGGTGCGAAATATTTCGTTACTTTTATAGACGAGAGCACAAGGTGGTGCGAAGTTTATTTTCTTAAACAGAAGAGTGATGTTTTTGAGGCTTTCAAACTCTACCAAAAACTCGTGGAAAAGCAAAGTGCAGCCAAGATAAAATGCTTTGCAGTCAGACAACGGTGGTGAGTACTGCAATTCTAATTTTGATAAGTATCTTTTAGATCAAGGTATCAAAAGAAGACTGACGATTCCTCATACACCTCAACAGAACGGTTTAGCTGAGAGGATGAACAGAACACTCATGGACATGGCGAGATGTTTCATGTTGCAGTCTGGATTGAGTGCTGGTTTTTGGTCTGAAGCAGTTGCAACGGCTTGTCATATTCGGAATCGTTGTCCGACAAGTAGTCTGGATGGTGAAATTCCATTTGTCAAGTGGAATAAAAAGAATCTTCGTCTTAACTACCTGAGAACTTTTGGATCGAAAGTTCATGTTTTGGACAAGAATCCTGGAAAAGACAAATTTGCGACGAGGTCTGTGGAAGGAGTGTTTGTTGGATATCCTCGTGAACAGAAAGGATATCGAGTGTGGCTACCAAGTAAACGCCAAATAATTCATGCTCGTGATCTGAAATTCCTCGAAGAGAAGACACATGTTTCAAATGATACACCTGAGATTGATGAGCTGTTTATTTTGTATCAAAACTCAAGTCCTGGAGTAAATTGTCCAATTGCTGCAGAATATTTGCAGAACCCATTGGAAGACAAGGTTGTTTTGGAAGAACAGCATGAGTCACTTGAGAGGCCAGATACTCCTAAGCTGAGTGCAAGAAGAGCTCCTGGCAGGCCGCGTTTAATTCGTACTGGAAGCAGAGGGCGACCAAAGAAGTTGTTTCAAGAAAGTTATGGAAAGCAGAAGGCAGAAGACTTTCATAGTTTTGGCGAAATTGATGACGAGAATAAACATTTTGCTGGAGTAGCTGAAATAAGTGTTGCAGATGCTCTAAAAAGTGACGAATGCGAGGAGTGGAAGGATGCTATGGAATCGGAAGTGATGAGTCTTCTCAAAAATGACACCTGGAAAATAATTGAAAACAGTAAGCAGAGTAATGTCGTTGGATGCCGTTGGGTTTTAGCTAACAAGCATAGCTCTGATGGTAAAGTAGAGAGAAGAAAGGCTCGAATTGTAGCAAAAGGATACAGCCAAAAATATGGAGTCAATTTTCACCAAACATTTGCTCCAGTGGCAAGGCTGGAAACTTTGCGTTTGTTGTTGGCTCTTGCAGTTCAATTTGACCTTAAAGTGTGGCAGTTTGATGTTGTGACAGCATATTTAAATGGCACTTTAGATGAAGAAGTTACGATGAGAGTACCTGAGATGTTAAACGAAATGCTGCACAGAATTATATCAAATCAAGGGGAAAACTCTAACATTGGAAAACAAGCAAAGAAGATGCTAAATCAACTCAGCAGTGGAGGTAATGCATGCAGGTTGCAAAAGGCCCTTTATGGACTGCGGCAGGCTGGGCGTCAGTGGTATCTTAAACTGACAGAAAAATTGTTGAGTTTGGGATTGAAGCCTACAATAAATGAGCCATGTCTTTTTTTTCAAAATGAGTCTGAGGGTGAAAATATGTATGTGCTAATATATGTTGATGACATATTGGTTGCATCTAAGGACGTCAAAAGGACCCTGGAATTGCGGAACCGCTTGCTAGAGGACTTTGAAATAAAGGATCTGGGTTTGGCAAACTATTGTCTTGGTTTGGAAATCAAACAAGATTCTGGTAAAATTGAGCTGTTCCAGAAAGGATACACGCTAGGACTTCTCAAACAATATGGAATGGAGAAGTGTAATCCAGTTGCGACACCTTCCGAAATGAACGTAAGTTTTGAAAGTATATCTGATAATGATTCACAGGAAAAGTTTCCGTACCGAGAGCTGATCGGTAGTCTGATGTATTTATCAGTTGCAACACGCCCGGATATTTCAAACACCGTATCGAGATTGGCACAATTTACCAGTAATCCAAGAAAGTGTCATTGGCAAGCAGCGAAGCGTGTACTCAGATATCTTGCTGGAAATGCAAGCTATGGACTGGTGTATAAGAAAACTGATGAACCATTAATTGGTTACACGGATGCAGATTGGGGTGCCTGTACGATTGATCGTCGATCATATACTGGGTACGCATTTTTACTCAGTGGTGCAGCAATATCATGGAAGTCGCAAAAGCAACGAACTGTTGCACTTTCATCGACAGAGGCTGAATATGTCAGTTTATCTGAAGCGTCGAAGGAGGCAATTTATTTAAAAAGTATTTTGACAGAACTTGGATTTTCTGATTTTGCCGAAAGCACTATTTTCGTTGATAACCGTGGAGCACAGTGTTTGGCAAATGATCATGTGTTTCACGCACGCACAAAACACATCGACATAAAACATCATTTTATTCGAGAATCAGTAATTGCTGGGATGTTTACGTTACAACATGTATCAACAGATCGGATGATTGCAGATGTTTTAACAAAGCCGTTGACTCGAGTAGTTCACTGGAGATGTTTCGATGGCCTTGGAATTCGAAAGCAAGGAGAGTTGTTTAATAAAGTTCGTATTGAGAGGGCGTGTTGGAGATTGATTAATTATCGATATCCTTAATTACAATCCTAACTTTTTTATTTACATAATTACTTTGCATGTTTTCCACTGTGCAAATATTTTCTTAAACACATACTCTATGTCAAATAAGTTTTGTATTTATAAATTAAATTATTATTTTCTTCATTCTTATTCTATCGTTCAATAAATAAACATTGTGTTCCTTTATAATTTAAACGTGTTTTGTTCTGCAAAGTTCTTCTTTTGGTCAGATAATATTTTACATTCGGAACAAAATAGAACAGGATTTTCTGTTCTTTCTTTTTAGGTAAAACAACGTAGATTAGGGGGTCAACTATGTAACTCGATTCTATAATAAAAATGTTCGAATTCGAAAAATCGGAACTATGTAATTCTATGTAATGCCAACGTGTACTTTCGCAAAATTGGGGAACTACCTAACTCGAAAATGAATGTCAAACAAATTGAAATCGCAAATAATCATTCGACATCAAATGTGTTTGCGAGCAGATGAAAGAAAGTATTATGTTTCTAAAAATGTAGGTAAATATTTATTACAAATTGATTTATTTATTGCAACATACATATTTAATTAAATAAGCACTTTATATATTCTAGCAACATCAAAATCGTCTAATACGTAGGAATCTCAATTTGAAATTCTGGTGCAGTATATGACAAAGCCCTCAGATTTGTCTAAAGCCCAAGAAGTCTTCAATATTTTGGACACAGTTTGTTGTGCCAGCCCCGTATGCTTGCCTCCACGAATCTGATGTTGGCATCCTCCTTTTTTCAAGAATTTACAGAGCTTGATGATATTCGGCACAGAAATTTGCCTTCGACGATTGCTCAGTTCACTTGATATACATACAAAAATTATATAAAAAATAAATATATAAATAAATAAATACACAAACAGGTGACAGCCTTTAATTCTATTTTAATTTTTTTAATATTTATTTTCACAAACCTTTTATCACTTATCTATAATAATGTTAGAAGAAGCACAGTCCATGTTGATCACTTTTTGATTCTTAAAAAAAGTTAATTTCGAAAACTTAATCGTTTTCTTTTTTTTTAATTTATCAGACAACCTAAAAGCGAGACTTTCGAAAGTAGAACATTTTAAGAAAAAGAATTGTCATTACTTTCATTCGATTCTGCTTCAATACAAAGTACAAATTGAAAGTAGAATCGCAAATAGTTGGCCCCCAGGTTTGTGACAACTGTCAAAATCAGCTGCTGTCACTTGCAAGTAGATATTTTTTAACAAACATTGTGGCTGTCTGTGCTTTTACTTTGTAGACAAACAAATAAATATTTAAATTGTATTTAATTGTTTTTAATAAAGAGTATTTCTTTCTTAAGCCTAGTATACAGTTCCTCAACAAAAAAAACCTGCCTGCATTTCTTATGGGAAAGATTTTGGCAAAAAAAAAGTTTGACGTTTGTTTTTTTTTATCAAGCTGTGAACCAACCCTGACAACAAAATTTTTACTCACCACTGCTCACCACGAACTTTTTTCGCGCAAAACAATATCAGTGACATTGTTTTGTGCAAAAAAAAGAAGAAATTTTTAGTTTCACCCCAGATGTTAAAAAAAATATTTTTCACCACTAATTTTTTTTTTTTTCGTTCAAAAGAACTGTGTTCTAGGCTTTATCCACCAAACTCAAAAGTAAATAACAATTTTTTTTTTGACAATTACATCTGTCAGACAGCTGCCTGTTTTTATCTTGTCTGACGTTTCTGTGCTACTCTGTTCTAATCCGAAAAAAAACCTTAAAAGCCTTCCACACTAGCCCACTGTGTATTAATACATGTCAAAAAAGTGGGATTCAAATCATGTAGAATAGTGTGGAAACAAAATATGAAAGCCCAGCCTACACAACCCGACATGCTATCCCACACGATTTAACATGATGTGTTAATACATGAATAATTTTAGGAATAATTCTAATTCTATCCCACATTCTATCACACTTTTTTTAGGTTAAGGTAATGTATTAATACAAGCAAGTGTGGAAGCAAAATATGAAGTCATTTCTTTCCCACAAATATGGCAGTCGCGTGGAATTCTTTCTCATTTTCAATTTGACATGTATTACTACACAGTGGGCTAGTGTGGAAGGGCTATTACTGAACAACCCTTCAGGTCATGGACCTATTATATACTACGTCCATGCTTCAGGTAAAAGAAAACACTTCAAATCGAAATAATATAACAATATAATGTATTCACATTCTAAAAATTAATGTCAAATCAAAGTAGTATCTTACGGGCTTAAGGCTAAAAATCTCATTTAAAGGTATCTTTTCGTATGAACTACAGAGGAAAATTCATTTAAAATCGTTTATAGGGTGAATAAATAATAGGCGTGTTTTATTTCAAAAGCCATCCATAGTACAGTTTGATTTTACATGCGTTACAAATACAATATCGCTAGTAGCTCTAGCGCCGACAAGAAGCTAAAGTAGAATCCTACGCCTACGGTGGATATATTTTTGGCATTTATTCGAGGCTCTATTCTACTTTAGCTTCTTATCGGTTGTAGAGTTACTAGCGATGTTGTATTTGTAATGCATGTAAGTTCGTACTCTACTATGGATAGCTTTTGCAATAAAACACGCCTAATATATTTTAAACCGTTCATTTTTAATAGCTAATTTAAATTTAATGGAAAGTGAATAAATTGCGACTGTTTTCGCCTTAATAAAGGGTCTTAGGGATAAGAAATTTACACTCAAATCTAGATTCTAATTTCTCAATAACTTCGAAATAAAACTGATAAATAAAGAAACACATCCAAAACTTTCGGTATCAAAACTTCTAGTGAAGATCTTTATTTTATCCTTCATATAACCTTCGTTGGTTATCAATATCGTAAATATCATTGGTATAAAATATGGTAGGTGTTTAGAAATCGCAGGTAGTGGTACTCAGCTGTCAATAATTAGGACTATACGCTGACAGCATTCAACATTCTCCCCCCACCAGTGAACGTAGTGGACGATAATTGTGGACATCATGTATAATCGACTGCTTCACCAGAATGTGGACACTTAAAACATCTTTACAAGTAAATATATGTTGCTTGACTCACATGCAAAGAGAGAAAGTATTAATAAGTGTTTAAAAATAAGGGGCCAAATAACGTCTTCAGTGAACGAGTGAGGAACTTTTACACGTTATCGAACTATCGAGTTATCACATTATTATGATGTTATACGAAGTATCACGTATCGAATTGAGTTCGTATTGTACTAGGATAATTCTATTACATTTTCCTAAACGTCAATATTCCTAACTTTTCATTGGTCGATCGCAACAGCTTCTTGTGTTGGGCTCATGTTTTGTTTACATTTGCCTTTGGAATTTTATTTGGTCAAAAATATTTGTTGGCTAAATCGAATTATTGTGCCTTTAAATCAAGCAAGAATAATTTTTTGGGTGATGTTTAATTTATTTTAATTCACCCTGAAACACCATTAATTGATATTGTGGAGAAATATTTGCAGAAAAGAGAATAATTTTGTTTTTCTGCCATTTTACTGCTCACTCGTCTACCTATCTATCGTATGAAAAAACACTAGTTCACTGACGAGGAAATGCCAAAAATCGAATTCGATACTTTACTCGATATCTTAAGAAGGAATCCCAATTGCAGATAATTCAGTAACGTATTGCTCACTCACTGATACCGTAATTCGGGCCCAGGTTTTAGGTACAAATTCAAAATAATGTAACTTTATTGAATTTCAATTTGCATCATGTAAATTTACAACTTAATCGCAGTTTAAGGTGGGCCTAATAAAAACTTCCATATAATGGAAAACGACTGGAATATAAGTTGGATGGTAGCTCTATAGTTCCAGTTTCCGTCTGTCAAATCTCAGCCAATCACAATCCTTGTTCTATATTTTATAATAGCTTTGTTCAGTGCCGTTGTTCCGAACAGTTTGGAACAGTTTAGAACAGAAAAGTACAAGTTTTTGCTGTTCAATGAGAATTTTCTATTCTAAACTGTTCTGATTTGCTGTTCAGTGAGGCTGTGCCGAACAGTTTGGAACAGAATAGAACAGGATTTTCTGTTCTTTCTTTTTAGGCAGAACAACTTAGAACAGGTTTGTGACAACTGTCAAAATCAGCTGATGTCACTTGCAAGTTGATATTTTTTAACAAATTTCGTGGCTCTTTGTGCTTTTACTTTGGAAACAAACAAATAAATATTTAAAAAATAACATAAATTAAATTAAATTAAATTGCGCAGTTAAATAAATACTATTTATAATTGTACTATTTATAAGTATTGTATTTCTTGCTTATCCACCAAACTCGATTTTTTTTTTTGACAATCACATCTGTCAGACAGCTGCCTGTTCTATCCTGTCTGACATTTCTGTTCTACTCTGTTCTGTTCTGTTCTAATCTGAAAAAACCTTACTGAACAATCCTAATGGTTCTATGTTCTTCTTCTTCCTGTTTTCATTGCATCAATTTTTGTTTGTTTTATTTTAATGTTCCTTATAAATTATTTTAATGTTCCTTATAAATGTTGTATTAATTTCGGTATTTTTATATAATCTACATATGTGTACAACTTTCCATTATTTGTTGTTTGACCTGAATAGGTAAAATAAATGGCTTTGTTGTGGTAGAATTCAATAAAATTCCCGGCGCGCAGCTTTAAAGCTAATAAAGTGAGTGAATTATAAGTTATGATAATTCAATTAATATATTTCATTTAATATGTTGTTTGTAGTGTGTACATACACTCCGCTCCACTTGAATAGAAACAAACTTTTTTTTTATTATTAGAGCGTGTGGCGCTTTAGTAAATTCATACATTCACCTTTTAGTTTCAGTTCCTAAAAGAGAAATCTATTGCGAATAAAACTGCAGGGACAGAACAATTCAGGAAAATACCATAAGGTTATTTTTTTTACCACTTTTCCAATTACTTCATAAAATACAGTATTTTTTGTGCGTAGTGTAGATTAAAAATAATAATTGTTTGACTAAAGAAAAGATGGGCCGCGGAAAACCATTAAACCCTGCAGAAAAAGCCAAAATAGAAGTACACGCGGAAAACAAAATTCACCTACGCACAATTGCCAAAAAAATAAGTAGAAGTGTGAATATTTGTTTGGTCGAACCATAGAAATAAAGAAACCTATGGAAAAAAATGTAAGGTAGACAATCAAGAACCACAACAGAAGCAGACCGAAGAAAGATAATTAGACTGGCTTTAAATTCAAGCGGCTCTGCTGCTAAAATCAAGGCTAAGAGTGGTATTACAGCGAGTCTTAACACTATTAGACGTGTTATTCGTGGGTCACAACATTAAAAGTGCATAAAATTGAAGAAAAAACCACCGGTAAATCTAATACGAAGACAGAATATAATAGATTTTTGCAGGATGAATATGACGTGGAAGGAGGAGTGGACAAAAGTGGTATTTACTGACGAAAAAATTTAATTATGATGTCCCGGATGGATATAATTACTGTTTTCATGTTATAAGGGGGGAACCCAGGTTTCTGGAGCGCCACCATAGCCGAGAAGGCAGTGTAATGGCGTGGGGTGCGATTTCCTGGTTTTGAACAATTGTTCTAGACTTTCCCACATTGAAAACGACGGCAAACTCCTACAAGGAAATACTGCAAGAAGCTTTCCCTAAGTTTACCGATGTCTTTGGACCAATACCATGGACATTTCAACAAGAAAACGTGCCAATCCTCAACGCTAGGATTATTAACAGTTGGATATCCGAGAAAAATGTTACCTTACTTCAATGGGCACCGTATTCTCCGGACCTAAATATTATTGAAAACGTATGAGGATGGATGGTTCGTAAAGTTTACGGTTCTGACCGACAATATGAGGACAAAGAATCACTTATTGCTGCAATCAAAGAAGCATGAAGTGCAATTTCTTTAAATTATATAAAATAACTGCATAATTCAGTCTCCAAATGGGTTTTTCAAGTTATTTTAAATAAAGATGGTAGCATACATTTTAAAATATGATTACGAATAGAAAACTACCCAATTTTACTGCACTTTTTCAATTTGTTTCCTTATTTAAGAGAATGTTTCTATTCAAGTGGCGCAAAAAAAAATAGTGTTTTAAATGAAGTAATTAGAAAAGTGGTACAAAAATAACCTAATGGTATTTTCCTGAATTATTCTGTCTCTGCAGTTTTATTCGCAATAGATCCCTCTTATAGGAACTAAAACCAAAAGGTGAACTTATAAATTTACCAAAGCGCTATACGCTCAGACAGTAAACAAAAAGTTTGTTTCTATTCAAGTGGAGCGGAGTGTATGTAGGTACAGTAGGTGTATGTGTGTTATCTAGTTGAGTGGGTTCGTTTTTTTTTTTTGAATGACGTAAATTTGCATTTCATGGTTGCCAATGTTGATAAATTTAATTGTTTTATTGTGAGAAAGATTATTTAAGTTTTATATTGAATTAAATTTTTTTAATATTACATACATTTTATTATTATTCAGTTAATATTTTTATTATCAATTTTAATAACATTTTGTTATTTTTTTTTATTATTTTAGTTGTTTCAGATTTTCAGGTTTTCCGGTTCTTCGATATGGTTTAATGAATTCTTGTTTAATTTCTATGAAATTCAGCTTTTAGTAATGATTGATGAATGGTTTTGAGTGAAATCTTTTAGATGGTTTTTTCTCTAATCAAATGTTGGTGCTTCTCATGTGGACTGTATAGTTTTATTGGTTAGCGTTGACGAATGGTGATGAGTGAACGGATGTATTTAAATGAGTGATTAATTGAGTGAGTGTTTGAATGTTTTATTTTGAATGTGTGTTTGATGAGTATTTGAGTGTGTTTTATTTTTAATGTGTATTTGATGAGTATTTAAATGAGTGTGTTGAGTAAGTATTTGGGTGAGTGAGTATTGAGTAAGTATTTGAGTGAGTGAGTATTGAGTAAGTATTTGAGTGAGTGAGTATTGAGTGAGTGAGTATTGAGTGAGTGAGTATTGAGTAAGTATTTGAGTGAGTGAGTATTGAGTAAGTATTTGAGTGAGTGATTATTTGATTGAGTCTCTATATAATATGATTTGATATTTTCATTATTTTAGAATTTTTAAATCATTTTAACTGAAAATCATTTTATTCGTGTGATTAAGATTAGAAGATTTATTTGAAATTGAGTTTGGTTTAGATTATTGCGTTTTCGGTATTAGTGTTATTAGATGGAAGTGGGCTGATCTTGGTGATAAGTCTCTTAAATTCTTCGGATTAGTTCTCCTTCTCCTGGGTACGTCATGACGATTCGAGCCATATGCCATTTTGAAGGTGGAAGCCTTTCATCTTTGAGCAGTAGGTCTCCGATTTTAGGTTGCTCTTTAGTTTTCAACCATTTTGGGCGATATTAAAGCCTATTCAGATATTGACTGCTCCATTGTTTCCAAAACGTTTGTAGGGGTGCTTGAAGATGTTTCCAACGGTCTAGGTAACCAATTCGTTCGTTTGCTAGATCTGCCTCAGGTATAACGTGACTTGAAGTGCCTATCAAAAAGTGTGCTGGTGTTAGTGCGTTGAAATCGTCGAAGCTGTCTGTCAACGGACAGAGGGGTCTCGAGTTGAGGCATGCTTCTATTTGTGCTAGAAGCGTGCTGAGCTCCTCAAAGGTAAACGCTTCGTTTTGGGCAACACGTCTCTGACTTCACTCCTGCTTCCCAAAGTCCACCAAAGTGAGGGGAAGCAGGAGGAATGAAATTCCAATTTGCGCCTAATTTGCTTAGTGAATCAGCTATCTCATAATATAATCATAATCACATTTGGCACCTTTTAACATTTTTTGTAGTTCCGTACTGGCTCCTTTGAAATTGGTTCCACAGTCACTATAAATATGGGAACAAATTCCCTGTCCTGATGTAAACCTTCGGAATGCTGCAATAAAGGCTTGGGTTGTCAGGTCCGTTACAGCTTCCAGGTGAATGGTTTTGGTTGCAAGGCAAATAAATATGGCGAAATATCCTTTAAACCTTTTATAAACCCAATATAACCTGTTGCATCCCACCATGAAGTGTTCTCTCATGTGCATCATCGATAATGAGTTTGGTGAATACATGATTGATTCTTACTATTTGTGTTTTTGTAAGGGTCAGAAAATGAGTTTTGATTATTATTTGTGTGTTTGAGTGTTTGAATGCGGTGGTGCTTGAGAATGAATAAATGTGTTAGGGTTATTTGAGTTGTGTGGTAATTGGTAAGCCTGAGTGTATGTTTGTTGAATGTTTGAGTGTTGTTGTAAAGAATTTGGGTAAGAATTACTAAAATTTGTATTGTTATTGCCAAAATGAAGTAATGAGTTGTGTGGTCTTTGGCAAAAATGACATGTTTTATTACTTGGACAGTTATTTGTGCGATGGCTGTATGCTAAGCAGTTAAAACAGTTGCCGAACTGTTTCACAACTCGTTGCCTTGCTTTGACGTCCATTTTTAAAAACTTCGTACATGTACGCAAGGAATGAACACCCCTATGGCACAACTTACATGTAAATTTTTCGGTTGCTTCAGTGTTCACATGAAATACATTTTTGGTTTGCCTTTTGTGTGTTGATGTTGATTTTATATCTTCCTGCTGGTCCACCATCTCTAAAGTTCTAAATTTCGTTTCTAAGAATTCAGAAAATTTCTTAAAAGATGAAATTTCCTTTTTTGTTCCTAGGGAATTGTCCCACAGGGACTGTATTTTTGGTGGCAGTTTTTTCAAAAGAAGAAAAATGATTATTGCATCCCAATGATTGACTGGTAAGTCCAAGTTTTTCAACGCGTGCAATATTTTTGTTGAATTGCCCAACAGTTCACGGATTCCCTTTGCGCTTTCTTCACGTACAACTGGCAGATCGTAAAACAACTTTAATTCGTCGTTTACCAAAATTCGTTTATAATCATAGCGAGATTTTAATAGTTCCCAAGTTTGAATCGTAACTTGCATCATCCACATTTAGTTTAGTTTTGGTATTCAGCTGTAAATGTCGGAGGATGTATCTTTGGAAGCCTTACATCATGTGGTTTCTGAGAAACTACCCGTTGCAAAGGTGTTTGTTAATTTGTTTTAATTGCTTGAGTGACCGAAGAAAATTTATCCAACTCATCCAAAAGCAAGGATTTGTACATGGTTGGATCTCTATTGCTTCGCCGTGAATCTCACCCAGAGACGTTAAAGCTACTTTCTTGATTGTATCATCGGATATACTACCCTTGTAACTAGTTTCAATTACCAACCAATTACTTTCTAGCAAGTCAAGACTTGTGGTGACGTAATACTTTGTCCGACGACTAGGACTTGTAGTCTTCTTAAAATTCTCAGTCTTTTGAGATTTGCTTGCAGGTAACTGTGAAGATTTTTGTTGCACTTATAATCACTCATATATATGGTACAAATTGTAAAGATATGTTTTTTTTTAATGCAAGTAAACTGTAGGTACCAACTTCTTCCTTTTAGTGTAGACAGCCGTCATTCTTCAACTTCCTTGGGATGATTTGTGGACTTCCTTCACTCTTTCTGGCGGTTTTCTTATAATTTATTTGTATATTTACTTTTAAAAAATGTTATTAATAGTTTTTAATTTTCATTTTATCAAATTTTTAATGTAATTTTTTAATTTTAATAAAAACGTACAATGCGACGAAATGGTCGTCACACAGTTTTTTTTTTGCACAATATTTCGAAAATTATTTGTATTTGTGGTTCACTTTTTAGCTGCGAAGGACCAAATGTTTTCGCCTTAATAAAGGGTTTTAGGGTAAAGAAATTTACACTCAAATCTAGATTCTAATTTCTCCATAACCTCGAAATAAAACTCATAAATAAAGAAACACATCCAAAACATTCGGTATCAAAACTTCTAGTGAAGATCTTTATTTTATCCTTCATACAACCTTCGTTGGTTACCAATATCGTAAATATCATTGGTATAAAATATGGTAGGTGTTTAGAAATCGCAGGTGGTGGTATTCAGCTGTCAATAATTAGGACTATACGCTGACAGCATTCAACATTCTCCCCCCACCAGCGAACGTAGTGCACGATAATTGTGGACATCATGTATAATCGACTGCTTCATCAGAATGTGGACACTTAAAACATCTTTACAAGGAAATATATGTTGCTTGACTCACATGCAAAGAGAGAAAGTATTAATAAGTGTTTAAAAATAAGGGGCCAAATTGCGTCTTCAGTGAACGAGTGAGGAACTTTTACACGTTATCGAACTATCGAGTTATCACATTGGTATGATGTTATACGAAGTATCACGTATCGAATTGAGTTCGTATTGTACTAGGATAATTCTAGTACATTTTCCTAAACGTCAATATTCCTAACTTTTCATTGGTCGATCGCAACAGCTGCTTGTGTTGGGCTCATGTTTTGTTTACATTTGCCTTTGGAATTTTATTTGGTCAAAAATATTTGTTGGCTAAATCGAATGATTGTGCCTTAAAATCAAGCAAGAACAATTTTCTGCTTGCTTAGATCCTTGACCCCTCTAAGGGGCACAGGGCGTCAACTACCGCTACACGCCATCTCGTTCGGTTTCTGGAAATGTATTTTAGCTCTCCCCAACTTTTACCGAGCTTTTGTGATTCCTTGTCGACTGTTCTGCGCCAAGATTTTCTCTGGCCTCCAGGTCTTCTGCCATCTTGGATGAGTGGAACAATTTTCTGGGTGATGTTTAATTTATTTTAATTCACCCTGAAACACCATTAATTGATATTGTGGAGAAATATTTGCAGAAAAGAGAATAATTTTATGTTTCTGCCATTTTACTGCTCACTCGTCTACCTATCTATCGTATGAAAAAACACTAGTTCACTGACGAGGAAATGCCAAAAATCGAATTCGATACTTTACTCGATATCTTAAGAAGGAATCCCAATTGCAGATAATTCAGTAATGTATTGCTCACTCACTGATGCCGTAATTCGGCCCCAGGTTTTAGGTATAAATTCAAAATAATGTAACTTTATTGAATTTCAAATTGCATCATGTAAATCAACAACTTAATCGCAGTTTAAGGTGGGCCTAATAAAAACTTCCATATAATGGAAAACGACTGGAATATGGTTGGATGGTAGCTCTATAGTTCCAGTTTCCGTCTGTCAAATCTCAGCCAATCGCAATCCTTGTTGTATATTTTATAATAGCTTTGTTCAGTGACGTTGTTCCGAACAGTTTGGAACAGTTTACAACAGAAAAGTACAAGTTTTTGCTGTTCAATGAGAATTTTCTATTCTAAACTGTTCTGATTTGCTGTTCAGTAAGGCTGTTCCGAACAGTTTGGAACAGAATACAACAGGATTTTCTGTTCTTTCTATTTAGGTAGAACAACTTAGAACAGGTTTGTGACAACTGTCAAAATCAGCTGATGTCACTTGCAAGTTGATATTTTTTAACAAATTTCGTGGCTCTTTGTGCTTTTACTTTGGAAACAAACAAATAAATATTTAAAAAATAACATAAATTAAATTAAATTAAATTGCGCAGTTAAATAAATACTATTTATAATTGTTTTTAATAAAAAGTATTTCTTGCTTATCCACCAAACTCGATTTTTTTTTTTTTTGACAATCACATCTGTCAGACAGCTGCCTGTTCTATCCTGTCTGACATTTCTGTTCTACTCTGTTCTGTTCTAATCTGAAAAAACCTTACTGAACAATCCTAATGGTTCTATGTTCTTCGTCTTCCTGTTTTCGTTGCATCAATTTGTGTTTGTTTTATTTTAATGTTCCTTATAAATTATTTTAATGTTCCTTATAAATGTTGTATTAATTTCGGTATTTTTATATAATCTACATATGTGTACAACTTTCCATTATTTGTTGTTTGACCTGAATAGGTAAAATAAATGGCTTTGTTGTGGTGGAATTCAATAAAATTCCTGGCGCACAGCTTTAAAGTGAGTGAATTATAAATTATGATAATTCAATTAATATATTTCATTTAATATGTTGTTTGTAGTGTGTACATACACTCCGCTCCACTTGAATAGAAACAAACTTTTTTTTACTATCAGAGCGTGTGGCCTTTTAGTAAATTCATACATTCACCTTTTGGTTTCAGTTCCTAAAAGAGAAATCTATTGCGAATAAAACTGCAGGGACAGAACAATTCAGGAAAATACCATAAGGTTATTTTTTTACCACTTTTCCAATTACTTCATAAAATACAGTATTTTTTGTGCGTAGTGTAGATTAAAAATAATAATTGTTTGACCAAAGAAAAGATGGGCCGCGGAAAACCATTAAACCCTGCAGAAAAAGCCAAAATAGAAGTACACGCGGAAAACAAGCTTCACCTACGCACAATTGCCAAACAAATAAGTAGAAGTGTGAATATTTGTTTGGTCGAACCATAGAAATAAAGAAACCTATGGAAAAAAATGTAAGGTAGACAATCAAGAACCACAACAGAAGCAGACCGAAGAAAGATAATTAGACTGGCTTTAAATTCAAGCGGCTCTGCTGCTAAAATCAAGGCTAAGAGTGGTATTACAGCGAGTCTTAACACTATTAGACGTGTTATTCGTGGGTCACAACATTTAAAGTGCATAAAATTGAAGAAAAAACCACCGTTAAATCCAATACGAAGACAGAATATAATAGATTTTTGCAGGATGAATATGACGTGGAAGGAAGAGTGGAAAAAAGTGGTATTTTCTGACGAAAAAATTTAATTATGATGTCCCGGACGGATATAATTAATGTTTTCATGTTATAAGGGGGGAACCCAGGTTTCTGGAGCGCCACCATAGCCGAGAAGGCAGTGTAATGGCGTGGGGTACGATTTTCTGGTTTTGAACAATTGTTCTAAACTTTCCCACATTGAAAACGACGGCAAACTCCTACAAGGAAATACTGCAAGAAGCTTTCCCTAAGTTTACCGATGTCTTTGGACCAATACCATGGACATTTCAACAAGAAAACGTGCCAATCCTCAACGCAAGGATTATTAACAGTTGGATATCCGAGAAAAATGTTACCTTACTTCAATGGGCACCGTATTCTCCGGACCTAAATATTATTGAAAACGTATGAGGATGGATGGTTCGTAAAGTTTACGGTTCTGACCGACAATATGAGGACAAAGAATCACTTATTGCTGCAATCAAAGAAGCATGAAGTGCAATTTCTTTAAATTTTATAAAATAACTGCATGATTCAGTCTTCAAATGGGTTTTTCAAGTTATTTCAAATAAAGATGGTAGCATACATATTAAAATATGATTACGAATAGAAAACTACCCAATTTTACTGCACTTTTTCAATTTGTTTCCTTATTTAAGAGAATGTTTCTACTCAAGTGGCGCAAAAAAAAAATAGTGTTTTAAATGAAGTAATTAGAAAAGTGGTACAAAAATAACCTAATGGTATTTTCCTGAATTATTCTGTCCCTGCAGTTTTATTCGCAATAGATCCCTCTTATAGGAACTAAAACCAAAAGGTGAACTTATAAATTTACCAAAGCGCTACACGCTCAGACAGTAAACAAAAAGTTTGTTTCTATTCAAGTGGAGCGGAGTGTATGTAGGTACAGTAGGTGTATGTGTGTTATCTAGTTGAGCGGGTTCGTTTTTTTTTTTTTGAATGACGTAAATTTGCATTTCATGGTTACCAATGTTGATAAATTTAATTGTTTTATTGTGAGAAAGATTATTTAAGTTTTATATTGAATTAAATTTTTTAATATTACACACATTTTATTATTATTCAGTTAATATTTTTATTATCAATTTTAATAACATTTTGTTATTTTTGTTTATTATTTTAGTTGTTTCAGATTTTCAGGTTTTCCGGTTCTTCGATGTGGTTTAATGAATTCTTGTTTAATTTCTATGAAATTCAGCTTTTAGTAATGATTGATGAATGGTTTTGAGTGAAATCTTTTAGATGGTTTTTTCTTTAATTAAATGTTGGTGCTTCTCATGTGGACTGTATAGTTTTATTGGTTAGCGTTGACGAATGGTGATGAGTGAACGGATGTATTTAAATGAGTGAGTGTTTGAATGTTTTATTTTGAATGTGTGTTTGATGAGTATTTGAGTGTGTTTTATTTTTAATGTGTATTTGATGAGTACTTAAATGAGTATGTTGAGTAAGTATTTGGGTGAGTGAGTATTGAGTAAGTATTTGAGTGAGAGAGTATTGAGTAAGTATTTGAGTGAGTGAGTATTGAGTGAGTGAGTATTGAGTAAGTATTTGAGTGAGTGAGTATTGAGTAAGTATTTGAGTGAGTGATTATTTGATTGAGTCTCTATATAATATGATTTGATATTTTCATTATTTTACAATTTTTAAATCATTTTAACTGAAAATCATTTTATTCGTGTGATTAAGATTAGAAGATTTATTTGAAATTGAGTTTGGTTTAGATTATTGCGTTTTCGGTATTAGTGTTATTAGATGGAAGTGGGCTGATCTTGGTGATAAGTCTCTTAAATTCTTCGGATTAGTTCGTCTTCTCCTGGGTACGTCATGACGATTCGAGCCATATGCCATTTTGAAGGTGGAAGCCTTTCATCTTTGAGCAGTAGGTCTCCGATTTTAGGTTGCTCTTTAGTTTTCAACCATTTTGGGCGATATTGAAGCCTATTCAGATATTGACTGCTCCATTGTTTCCAAAACGTTTGTAGGGGTGCTTGAAGATGTTTCCAACGGTCTAGGTAACCAATTCTTTCGTTTGCTAGATCTGCCTCAGATATAACGTGACTTGAAGTGCCTATCAAAAAGTGTGCTGGTGTTAGTGCGTTGAAATCGTCGAAGCTGTCTGTCAACGGACAGAGGGGTCTCGAGTTGAGGCATGCTTCTATTTGTGCTAGAAGCGTGCTGAGCTCCTCAAAGGTAAACGCTTCGTTTTGGGCAACACGTCTCAAATGGTATTTTACTGACTTCACTCCTGCTTCCCAAAGTCCACCAAAGTGAGGGGAAGCAGGAGGAATGAAATTCCAATTTGTGCCTACCTTGCTTAGTGAATCAGCTATCTCATAATATAATCATAATCACATTTGGCACCTTTTAACATTTTTTGTAGTTCCGTACTGGCTCCTTTGAAATTGGTTCCACAGTCACTATAAATATGGGAACAAATTCCCCGTCCTGATGTAAACCTTCGGAATGCTGCAATAAAGGCTTGGGTTGTCAGGTCCGTTACAGCTTCCAGGTGAATGGTTTTGGTTGCAAGGCAAATAAATATGGCGAAATATCCTTTAAACCTTTTATAAACCCAATATAACCTGTTGCATCCCACCATGAAGTGTTCTCTCATGTGTATCATCGATAATGAGTTTGGTGAATACATGATTGATTCTTACTATTTGTGTTTTTGTTAGGGTCAGAAAATGAGTTTTGATTATTATTTGTGTGTTTGAGTGTTTGAATGCGGTGGTGCTTGAGAACGATTAAATGTGTTAGGGTTATTTGAGTTGTGTGGTAATTGGTAAGCCTGAGTGTATGTTTGTTGAATGTTTGAGTGTTGTTGTAAAGAATTTGGGTAAGAATTACTAAAATTTGTATTGTTATTGCCAAAATGAAGTAATGAGTTGTGTGGTCTTTGGCAAAAATGACATGTTTTATTACTTGGACAGTTATTTGTGCGATGGCTATATGCTAAGCAGTTAAAACAGTTGCCGAACTGTTTCACAACTCGTTGCCTTGCTTTGACGTCCATTTTTAAAAACTTCGTACATGTACGCAAGGAATGAACACCCCTATGGCACAACTTACATGTAAATTTTTCGGTTGCTTCAGTGTTCACATGAAATACATTTTCGGTTTGCCTTTTGTGTGTTGATGTTGATTTTATATCTTCCTGCTGGTCCACCATCTCTAAAGTTCTAAATTTCGTTTCTAAGAATTCAGAAAATTTCTTAAAAGATGGAATTTCCTTTTTTTGTTTCTAGGGAATTTTCCCACAGGGACTGTATTTTTGGTGGAAGTTTTTTCAAAAGAAGAAAAATGATTATTGCATCACAATGATTGACTGGTAAGTCCAAGTTTTTCAACGCGTGCAAAATTTTTGTTGAACTGTCCAATAGTTCACGGATTCCCTTTGCGCTTTCTTCACGTACGACTGGCAGATCGTAAAACAACTTTAATTCGTGGTTTACCAAAATTCGTTTAAAATCATAGCGAGATTTTAATAGTTCCCAAGTTTGAATCGTAACTTGCATCATCCACATTTACGTGATCAAGTAAAGTGCCTGCACTCTCCTCTCAGCACGACTTCAGGTAATGCAACTTTTCTATTTTAGACAGGGACGAATTACTGTGCACGAGTGAAACAAATTGACCGTGGAATGAACGCCAGTTTTGGTATTCACCTGTAAATGTCGGAGGATGTATCTTTGGAAGCCTTACATCATGTGGTTTCTGAGAAACCACCGGTTGCAAAGGTGTTTGTTAATTTGTTTTAATTGCTTGAGTGACCGAAGAAAATTTATTCAACTCATCCAAAAGCAAGGATTTGTACATGGTATGGATCTCTATTGCTTCGCCGTGAATCTCACCCAGAGACGTTAAAGCTACTTTCTTGATTGTATCATCGGATATACTACCCTTGTAACTAGTTTCAATTACCAACCAATTACTTTCTAGCAAGTCAAGACTTGTGGTGACGTAATACTTTGTCCGACGACTAGGACTTGTAGTCTTCTTAAAATTCTCAGTCTTTTGAGATTTGCTTGCAGGTAACTGTGAAGATTTTTGTTGCACTTATAATCACTCATATATATGATACAAATTGTAAGTATATGTTTTTTTTTTTAATGCAAGTAAACTGTAGGTACCAACTTCTTCCTTTTAGTGTAGACAGCCGTCATTCTTCAACTTCCTTGGGATGATTTGTGGACTCCCTTCACTCTTTCTGGCGGTTTTCTTATAATTTATATGTATATTTACTTTTAAAAAATGTTATTAATAGTTTTTAATTTTCATTTTATCAAATTTTTAATTTAATTTTTTAATTTTAATAAAAACGTACAATGCGACGAAATGGTCGCCACAGTTTTTTTTTTGCACAATTATTTCGAAAATTATTTGTATTTGTGGTTCACTTTTTAGCTGCGAAGGACCAAATGTTTTCGCCATAATAAAGGGTCTTAGGGTAAAGAAATTTACACTCAAATCTAGATTCTAATTTCTCCATAACCTCGAAATAAAACTCATAAATAAAGAAACACATCCAAAACATTCGGTATCAAAACTTCTAGTGAAGATCTTTATTTTATCCTTCATAAAATATGGTAGGTGTTTAGAAATCGCGGGTGGTGGTACTCAGCTGTCAATAATTAGGACTATACGCTGACAGCATTCAACATTCTCCCCCCACCAGTGAACGTAGTGGACGATAATTGTGGACATCATGTATAATCGACTGCTTAACCAGAATGTGGACACTTAAAACATCTTTACAAGGAAATAAATTTTGCTTGACTCACATGCAAAGAGAGAAAGTATTAATAAGTGTTTTAAAATAAGGGGCCAAATAACGTCTTCAGTGAACGAGTGAGGAACTTTTACACGTTATCGAACTATCGAGTTATCACATTGGTATGATGTTATACGAAGTATCACGTATCGAATTGAGTTCGTATTTTACTAGGATAATTCTAGAACATTTTCCTAAACGTCAATATTCCTAACTTTTCATTGGTCGATCGCAACAGCTTCTTGTGTTGGGCTCATGTTTTGTTTACATTTGCCTTTGGAATTTTATTTGGTCAAAAATATTTGTTGGCTAAATCGAATTATTGTGCCTTTAAATCAAGCAAGAATAATTTTCTGGGTGATGTTTAATTTATTTTAATTCACCCTGAAACACCATTAATTGATATTGTGGAGAAATATTTGCAGAAAAGAGAATAATTTTATTTTTCTGCCATTTTACTGCTCACTCGTCTACCTATCTATCGTATGAAAAAACACTAGTTCACTGACGAGGAAATGCCAAAAATCGAATTCGATACTTTACTCGATATCTTAAGAAGGAATCCCAATTGCAGATAATTCAGTAACGTATTGCTCACTCACTGATACCGTAATTCGGCCCCAGGTTTTAGGTACAAATTCAAAATAATGTAACTTTATTGAATTTCAATTTGCATCATGTAAATCTACAACTTAATCGCAGTTTAAGGTGGGCCTAATAAAAACTTCCATATAATGGAAAACGACTGGAATATAAGTTGGATGGTAGCTCTATAGTTCCAGTTTCCGTCTGTCAAATCTCAGCCAATCGCAATCCTTGTTGTATATTTTATAATAGCTTTGTTCAGTGACGTTGTTCCGAACAGTTTGGAACAGTTTAGAACAGAAAAGTACAAGTTTTTGCTGTTCAATGAGAATTTTCTATTCTAAACTGTTCTGATTTGCTGTTCAGTGAGGCTGTTCCGAACAGTTTGGAACAGAATAGAACAGGATTTTCTGTTCTTTCTTTTTAGGTAGAACAACTTAGAACAGGTTTGTGACAACTGTCAAAATCAGCTGATGTCACTTGCAAGTTGATATTTTTTAACAAATTTCGTGGCTCTTTGTGCTTTTACTTTGGAAACAAACAAATAAATATTTAAAAAATAACATAAATTAAATTAAATTAAATTGCGCAGTTAAATAAATACTATTTATAATTGTTGTTAATAAAAAGTATTTCTTGCTTATCCACCAAACTCGATTTTTTTTTTATGACAATCACATCTGTCAGACAGCTGCCTGTTCTGACATTTCTGTTCTACTCTGTTCTGTTCTGTTCTAATCTGAAAAAACCTTACTGAACAATCCTAATGGTTCTATGTTCTTCGTCTTCCTGTTTTTATTGCATCAATTTGTGTTTGTTTTATTTTAATGTTCCTTATAAATTATTTTAATGTTCCTTATAAATGTTGTATTAATTACGGTATTTTTATATAATCTACATATGTGTACAACTTTCCATTATTTGTTGTTTGACCTGAATAGGTAAAATAAATGGCTTTGTTGTGGTAGAATTCAATAAAATTCCCGGCGCGCAGCTTTAAAGCTAATAAAGTGAGTGAATTATAAATTATGATAATTCAATTAATATATTTCATTTAATATGTTGTTTGTAGTGTGTACATACACTCCGCTCCACTTGAATAGAAACAAACTTTTTTTTTACTATCAGAGCGTGTGGCGCTTTAGTAAATTCATACATTCACCTTTTGGTTTCAGTTCCTAAAAGAGAAATCTATTGCGAATAAAACTGCAGGGACAGAACAATTCAGGAAAATACCATAAAGTTATTTTTTTTACCACTTTTCCAATTACTTCATAAAATACAGTATTTTTTGTGCGTAGTGTAGATTAAAAATAATAATTGTTTGACCAAAGAAAAGATGGGCCGCGGAAAACCATTAAACCCTGCAGAAAAAGCCAAAATAGAAGTACACGCGGAAAACAAGCTTCACCTACGCACAATTGCCAAAAAAATAAGTAGAAGTGTGAATATTTGTTTGGTCGAAAAGAAACCTATGGAAAAAAATGTAAGGTAGACAATCAAGAATCACAACAGAAGCAGACCGAAGAAAGATAATTAGACTGGCTTTAAATTCGAGCGGCTCTGCTGCTAAAATCAAGGCTAAGAGTGGTATTACAGCGAGTCTTAACACTATTAGACGTGTTATTCGTGGGTCACAACATTAAAAGTGCATAAAATTGAAGAAAAAACCACCGTTAAATCCAATACGAAGACAGAATATAATAGATTTTTGCAGGATGAATATGACGTGGAAGGAGGAGTGGACAAAAGTGGTATTTTCTGACGAAAAAATTTAATTATGATGTCCCGGACGGATATAATTACTGTTTTCATGTTATAAGGGGGAACCCAGGTTTCTGGAGCGCCACCATAGCCGAGAAGGCAGTGTAATGGCGTGGGTTGCGATTTCCTGGTTTTGAACAATTGTTCTAGACTTTCCCACATTGAAAACGACGGCAAACTCCTACAAGGAAATACTGCAAGAAGCTTTCCCTAAGTTTACCGATGTCTTTGGACCAATACCATGGACATTTCAACAAGAAAACGTGCCAATCCTCAACGCAAGGATTATTAACAGTTGGATATCCGAGAAAAATGTTACCTTACTTCAATGGGCACCGTATTCTCCGGAACTAAATATTATTGAAAACGTATGAGGATGGATGGTTCGTAAAGTTTACGGTTCTGACCGACAATATGAGGACAAAGAATCACTTATTGCTGCAATCAAAGAAGCATGAAGTGCAATTTCTTTAAATTATATAAAATAACTGCATGATTCAGTCTCCAAATGGGTTTTTCAAGTTATTTTAAATAAAGATGGTAGCATACATATTAAAATATGATTACGAATAGAAAACTACCCAATTTTACTGCACTTTTTCAATTTGTTTCCTTATTTAAGAGAATGTTTCTATTCAAGTGGCGCAAGAAAAAAATAGTGTTTTAAATGAAGTAATTAGAAAAGTGGTACAAAAATAACCTAATGGTATTTTCCTGAATTATTCTGTCTCTGCAGTTTTATTCGCAATAGATCCCTCTTATAGGAACTAAAAGCAAAAGGTGAACTTATAAATTTACCAAACCGCTACACGCTCAGACAGTAAACAAAAAGTTTGTTTCTATTCAAGTGGAGCGGAGTGTATGTAGGTACAGTAGGTGTATGTGTGTTATCTAGTTGAGTGGGTTCGTTTTTTTTTGAATGACGTAAATTTGCATTTCATGGTTGCCAATGTTGATAAATTTAATTGTTTTATTGTGAGAAAGATTATTTAAGTTTTATATTGAATTAATTTTTTTAATATTACATACATTTTATTATTATTCAGTTAATATTTTTATTATCAATTTTAATAACATTTCGTTATTTTTGTTTATTATTTTAGTTGTTTCAGATTTTCAGGTTTTCCGGTTCTTCGATATGGTTTAATGAATTCTTGTTTAATTTCTATGAAATTCAGCTTTTAGTAATGATTGATGAATGGTTTTGAGTGAAATCTTTTAGATGGTTTTTTCTTTAATTAAATGTTGGTGCTTCTCATGTGGACTGTATAGTTTTATTGGTTAGCGTTGACGAATGGTGATGAGTGAACGGATGTATTTAAATGAGTTATTAATTGAGTGAGTGTTTGAATGTTTTATTTTGAATGTGTGTTTGATGAGTATTTGAGTGTGTTTTATTTTTAATGTGTATTTGATGAGTATTTAAATGAGTGTGTTGAGTAAGTATTTGGGTGAGTGAGTATTGAGTAAGTATTTGAGTGAGTGAGTATTGAGTAAGTATTTCAGTGAGTGAGTATTGAGTGAGTGAGTATTGAGTGAGTGAGTATTGAGTAAGTATTTGAGTGAGTGAGTATTGAGTAAGTATTTGAGTGAGTGATTATTTGATTGAGTCTCTATATAATATGATTTGATATTTTCATTATTTTACAATTTTTAAATCATTTTAACTGAAAATCATTTTATTCGTGTGATTAAGATTAGAAGATTTATTTGAAATTGAGTTTGGTTTAGATTATTGCGTTTTCGGTATTAGTGTTATTAGATGGAAGTGGGCTGATCTTGGTGATAAGTCTCTTAAATTCTTCGGATTAGTTCTCCTTCTCCTGGGTACGTCATGACGATTCGAGCCATATGCCATTTTGAAGGTGGAAGCCTTTCATCTTTGAGCAGTAGGTCTCCGATTTTAGGTTGCTCTTTAGTTTTCAACCATTTTGGGCGATATTGAAGCCTATTCAGATATTGACTGCTCCATTGTTTCCAAAACGTTTGTTACGTCTCAAATGGTATTTTACTGACTTCACTCCTGCTTCCCAAAGTCCACCAAAGTGAGGGGAAGCAGGAGGAATGAAATTCCAATTTGTGCCTAATTTGCTTAGTGAATCAGCTATCTCATATATAATCATAATCACATTTGGCACCTTTTAACATTTTTTTGTAGTTCCGTACTGGCTCCTTTGAAATTGGTTCCACAGTCACTATAAATATGGGAACAAATTCCCTGTCCTGATGTAAACCTTCGGAATGCTGCAATAAAGGCTTGGGTTGTCAGGTCCGTTACAGCTTCCAGGTGAATGGTTTTGGTTGCAAGGCAAATAAATATGGCGAAATATCCTTTAAACCTTTTATAAACCCAATATAACCTGTTGCATCCCACCATGAAGTGTTCTCTCATGTGCATCATCGATAATGAGTTTGGTGAATACATGATTGATTCTTACTATTTGTGTTTTTGTAAGGGTCAGAAAATGAGTTTTGATTATTATTTGTGTGTTTGAGTGTTTGAATGCGGTGGTGCTTGAGAACGAATAAATGTGTTAGGGTTATTTGAGTTGTGTGGTAATTGGTAAGCCTGAGTGTATGTTTGTTGAATGTTTGAGTGTTGTTGTAAAGAATTTGGGTAAGAATTACTAAAATTTGTATTGTTATTGCCAAAATGAAGTAATGAGTTGTGTGGTCTTTGGCAAAAATGACATGTTTTATTACTTGGACAGTTATTTGTGCGATGGCTGTATGCTAAGCAGTTAAAACAGTTGCCGAACTGTTTCACAACTCGTTGCCTTGGTTTGACGTCCATTTTTAAAAACTTCGTACATGTACGCAAGGAATGAACACCCCTATGGCACAACTTACATGTAAATTTTTCGGTTGCTTCAGTGTTCACATGAAATACATTTTTGGTTTGCCTTTTGTGTGTTGATGTTGATTTTATATCTTCCTGCTGGTCCACCATCTCTAAAGTTCTAAATTTCGTTTCTAAGAATTCAGAAAATTTCTTAAAAGATGAAATTTCCTTTTTTGTTCCTAGGGAATTGTCCCACAGGGACTGTATTTTTGGTGGCAGTTTTTTCAAAAGAAGAAAAATGATTATTGCATCCCAATGATTGACTGGTAAGTCCAAGTTTTTCAACGCGTGCAATATTTTTGTTGAATTGTCCAACAGTTCACGGATTCCCTTTGCGCTTTCTTCACGTACAACTGGCAGATCGTAAAACAACTTTAATTCGTCGTTTACCAAAATTCGTTTAAAATCATAGCGAGATTTTAATAGTTCCCAAGTTTGAATCGTAACTTGCATCATCCACATTTAGTTAAGTTTTGGTATTCAGCTGTAAATGTCGGAGGATGTATCTTTGGAAGCCTTACATCATGTGGTTTCTGAGAAACTACCCGTTGCAAAGGTGTTTGTTAATTTGTTTTAATTGCTTGAGTGACCGAAGAAAATTTATCCAACTCATCCAAAAGCAAGGATTTGTACATGGTTGGATCTCTATTGCTTCGCCGTGAATCTCACCCAGAGACGTTAAAGCTACTTTCTTGATTGTATCACCGGATATACTACCCTTGTAACTAGTTTCAATTACCAACCAATTACTTTCTAGCAAGTCAAGACTTGTGGTGACGTAATACTTTGTCCGACGACTAGGACTTGTAGTCTTCTTAAAATTCTCAGTCTTTTGAGATTTGCTTGTAGGTAACTGTGAAGATTTTTGTTGCACTTATAATCACTCATATATATGGTACAAATTGTAAGTATATGTTTTTTTTTTAATGCAAGTAAACTGTAGGTACCAACTTCTTCCTTTTAGTGTAGACAGCCGTCATTCTTCAACTTACTTGGAATGATTTGTGGACTTCATTCACTCTTTCTGGCGGTTTTCTTATAATTTATTTGTATATTTACTTTTAAAAAATGTTATTAATAGTTTTTAATTTTCATTTTATCAAATTTTTAATGTAATTTTTTTAATTTTAATAAAAACGTACAATGCGACGAAATGGTCGCCACACAGTTTTTTTTTTGCACAAGTATTTCGAAAATTGTTTGTATTTGTGATTCACTTTTTAGCTGCGAAGGACCAAATGTTTTCGCCTTAATAAAGGGGTTTAGGGTAAAGAAATTTACACTCAAATCTAGATTCTAATTTCTCCATAACCTCGAAATAAAACTCATAAATAAAGAAACACATCCAAAACATTCGGTATCAAAACTTCTAGTGAAGATCTTTATTTTATCCTTCATATAACCTTCGTTGGTTACCAATATCGTAAATATCATTGGTATAAAATATGGTAGGTGTTTAGAAATCGCAGGTGGTGGTATTCAGCTGTCAATAATTAGGACTATACGCTGACAGCATTCAACATTCTCCCCCCACCAGTGAACGTAGTGGACGATAATTGTGGACATCCTGTATAATCGACTGCTTCACCAGAATGTGGACACTTAAAACATCTTTACAAGGAAATATATGTTGCTTGACTCACATGCAAAGAGAGAAAGTATTAATAAGTGTTTAAAAATAAGGGGCCAAATTGCGTCTTCAGTGAACGAGTGAGGAACTTTTACACGTTATCGAACTATCGAGTTATCACATTGGTATGATGTTATACGAAGTATCACGTATCAAATTGAGTTCGTATGGTACTAGGATAATTCTAGTACATTTTCCTAAACGTCAATATTTGTAACTTTTCATTGGTCGATCGCAACAGCTGCTTGTGTTGGGCTCATGTTTTGTTTACATTTGCCTTTGGAATTTTATTTGGTCAAAAATATTTGTTGGCTAAATCGAATTATTGTGCCTTAAAATCAAGCAAGAATAAGTTTCTGGGTGATGTTTAATTTATTTTAATTCACCCTGAAACACCATTAATTGATATTGTGGAGAAATATTTGCAGAAAAGAGAATAATTTTATTTTTCTGTCATTGTACAGCTCACTCGTCTACCTATCTATCGTATGAAAAAACACTAGTTCACTGACGAGGAAATGCCAAAAATCGAATTCGATACTTTACTCGATATCTTAAGAAGGAATCCCAATTGCAGATAATTCAGTAACGTATTGCTCACTCACTGATGCCGTAATTCGGCCCCAGGTTTTAGGTATAAATTCAAAATAATGTAACTTTATTGAATTTCAAATTGCATCATGTAAATCTACAACTTAATCGCAGTTTAAGGTGGGCCTAATAAAAACTTCCATATAATGGAAAACGACTGGAATATAGTTGGATGGTAGCTCTATAATTCCAGTTTCCGTCTGTCAAATCTCAGCCAATCGCAATCCTTGTTGTATATTTTGTAATAGCTTTGTTCAGTGACGTTGTTCCGAACAGTTTGGAACAGTTTAGAACAGAAAAGTACAAGTTTTTGCTGTTCAATGAGAATTTTCTATTCTAAACTGTTCTGATTTGCTGTTCAGTGAGGCTGTTCCGAACAGTTTGGAACAGAATAGAACAGGATTTTCTGTTCTTTCTTTTTAGGTAGAACAACTTAGAACAGGTTTGTGACAACTGTCAAAATCAGCTGATGTCACTTGCAAGTTGATATTTTTTAACAAATTTCGTGACTCTTTGTGCTTTTACTTTGGAAACAAACAAATAAATATTTAAAAAATACCATAAATTAAATTAAATTAAATTGCGCAGTTAAATAAATACTATTTATATATGTTTTTAATAAAAAGTATTTCTTGCTTATCCACCAAACTCGATTTTTTTTTTGACAATCACATCTATCAGACAGCTGCCTGTTCTATCCTGTCTGACATTTCTGTTCTACTCTGTTCTGTTCTGTTCTAATCTGAAAAAACCTTACTGAACAATCCTAATGGTTCTATGTTCATCTTCTTCCTGTTTTCGTTGCATCAATTTGTGTTTGTTTTATTTTAATGTTCCTTATAAATTATTTTAATGTTCCTTATAAATGTTGTATTAATTTCGGTATTTTTATATAATCTACATATGTGTACAACTTTCCATTATTTGTTGTTTGACCTGAATAGGTAAAATAAATGGCTTTGTTGTGGTGGAATTCAATAAAATTCCCGGCGCGCAGCTTTAAAGCTAATAAAGTGAGTGAATTATAAATTATGATAATTCAATTAATATATTTCATTTAATATGTTGTTTGTAGTGTGTACATACACTCCGCTCCACTTGAATAGAAACAAACTTTTTTTTACTATCAGAGCGTGTGGCGCTTTAGTAAATTCATACATTCACCTTTTGGTTTCAGTTCCTAAAAGAGAAATCTATTGCGAATAAAACTGCAGGGACAGGACAATTCAGGAAAATACCATAAGGTTATTTTTTTACCACTTTTCCAATTACTTCATAAAATACAGTGCGTAGTGTAGATTAAAAATAATAATTGTTTGACCAAAGAAAAGATGGGCCGCGGAAAACCATTAAACCCTGCAGAAAAAGTCAAAATAGAAGTACACGCGGAAAACAAGCTTCACCTACGCACAATTGCCAAAAAAATAAGTAGAAGTGTGAATATTTGTTTGGTCGAACCATAGAAATAAAGAAACCTATGGAAAAAAATGTAAGGTAGACAATCAAGAACCACAACAGAAGCAGACCGAAGAAAGATAATTAGACTGGCTTTAAATTCAAGCGGCTCTGCTGCTAAAATCAAGGCTAAGAGTGGTATTACAGCGAGTCTTAACACTATTAGACGTGTTATTCGTGGTTCACAACATTTAAAGTGCATCAAATTGAAGAAAAAACCACCGTTAAATCCAATACGAAGACAGAATATAATAGATTTTTGCAGGATGAATATGACGTGGAAGGAGGAGTGGGCAAAAGTGGTATTTTCTGACGAAAAAATTTAATTATGATGTCCCGGACGGATATAATTACTGTTTTCATGTTATAAGGGGGGAACCCAGGTTTCTGGAGCGCCACCATAGCCGAGAAGGCAGTGTAATGGCGTGGGGTGCGATTTTCTGGTTTTGAACAATTGTTCTAGACTTTCCCACATTGAAAACGACGGCAAACTCCTACAAGGAAATACTGCAAGAAGCTTTCCCTAAGTTTACCGATGTCTTTGGACCAATACCATGGACATTTCAACAAGAAAACGTGCCAATCCTCAACGCAAGGATTATTAACAGTTGGATATCCGAGAAAAATGTTACCTTACTTCAATGGGCACCGTATTCTCCGGAACTAAATATTATTGAAAACGTATGAGGACGGATGGTTCGTAAAGTTTACGGTTCTGACCGACAATATGAGGACAAAGAATCACTTATTGCTGCAATCAAAGAAGCATGAAGTGCAATTTCTTTAAATTATATAAAATAACTGCATGATTCAGTCTCCAAATGGGTTTTTCAAGTTATTTTAAATAAAGATGGTAGCATACATATTAAAATATGATTACGAATAGAAAACTACCCAATTTTACTGCACTTTTTCAATTTGTTTCCTTATTTAAGAGAATGTTTCTATTCAAGTGGCGCAAAAAAAAATAGTGTTTTAAATGAAGTAATTAGAAAAGTGGTACAAAAATAACCTAATGGTATTTTCCTGAATTATTCTGTCTCTGCAGTTTTATTCGCAATAGATTCCTCTTATAGGAACTAAAACCAAAAGGCGAACTTATAAATTTACCAAAGCGCTACACGCTCAGACAGTAAACAAAAAGTTTGTTTCTATTCAAGTGGAGCGGAGTGTATGTAGGTACAGTAGGTGTATGTGTGTTATCTAGTTGAGTGGGTTCGTTTTTTTTTTTGAATGACGTAAATTTGCATTTCATGGTTGCCAATGTTGATAAATTTAATTGTTTTATTGTGAGAAAGATTATTTAAGTTTTATATTGAATTAAATTTTTTTAATATTACATACATTTTATTATTATTCAGTTAATATTTTTATTATCAATTTTAATAACATTTTGTTATTTTTTTTTTTATTATTTTAGTTGTTTCAGATTTTCAGGTTTTCCGGTTCTTCGATATGGTTTAATGAATTCTTGTTTAATTTCTATGAAATTCAGCTTTTAGTAATGATTGATGAATGGTTTTGAGTGAAATCTTTTAGATGGTTTTTTCTTTAATTAAATGTTGGTGCTTCTCATGTGGACTGTATAGTTTTATTGGTTAGCGTTGACGAATGGTGATGAGTGAACGGATGTATTTAAATGAGTTATTAATTGAGTGAGTGTTTGAATGTTTTATTTTGAATGTGTGTTTGATGAGTACTTGAGTGTGTTTTATTTTTAATGTGTATTTGATGAGTATTTAAATGAGTGTGTTGAGTAAGTATTTGGGTGAATGAGTATTGAGTAAGTATTTGAGTGAGTGAGTATTGAGTAAGTATTTGAGTGAGTGAGTATTGAGTGAGTGAGTATTGAGTGAGTGAGTATTGAGTAAGTATTTGAGTGAGTGAGTATTGAGTAAGTATTTGAGTGAGTGATTATTTGATTGAGTCTCTATATAATATGATTTGATATTTTCATTATTTTACAATTTTTAAATCATTTTAACTGAAAATCATTTTATTCGTGTGATTAAGATTAGAAGATTTATTTGAAATTGAGTTTGGTTTAGATTTAGTGTTATTAGATGGAAGTGGGCTGATCTTGGTGATAAGTCTCTTAAATTCTTCGGATTAGTTCTCCTTCTCCTGGGTACGTCATGACGATTCGAGCCATATGCCATTTTGAAGGTGGAAGCCTTTCATCTTTGAGCAGTAGGTCTCCGATTTTAGGTTGCTCTTTAGTTTTCAACCATTTTGGGCGATATTGAAGCCTATTCAGATATTGACTGCTCCATTGTTTCCAAAACGTTTGTTACGTCTCAAATGGTATTTTACTGACTTCACTCCTGCTTCCCAAAGTCCACCAAAGTGAGGGGAAGCAGGAGGAATGAAATTCCAATTTGTGCCTAATTTGCTTAGTGAATCAGCTATCTCATATATAATCATAATCACATTTGGCACCTTTTAACATTTTCTTGTAGTTCCGTACTGGCTCCTTTGAAATTGGTTCCACAGTCACTATAAATATGGGAACAAATTCCCCGTCCTAATGTAAACCTTCGGAATGCTGCAATAAAGGCTTGGGTTGTCAGGTCCGTTACAGCTTCCAGGTGAATGGTTTTGGTTGCAAGGCAAAAAAATATGGCGAAATATCCTTTAAACCTTTTATAAACCCAATATAACCTGTTGCATCCCACCATGAAGTGTTCTCTCATGTGCATCATCGATAATGAGTTTGGTGAATACATGATTGATTCTTACTATTTGTGTTTTTGTTAGGGTCAGAAAATGAGTTTTGATTATTATTTGTGTGTTTGAGTGTTTGAATGCGGTGGTGCTTGAGAACGAATAAATGTGTTGGGGTTATTTGAGTTGTGTGGTAATTGGTAAGCCTGAGTGTATGTTTGTTGAATGTTTGAGTGTTGTTGTAAAGAATTTGGGTAAAAATTACTAAAATTTGTATTGTTATTGCCAAAATGAAGTAATGAGTTGTGTGGTCTTTGGCAAAAATGACATGTTTTATTACTTGGACAGTTATTTGTGCGATGGCTGTATGCTAAGCAGTTAAAACAGTTGCCGAACTGTTTCACAACTCGTTGCCTTGCTTTGACGTCCATTTTTAAAAACTTCGTACATGTACGCAAGGAATGAACACCCCTATGGCACAACTTACATGTAAATTTTTCGGTTGCTTCAGTGTTCACATGAAATACATTTTTGGTTTGCCTTTTGTGTGTTGATGTTGATTTTATATCTTCCTGCTGGTCCACCATCTCTAAAGTTCTAAATTTCGTTTCTAAGAATTCAGAAAATTTCTTAAAAGATGAAATTTCCTTTTTTGTTCCTAGAGAATTGTCCCACAGGGACTGTATTTTTGGTGGCAGTTTTTTCAAAAGAAGAAAAATGATTATTGCATCCCAATGATTGACTGGTAAGTCCAAGTTTTTCAACGCGTGCAATATTTTTGTTGAATTGTCCAACAGTTTACGGATTCCCTTTGCGCTTTCTTCACGTACAACTGGCAGATCGTAAAACAACTTTAATTCGTCGTTTACCAAAATTCGTTTATAATCATAGCGAGATTTTAATAGTTCCCAAGTTTGAATCGTAACTTGCATCATCCACATTTACGTGATCAAGTAAAGTGCCTGCACTCTCCTCTCAGCACGACTTCAGGTAATGCAACTTTTCTATTTTAGACAGAGACGAATTACTGTGCACGAGTGAAACAAATTGATCGTGGAATGAACGCCAGTTTTGGTATTCAGCTGTAAATGTTGGAGGATGTATCTTTGGAAGCCTTACATCATGTAGTTTCTGAGAAACTACCCGTTGCAAAGGTGTTTGTTAATTTGTTTTAATTGCTTGAGTGACCGAAGAAAATTTATCCAACTCATCCAAAAGCAAGGATTTGTACATGGTATGGATCTCTATTGCTTCGCCGTGAATCTCACCCAGAGACGTTAAAGCTACTTTCTTGATTGTATCATCGGATATACTACCCTTGTAACTAGTTTCAATTACCAACCAATTACTTTCTAGCAAGTCAAGACTTGTGGTGACGTAATACTTTGTCCGACGACGAGGACTTGTAGTCTTCTTAAAATTCTCAGTCTTTTGAGATTTGCTTGCAGGTAACTGTGAAGATTTTTGTTGCACTTATAATCACTCATATATATGGTACAAATTGTAAGTATATGTTTTTTTTTTTAATGCAAGTAAACTGTAGGTACCAACTTCTTCCTTTTAGTGTAGACAGCCGTCATTCTTCAACTTACTTGGGATGATTTGTGGATTTCATTCACCCTTTCTGGCGGTTTTCTTATAATTTATTTGTATGTTTAAAAAATGTTATTAATAGTTTTTAATTTTCATTTTATCAAATTTTTAATGTAATTTTTTAATTTTAATAAAAACGTACAATGCGACGAAATGGTCGCCACACAGTTTTTTTTTTGCACAATTATTTCGAAAATTGTTTGTATTTGTGATTCACTTTTTAGCTGCGAAGGACAAAATGTTTTCGCCTTAATAAAGGGGTTTAGGGTAAAGAAATTTACACTCAAATCTAGATTCTAATTTCTCCATAACCTCGAAATAAAACTCATAAATAAAGAAACACATCCAAAACATTCGGTATCAAAACTTCTAGTGAAGATCTTTATTTTATCCTTCATATAACCTTCGTTGATTAACAATATCGTAAATATCATTGGTATAAAATATGGTAGGTGTTTAGAAATCGCAGGTGGTGGTATTCATCTGTCAATAATTAGGACTATACGCTGACAGCATTCAACATTCTCCCCCCACCAGTGAACGTAGTGGACGATAATTGTGGACATCCTGTATAATCGACTGCTTCACCAGAATGTGGACACTTAAAACATCTTTACAAGGAAATATATGTTGCTTGACTCACATGCAAAGAGAGAAAGTATTAATAAGTGTTTAAAAATAAAGGGCCAAATTGCGTCTTCAGTGAACGAGTGAGGAACTTTTACACGTTATCGAACTATCGAGTTATCACATTGGTATGATGTTATACGAAGTATCACGTATCGAATTGAGTTCGTATTGTACTAGGATAATTCTAGTACATTTTCCTAAACGTCAATATTTCTAACTTTTCATTGGTCGATCGCAACAGCTGCTTGTGTTGGGCTCATGTTTTGTTTACATTTGCCTTTGGAATTTTATTTGGTCAAAAATATTTGTTGGCTAAATCGAATTATTGTGCCTTAAAATCAAGCAAGAATAATTTTCTGGGTGATGTTTAATTTATTTTAATTCACCCTGAAACACCATTAATTGATATTGTGGAGAAATATTTGCAGAAGAGAGAATAATTTTATTTTTCTGTCATTTTACAGCTCACTCGTCTACCTATCTATCGTATGAAAAAACACCAGTTCACTGACGAGGAAATGCCAAAAATCGAATTCGATACTTTACTCGATATCTTAAGAAGGAATCCCAATTGCAGATAATTCAGTAACGTATTGCTCACTCACTGATGCCGTAATTCGGCCCCAGGTTTTAGGTATAAATTCAAAATAATGTAACTTTATTGAATTTCAAATTGCATCATGTAAATCTACAACTTAATCGCAGTTTAAGGTGGGCCTAATAAAAACTTCCATATAATGGAAAACGACTGGAATATAGTTGGATGGTAGCTCTATAATTCCAGTTTCCGTCTGTCAAATCTCAGCCAATCGCAATCCTTGTTGTATATTTTGTAATAGCTTTGTTCAGTGACGTTGTTCCGAACAGTTTGGAACAGTTTAGAACAGAAAAGTACAAGTTTTTGCTGTTCAATGAGAATTTTCTATTCTAAACTGTTCTGATTTGCTGTTCAGTGAGGCTGTTCCGAACAGTTTGGAACAGAATAGAACAGGATTTTCTGTTCTTTCTTTTTAGGTAGAACAACTTAGAACAGGTTTGTGACAACTGTCAAAATCAGCTGATGTCACTTGCAAGTTGATATTTTTTAACAAATTTCGTGACTCTTTGTGCTTTTACTTTGGAAACAAACAAATAAATATTTAAAAAATAACATAAATTAAATTAAATTAAATTGCGCAGTTAAATAAATACTATTTATATATGTTTTTAATAAAAAGTATTTCTTGCTTATCCACCAAACTCGATTTTTTTTTTGACAATCACATCTATCAGACAGCTGCCTGTTCTATCCTGTCTGACATTTCTGTTCTACTCTGTTCTGTTCTGTTCTAATCTGAAAAAACCTTACTGAACAATCCTAATGGTTCTATGTTCATCTTCTTCCTGTTTTCGTTGCATCAATTTGTGTTTGTTTTATTTTAATGTTCCTTATAAATTATTTTAATGTTCCTTATAAATGTTGTATTAATTTCGGTATTTTTATATAATCTACATATGTGTACAACTTTCCATTATTTGTTGTTTGACCTGAATAGGTAAAATAAATGGCTTTGTTGTGGTGGAATTCAATAAAATTCCCGGCGCGCAGCTTTAAAGCTAATAAAGTGAGTGAATTATAAATTATGATAATTCAATTAATATATTTCATTTAATATGTTGTTTGTAGTGTGTACATACACTCCGCTCCACTTGAATAGAAACAAATTTTTTTTTTACTATCAGAGCGTGTGGCGCTTTAGTAAATTCATACATTCACCTTTTGGTTTCAGTTCCTAAAAGAGAAATCTATTGCGAATAAAACTGCAGGGACAGGACAATTCAGGAAAATACCATAAGGTTATTTTTTACCACTTTTCCAATTACTTCATAAAATACAGTGCGTAGTGTAGATTAAAAATAATAATTGTTTGACCAAAGAAAAGATGGGCCGCGGAAAACCATTAAACCCTGCAGAAAAAGTCAAAATAGAAGTACACGCGGAAAACAAGCTTCACCTACGCACAATTGCCAAAAAAATAAGTAGAAGTGTGAATATTTGTTTGGTCGAACCATAGAAATAAAGAAACCTATGGAAAAAAATGTAAGGTAGACAATCAAGAACCACAACAGAAGCAGACCGAAGAAAGATAATTAGACTGGCTTTAAATTCAAACGGCTCTGCTGCTAAAATCAAGGCTAAGAGTGGTATTACAGCGAGTCTTAACACTATTAGACGTGTTATTCGTGGGTCACAACATTTGAAGTGCATCAAATTGAAGAAAAAACCACCGTTAAATCCAATACGAAGACAGAATATAATAGATTTTTGCAGGATGAATATGACGTGGAAGGAGGAGTGGACAAAAGTGGTATTTTCTGACGAAAAAATTTAATTATGATGTCCCGGACGGATATAATTACTGTTTTCATGTTATAAGGGGGGAACCCAGGTTTCTGGAGCGCCACCATAGCCGAGAAGGCAGTGTAATGGCGTGGGGTGCGATTTTCTGGTTTTGAACAATTGTTCTAGACTTTCCCACATTGAATACGACGGCAAACTCCTACAAGGAAATACTGCAAAAAGCTTTCCCTAAGTTTACCGATGTCTTTGGACCAATACCATGGACATTTCAACAAGAAAACGTGCCAATCCTCAACGCAAGGATTATTAACAGTTGGATATCCGAGAAAAATGTTACCTTACTTCAATGGGCACCGTATTCTCCGGACCTAAATATTATTGAAAACGTATGAGGATGGATGGTTCGTAAAGTTTACGGTTCTGACCGACAATATGAGGACAAAGAATCACTTATTGCTGCAATCAAAGAAGCATGAAGTGCAATTTCTTTAAATTATATAAAATAACTGCATGATTCAGTCTCCAAATGGGTTTTTCAAGTTATTTTAAATAAAGATGGTAGCATACATATTAAAATATGATTACGAATAGAAAACTACCCAATTTTACTGCACTTTTTCAATTTGTTTCCTTATTTAAGAGAATGTTTCTATTCAAGTGGCGCAAGAAAAAAATAGTGTTTTAAATGAAGTAATTAGAAAAGTGGTACAAAAATAACCTAATGGTATTTTCCTGAATTATTCTGTCTCTGCAGTTTTATTCGCAATAGATCCCTCTTATAGGAACTAAAAGCAAAAGGTGAACTTATAAATTTACCAAACCGCTACACGCTCAGACAGTAAACAAAAAGTTTGTTTCTATTCAAGTGGAGCGGAGTGTATGTAGGTACAGTAGGTGTATGTGTGTTATCTAGTTGAGTGGGTTCGTTTTTTTTTGAATGACGTAAATTTGCATTTCATGGTTGCCAATGTTGATAAATTTAATTGTTTTATTGTGAGAAAGATTATTTAAGTTTTATATTGAATTAATTTTTTTAATATTACATACATTTTATTATTATTCAGTTAATATTTTTATTATCAATTTTAATAACATTTCGTTATTTTTGTTTATTATTTTAGTTGTTTCAGATTTTCAGGTTTTCCGGTTCTTCGATATGGTTTAATGAATTCTTGTTTAATTTCTATGAAATTCAGCTTTTAGTAATGATTGATGAATGGTTTTGAGTGAAATCTTTTAGATGGTTTTTTTTTAATTAAATGTTGGTGCTTCTCATGTGGACTGTATAGTTTTATTGGTTAGCGTTGACGAATGGTGATGAGTGAACGAATGTATTTAAATGAGTGAGTGTTTGAATGTTTTATTTTTAATGTGTATTTGATGAGTATTTAAATGAGTGTGTTGAGTAAGTATTTGGGTGAGTGAGTATTGAGTAAGTATTTGAGTGAGTGAGTATTGAGTAAGTATTTGAGTGAGTGAGTATTGAGTGAGTGAGTATTGAGTAAGTATTTGAGTGAGTGAGTATTGAGTAAGTATTTGAGTGAGTGATTATTTGATTGAGTCTCTATATAATATGATTTGATATTTTCATTATTTTACAATTTTTAAATCATTTTAACTAAAAATCATTTTATTCGTGTGATTAAGATTAGAAGATTTATTTGAAATTGAGTTTGGTTTAGATTATTTTTTTTTCGGTATTAGTGTTATTAGATGGAAGTGGGCTGATCTTGGTGATAAGTCTCTTAAATTCTTCGGATAAGTTCGTCTTCTCCTGGGTACCTCATGACGATTCGAGCCATATGACATTTTGAAGGTGGAAGCCTTTCATCTTTGAGCAGTAGGTCTCCGATTTTAGGTTGCTCTTTAGTTTTCAACTATTTTGGGCGATATTGAAGCCTATTCAGATATTGACTGCTCCATTGTTTCCAAAACGTTTGTAGGGGTGCTTGAAGATGTTTCCAACGGTCTAGGTAACCAATTCTTTCGTTTGCTAGATCTGCCTCAGGTATAACGTGACTTGAAGTGCCTATCAAAAAGTGTGCTGGTGTTAGTGCGTTGAAATCGTCGAAGCTGTCTGTCAACGGACAGAGGGGTCTCGAGTTGAGGCATGCTTCTATTTGTGCTAGAAGCGTGCTGAGCTCCTCAAAGGTAAACGCTTCGTTTTGGGCAACACGTCTCAAATGGTATTTTACTGACTTCACTCCTGCTTCCCAAAGTCCACCAAAGTGAGGGGAAGCAGGAGGAATGAAATTCCAATTTGTGCCTACCTTGCTTAGTGAATCAGCTATCTCATAATATAATCATAATCACATTTGGCACCTTTTAACATTTTTTGTAGTTCCGTACTGGCTCCTTTGAAATTGGTTCCACAGTCACTATAAATATGGGAACAAATTCCCCGTCCTGATGTAAACCTTCGGAATGCTGCAATAAAGGCTTGGGTTGTCAGGTCCGTTACAGCTTCTAGGTGAATGGTTTTGGTTGCAAGGCAAATAAATATGGCGAAATATCCTTTAAACCTTTTATAAACCCAATATAACCTGTTGCATCCCACCATGAAGTGTTCTCTCATGTGCATCATCGATAATGAGTTTGGTGAATACATGATTGATTCTTACTATTTGTGTTTTTGTTAGGGTCAGAAAATGAGTTTTGATTATTATTTGTGTGTTTGAGTGTTTGAATGCGGTGGTGCTTGAGAACGATTAAATGTGTTAGGGTTATTTGAGTTGTGTGGTAATTGGTAAGCCTGAGTGTATGTTTGTTGAATGTTTGAGTGTTGTTGTAAAGAATTTGGGTAAGAATTACTAAAATTTGTATTGTTATTGCCAAAATGAAGTAATGAGTTGTGTGGTCTTTGGCAAAAATGACATGTTTTATTACTTGGACAGTTATTTGTGCGATGGCTGTATGCTAAGCAGTTAAAACAGTTGCCGAACTGTTTCACAACTCGTTGCCTTAGTTTGACGTCCATTTTTAAAAACTTCGTACATGTACGCAAGGAATGAACACCCCTATGGCACAACTTACATGTACATTTTTCGGTTGCTTCAGTGTTCACATGAAATACATTTTTGGTTTGCCTTTTGTGTGTTGATGTTGATTTTATATCTTCCTGCTGGTCCACCATCTCTAAAGTTCTAAATTTCGTTTCTAAGAATTCAGAAAATTTCTTAAAAGATGAAATTTCCTTTTTTGTTCCTAGGGAATTGTCCCACAGGGACTGTATTTTCGGTGGCAGTTTTTTCAAAAGAAGAAAAATGATTATTGCATCCCAATGATTGACTGGTAAGTCCAAGTTTTTCAACGTGTGCAAAATTTTTGTTGAATTGTCCAACAGTTCACGGATTCCCTTTGCGCTTTCTTCACGTACGACTGGCAGATCGTAAAACAACTTTAATTCGTCGTTTACCAAAATTCGTTTAAAATCATAGCGAGATTTTAATAGTTCCCAAGTTTGAATCATAATTTGCATCATCCACATTTACGTGATCAAGTAAAGTGCCTGCACTCTCCTCTCAGCACGACTTCAGGTAATGCAACTTTTCTATTTTAGACAGAGACGAATAACTATGCACGAGTGAAAAAAATTGATCGTGGAATGAACGCCAGTTTTGGTATTCACCTGTAAATGTCGGAGGATGTATCTTTGGAAGCCTTACATCATGTGGTTTCTGAGAAACCACCGGTTGCAAAGGTGTTTGTTAATTTGTTTTAATTGCTTGAGTGACCGAAGAAAATTTATCCAACTCATCCAAAAGCAAGGATTTGTACATGGTATGGATCTCTATTGCTTCGCCGTGAATCTCACCCAGAGACGTTAAAGCTACTTTCTTGATTGTATCATCGGATCTACTACCCTTGTAACTATTTTCAATTACCAACCAATTACTTTCTAGCAAGTCAAGACTTGTGGCGACGTAATACTTTGTCCGACGACTAGGACTTGTAGTCTTCTTAAAATTCTCAGTCTTTTGAGATTTGCTTGCAGGTAATTGTGAAGATTTTTGTTGCGCTTATAATCACTCATATATATGGTACAAATTGTAAGTTTATGTTTTTTTTTAATGCAAGTAAACTGTAGGTACCAACTTCTTCCTTTTAGTGTAGACAGCCGTCATTCTTCAACTTCCTTGGGATGATTTGTGAACTTCCTTCACTCTTTCTGGCGGTTTTCTTATAATTTATTTGTATATTTACTTTTAAAAAATGTTATTAATAGTTTTTAATTTTCATTTTATCAAATTTTTAATGTAATTTTTTAATTTTAATAAAAACGTACAATGCGACGAAATGGTCGCCACACAGTTTTTTTTTTGCACAATATTTCGAAAATTATTTGTATTTGTGGTTCACTTTTTAGCTGCGAAGGACCAAATGTTTTCGCCTTAATAAAAGGTTTTAGGGTAAAGAAATTTACACTCAAATCTAGATTCTAATTTCTCCATAACCTCGAAATAAAACTCATAAATAAAGAAACACATCCAAAACATTCGGTATCAAAACTTCTAGTGAAGATCTTTATTTTATCCTTCATATAACCTTCGTTGGTTACCAATATCGTAAATATAATTGGTATAAAATATGGTAGGTGTTTAGAAATCGCAGGTGGTGGTATTCAGCTGTCAATAATTAGGACTATACGCTGACAGCATTCAACATTCTCCCCCCACCAGTGAACGTAGTGGACGATAATTGTGGACATCATGTATAATCGACTGCTTCACCAGAATGTGGACACTTAAAACATCTTTACAAGGAAATATATGTTGCTTGACTTACATGCAAAGAGAGAAAGTATTAATAAGTGTTTAAAAATAAGGGGCCAAATTGCGTCTTCAGTGAACGAGTGAGGAACTTTTACACGTTATCGAACTATCGAGTTATCACATTGGTATGATGTTATACGAAGTATCACGTATCGAATTGAGTTCGTATTGTACTAGGACAATTGTAGTACATTTTCCTAAACGTCAATATTCCTTACTTTTCATTGGTCGATCGCAACAGCTGCTTGTGTTGGGCTCACGTTTTGTTTACATTTGCCTTTGGAATTTTATTTGGTCAAAAATATTTGTTGGCTAAATCGAATTATTGTGCCTTAAAATCAAGCAAGAATAATTTTCTGGGTGATGTTTAATTTATTTTAATTCACCCTGAAACACCATTAATTGATATTGTGGAGAAATATTTGCAGAAAAGAGAATAATTTTATTTTTCTGCCATTTTACAGCTCTCTCGTCTACCTATCTATCGTATGAAAAAACACTAGTTCACTGACGAGGAAATGCCAAAAATCGAATTCGATACTTTACTCGATATCTTAAGATGGAATCCCAATTGCAGATAATTCAGTAACGTATTGCTCACTCACTGATGCCGTAATTCGGCCCCAGGTTTTAGGTATAAATTCAAAATAATGTAACTTTATTGAATTTCAAATTGCATCATGTAAATCTACAACTTAATCGCAGTTTAAGGTGGGCCTAATAAAAACTTCCATATAATGGAAAACGACTGGAATATAGTTGGATGGTAGCTCTATAGTTCCAGTTTCCGTCTGTCAAATCTCAGCCAATCGCAATCCTTGTTGTATATTTTATAATAGCTTTGTTCAGTGACGTTGTTCGGAACAGTTTGGAACAGTTAAGAACAGAAAAGTACAAGTTTTTGCTGTTCAATGAGAATTTTCTATTCTAAACTGTTCTGATTTGCTGTTCAGTGAGGCTGTTCCAAACAGTTTGGAACAGAATAGAACAGGATTTTCTGTTCTTTCTTTTTAGGCAGAACAACTTAGAACAGGTTTGTGACAACTGTCAAAATCAGCTGATGTCACTTGCAAGTTGATATTTTTTAACAAATTTCGTGGCTCTTTGTGCTTTTACTTTGGAAACAAACAAATAAATATTTAAAAAATAACATAAATTAAATTAAATTAAATTGCGCAGTTAAATAAATACTATTTATAATTGTTGTTAATAAAAAGTATTTCTTGCTTATCCACCAAACTCGATTTTTTTTTTTTTGACAATCACATCTGTCAGACAGCTGCCTGTTCTATCCTGTCTGACATTTCTGTTCTACTCTGTTCTGTTCTGTTCTAATCTGAAAAAACCTTACTGAACAATCCCAATGGTTCTATGTTCTTCTTCTTCCTGTTTTCATTGCATCAATTTGTGTTTGTTTTATTTTAATGTTCCTTATAAATTATTTTAATGTTCCTTATAAATGTTGTATTAATTTCGGTATTTTTATATAATCTACATATGTGTACAACTTTCCATTATTTGTTGTTTGACCTGAATAGGTAAAATAAATGGCTTTGTTGTGGTAGAATTCAATAAAATTCCCGGCGCGCAGCTTTAAAGCTAATAAAGTGAGTGAATTATAAATTATGATAATTGAATTAATATATTTCATTTAATATGTTGTTTGTAGTGTGTACATACACTCCGCTCCCCTTGAATAGAAACAAACTTTTTTTTTACTATCAGAGCGTGTGGCGCTTTAGTAAATTCATACATTCACCTTTTGGTTTCAGTTCCTAAAAGAGAAATCTATTGCGAATAAAACTGCAGGGACAGAACAATTGAGGAAAATACCATAAGGTTATTTTTTACCACTTTTCCAATTACTTCATAAAATACAGTATTTTTTGTGCGTAGTGTAGATTAAAAATAATAATTGTTTGACCAAAGAAAAGATGGGCCGCGGAAAACCATTAAACCCTGCAGAAAAAGTCAAAATAGAAGTACACGCGGAAAACAAGCTTCACTTACGCACAATTGCCAAAAAAATAAGTAGAAGTGTGAATATTTGTTTGGTCGAACCATAGAAATAAAGAAACCTATGGAAAAAAATGTAAGGTAGACAATCAAGAACCACAACAGAAGCAGACCGAAGAAAGATAATTAGACTGGCTTTAAATTCAAGCGGCTCTGCTGCTAAAATCAAGGCTAAGAGTGGTATTACAGCGAGTCTTAACACTATTTGACGTGTTATTGGTGGGTCACAACATTTAAAGTGCATAAAATTGAAGAAAAAACCACCGTTAAATCCAATACGAAGACAGAATATAATAGATTTTTGCAGGATGAATATGACGTGGAAGGAGGAGTGGGCAAAAGTCTGACGAAAAAATTTAATTATGATGTCCCGGACGGATATAATTACTGTTTTCATGTTATAAGGGGGGAATCCAGGTTTCTGGAGCGCCACCATAGCCGAGAAGGCAGTGTAATGGCGTGGGGTGCGATTTTCTGGTTTTGAACAATTGTTCTAAACTTTCCCACATTGAAAACGACGGCAAACTCCTACAAGGAAATACTGCAAGAAGCTTTCCCTAAGTTTACCGATGTCTTTGGACCAATACCATGGACATTTCAACAAGAAAACGTGCCAATCCTCAACGCAAGGATTATTAACAGTTGGATATCCGAGAAAAATGTTACCTTACTTCAATGGGCACCGTATTCTCCGGACCTAAATATTATTGAAAACGTATGAGGATGGATGGTTCGTAAAGTTTACGGTTCTGACCGACAATATGAGGACAAAGAATCACTTATTGCTGCAATCAAAGAAGCATGAAGTGCAATTTCTTTAAATTATATAAAATAACTGCATGATTCAGTCTCCAAATGGGTTTTTCAAGTTATTTTAAATAAAGATGGTAGCATACATATTAAAATATGATTACGAATAGAAAACTACCCAATTTTACTGCACTTTTACAATTTGTTTCCTTATTTAAGAGAATGTTTCTATTCAAGTGGCGCAAAAAAAAAATAGTGTTTTAAATGAAGTAATTAGAAAAGTGGTACAAAAATAACCTAATTGTATTTTCCTGAATTATTCTGTCTCTGCAGTTTTATTCGCGGGATAAACCCTCTACCCTCTTATAGGAACTAAAACCAAAAGGTTAACTTATAAATTTACCAAAGCGCTACACGCTCAGACAGTAAACAAAAAGTTTGTTTCTATTCAAGTGGAACGGAGTGTATGTAGGTACAGTAGGTGTATGTGTGTTATCTAGTTGAGTGGGTTCGTTTTTTTTTTTTGAATGACGTAAATTTGCATTTCATGGTTACCAATGTTGATAAATTTAATTGTTTTATTGTGAGAAAGATTATTTAAGTTTTATATTGAATTAAATTTTTTTAATATTACATACATTTTATTATTATTCAGTTAATATTTTTACTATCGATTTTAATAACATTTTGTTATTTTTGTTTATTATTTTAGTTGTTTCAGATTTTCAGGTTTTCCGGTTCTTCGAAATGGTTTAATGAATTCTTGTTTAATTTCTATGAAATTCAGCATTTAGTAATGATTGATGAATGGTTTTGAGTGAAATCTTTGAGATGTTTTTTTCTTTAATTAAATGTTGGTGCTTCTCATGTGGACTGTATAGTTTTATTGGTTAGCGTTGACGAATGGTGATGAGTGAACGGATGTATTTAAATGAGTGAGTGTTTGAATGTTTTATTTTGAATGTGTGTTTGATGAGTATTTGAGTGTGTTTTATTTTTAATGTGTATTTGATGAGTATTTAAATGAGTGTGTTGAGTAAGTATTTGGGTGAGTGAGTATTGAGTAAGTATTTGAGTGAGAGAGTATTGAGTAAGTATTTGAGTGAGTGAGTATTGAGTGAGTGAGTATTGAGTAAGTATTTGAGTGAGTGAGTATTGAGTAAGTATTTGAGTGAGTGATTATTTGATTGAGTCTCTATATAATATGATTTGATATTTTCATTATTTTACAATTTTTAAATCATTTTAACTGAAAATCATTTTATTCGTGTGATTAAGATTAGAAGATTTATTTGAAATTGAGTTTGGTTTAGATTATTGCGTTTTCGGTATTAGTGTTATTAGATGGAAGTGGGCTGATCTTGGTGATAAGTCTCTTAAATTCTTCGGATTAGTTCGTCTTCTCCTGGGTACGTCATGACGATTCGAGCCATATGCCATTTTGAAGGTGGAAGCCTTTCATCTTTGAGCAGTAGGTCTCCGATTTTAGGTTGCTCTTTAGTTTTCAACCATTTTGGGCGATATTGAAGCCTATTCAGATATTGACTGCTCCATTGTTTCCAAAACGTTTGTAGGGGTGCTTGAAGATGTTTCCAACGGTCTAGGTAACCAATTCTTTCGTTTGCTAGATCTGCCTCAGGTATAACGTGACTTGAAGTGCCTATCAAAAAGTGTGCTGGTGTTAGTGCGTTGAAATCGTCGAAGCTGTCTGTCAACGGACAGAGGGGTCTCGAGTTGAGGCATGCTTCTATTTGTGCTAGAAGCGTGCTGAGCTCCTCAAAGGTAAACGCTTCGTTTTGGGCAACACGTCTCAAATGGTATTTTACTGACTTCACTCCTGCTTCCCAAAGTCCACCAAAGTGAGGGGAAGCAGGAGGAATGAAATTCCAATTTGTGCCTAATTTGCTTAGTGAATCAGCTATCTCATAATATAATCATAATCACATTTGGCACCTTTTAACATTTTTTGTAGTTCCGTACTGGCTCCTTTGAAATTGGTTCCACAGTCACTATAAATATGGGAACAAATTCCCCGTCCTGATGTAAACCTTCGGAATGCTGCAATAAAGGCTTGGGTTGTCAGGTCCGTTACAGCTTCTAGGTGAATGGTTTTGGTTGCAAGGCAAATAAATATGGCGAAATATCCTTTAAACCTTTTATAAACCCAATATAACCTGTTGCATCCCACCATGAAGTGTTCTCTCATGTGCATCATCGATAATGAGTTTGGTGAATACATGATTAATTCTTACTATTTGTGTTTTTGTTAGGGTCAGAAAATGAGTTTTGATTATTATTTGTGTGTTTGAATGCGGTGGTGCTTGAGAACGATTAAATGTGTTAGGGTTATTTGAGTTGTGTGGTAATTGGTAAGCCTGAGTGTATGTTTGTTGAATGTTTGAGTGTTGTTGTAAAGAATTTGGGTAAGAATTGACGTCCATTTTTAAAAACTTCGTACATGTACGCAAGGAATGAACACCCCTATGGCACAACTTACATGTAAATTTTTCGGTTGCTTCAGTGTTCACATGAAATACATTTTTGGTTTGCCTTTTGTGTGTTGATGTTGATTTTATATCTTCCTGCTGGTCCACCATCTCTAAAGTTCTAAATTTCGTTTCTAAGAATTCAGAAAATTTCTTAAAAGATGGAATTTCCTTTTTTGTTCCTAGGGAATTCTCCCACAGGGACTGTATTTTTGGTGGCAGTTTTTTCAAAAGAAGAAAAATGATTATTGCATCCCAATGATTGACTGGTAAGTCCAAGTTTTTCAACGCGTGCAAAATTTTTGTTGAATTGTCCAACAGTTCACGAATTCCCTTTGCACTTTCTTCACGTACGACTGGCAGATCGTAAAACAACTTTAATTCGTCGTTTACCAAAATTCGTTTAAAATCATAGCGAGATTTTAATAGTTCCCAAGTTTGAATCATAACTTGCATCATCCACATTTACGTGATCAAGTAAAGTGCCTGCACTCTCCTCTCAGCAAGACGTCAGGTAATGCAACTTTTCTATTTTAGACAGAGACGAATGCAAGTAATCTGTAGGTACCAACTTCTTCCTTTTAGTGTAGACAGCCGTCATTCTTCAACTTCCTTGGGATGATTTGTGGACTTCCTTCACTCTTTCTGGCGGTTTTCTTATAATTTATTTGTATATTTACTTTTAAAAAATGTTATTAATAGTTTTTAATTTTCATTTTATCAAATTTTTAATGTAATTTTTTAATTTTAATAAAAACGTACAATGCGACGAAATGGTCGCCACACAGTTTTTTTTTTTTTGCACAATTATTTCGAAAATTATTTGTATTTGTGGTTCACTTTTTAGCTGCGAAGGACCAAATGTTTTCGCCTTAATAAAGGGTTTTAGGGTAAAGAAATTTACACTCAAATCTAGATTCTAATTTCTCCATAACCTCGAAATAAAACTCATAAATAAAGAAACACATCCAAAACATTCGGTATCAAAACTTCTAGTGAAGATCTTTAATTTATCCTTCATATAACCTTCGTTGGTTACCAATATCGTAAATATCATTGGTATAAAATATGGTACGTGTTTAGAAATCGCAGGTGGTGGTATTCAGCTGTCAATAATTAGGACTATACGCTGACAGCATTCAACATTCTCCCCCCACCAGTGAACGTAGTGGACGATAATTGTGGACATCATGTATAATCGACTGCTTCACCAGAATGTAGACACTTAAAACATCTTTACAAGGAAATATATGTTGCTTGACTCACATGCAAAGAGAGAAAGTATTAATAAGTGTTAAAAAATAAGGGGCCAAATTGCGTCTTCAGTGAACGATTGAGGAACTTTTACACGTTATCGAACTATCGAGTTATCACATTGGTATGATGTTATACGAAGTATCACGTATCGAATTGAGTTCGTATTGTACTAGGATAATTCTAGTACATTTTCCTAAACGTCAATATTCCTAACTTTTCATTGGTCGATCGCAACAGCTGCTTGTGTTGGGCTCATGTTTTGTTTACATTTGCCTTTGGAATTTTATTTGGTCAAAAATATTTGTTGGCTAAATCGAATTATTGTGCCTTAAAATCAAGGAAGAATAATTTTCTGGGTGATGTTTAATTTATTTTAATTCACCCTGAAACACCATTAATTGATATTGTGGAGAAATATTTGCAGAAAAGAGAATAATTTTATTTTTCTGCCATTTTACTGCTCACTCGTCTACCTATCTATCGTATGAAAAAACACTAGTTCACTGACGAGGAAATGCCAAAAATCGAATTCGATACTTTACTCGATATCTTAAGAAGGAATCCCAATTGCAGATAATTCAGTAACGTATTGCTCACTCACTGATGCCGTAATTCGGCCCCAGGTTTTAGGTATAAATTCAAAATAATGTAACTTTATTGAATTTCAAATTGCATCATGTAAATCTACAACTTAATCGCAGTTTAAGGTGGGCCTAATAAAAACTTCCATATAATGGAAAACGACTGGAATATAAGTTGGATGGTAGCTCTATAGTTCCAGTTTCCGTCTGTCAAATCTCAGCCAATCACAATCCTTGTTGTATATTTTATAATAGCTTTGTTCAGTGACGTTGTTCCGAACAGTTTGGAACAGTTTAGAACAGAAAAGTACAAGTTTTTGCTGTTCAATGAGAATTTTCTATTCTAAACTGTTCTGATTTGCTGTTCAGTGTGGCTGTTCCGAACAGAATAGAACAGGATTTTCTGTTCTTTCTTTTTAGGTAGAACAACTTATAACAGGTTTATGACAACTGTCAAAATCAGCTGATGTCACTTGCAAGTTGATATTTTTTAACAAATTTCGTGGCTCTTTGTGCTTTTACTTTGGAAACAAACAAATAAATATTTAAAAAAAAACATAAATTAAATTGCGCAGTTAAATAAATACTATTTATAATTGTTTTTAATAAAAAGTATTTCTTGCTTATCCACCAAACTCGATTTTTTTTTTTTTTTTGACAATCACATCTGTCAGACAGCTGCCTGTTCTATCCTGTCTGACATTTCTGTTCTACTCTGTTCTGTTCTGTTCTAATCTGAAAAAACCTTACTGAACAATCCTAATGGTTCTATGTTCTTCTTCTTCCTGTTTTCATTGCATCAATTTGTGTTTGTTTTATTTTAATGTTCCTTATAAATTATTTTAATGTTCCTTATAAATGTTGTATTAATTTCGGTATTTTTATATAATCTACATATGTAAACAACTTTCCATTATATGTTGTTTGACCTGAATAGGTAAAATAAATGGCTTTGTTGTGGTGGAATTCAATAAAATTCCCGGCTTGCAGCTTTAAAGCTAATAAAGTGAGTGATAATTTATATGATAATTCAATTAATATATTTCATTTAATATGTTGTTTGTAGTGTGTACATACACTCCGCTCCACTTGAATAGAAACAAACTTTTTTTTTACTATCAGAGCGTGTGGCGCTTTAGTAAATTCATACATTCACCTTTTGGTTTCAGTTCCTAAAAGAGAAATCTATTGCGAATAAAACTGCAGGGACAGAACAATTCAGGAAAATACCATAAGGTTATTTTTTTTACCACTTTTCCAATTACTTCATAAAATACAGTATTTTTTGTGCGTAGTGTAGATTAAAAATAATAATTGTTTGACCAAAGAAAAGATGGGCCGCGGTAAACCATTAAACCCTGCAGAAAAAGCCAAAATAGAAGTACACGCGGAAAACAAGCTTCACCTACGCACAATTGCCAAAAAAATAAGTAGAAGTGTGAATATTTGTTTGGTCGAACCATAGAAATAAAGAAACCTATGGAAAAAAATGTAAGGTAGACAATCGAGAACCACAACAGAAGCAGACCGAAGAAATATAATTAGACTGGCTTTAAATTCAAGCGGCTCTGCTGCTAAAATCAAGGCTAAGAGTGGTATTACAGCGAGTCTTAACACTATTAGACGTGTTATTCGTGGGTCACAACATTTAAAGTGCATAAAATTGAAGAAAAAACCACCGTTAAATCCAATACGAAGATTTTAGAATATAATAGATTTTTGCAGGATGAATATGACGTGGAAGGAGGAGTGGACAAAAGTGGTATTTTCTGACGAAAAAATTTAATTATGATGTCCCGGACGGATATAATTACTGTTTTCATGTTATAAGGGGGGAACCCAGGTTTCTGGAGCGCCACCATAGCCGAGAAGGCAGTGTAATGGCGTGGGGTGCGATTTCCTGGTTTTGAACAATTGTTCTAGACTTTCCCACATTGAAAACGACGGCAAACTCCTACAAGGAAATACTGCAAGAAGCTTTCCCTAAGTTTACCGACGTCTTTGGACCAATACCATGGACATTTCAACAAGAAAACGTGCCAATCCTCAACGCAAGGATTATTAACAGTTGGATATCCGAGAAAAATGTTACCTTACTTCAATGGGCACCGTATTCTCCGGACCTAAATATTATTGAAAACGTATGAGGATGGATGGTTCGTAAAGTTTACGGTTCTGACCGACAATATGAGGACAAAGAATCACTTATTGCTGCAATCAAAGAAGCATGAAGTGCAATTTCTTTAAATTATATAAAATAACTGCATGATTCAGTCTCCAAATGGGTTTTTCAAGTTATTTCAAATAAAGATGGTAGCATACATATTAAAATATGATTACGAATAGAAAACTACCCAATTTTACTGCACTTTTTCAATTTGTTTCCTTATTTAAGAGAATGTTTCTATTCAAGTGGCGCAAAAAAAAATAGTGTTTTAAATGAAGTAATTAGAAAAGTGGTACAAAAATAACCTAATGGTATTTTCCTGAATTATTCTGTCTCTGCAGTTTTATTCGCAATAGATCCCTCTTATAGGAACTAAAACCAAAAGGTGAACTTATAAATTTACCAAAGCGCTACACGCTCAGACAGTAAACAAAAAGTATGTTTCTATTCAAGTGGAGCGGAGTGTATGTAGGTACAGTAGGTGTATGTGTGTTATCTAGTTGAGTGGGTTCGTTTTTTTTTTTGAATGACGTAAATTTGCATTTCATGGTTGCCAATGTTGATAAATTTAATTGTTTTATTGTGAGAAAGATTATTTAAGTTTTATATTGAATTAAATTTTTTAATATTACATACATTTTATTATTATTCAGTTAATATTTTTATTATCAATTTTAATAACATTTTGTTATTTTTGTTTATTATTTTAGTTGTTTCAGATTTTCAGGTTCTTCGATGTGGTTTAATGAATTCTTGTTTAATTTCTATGAATTTCAGCTTTTAGTAATGATTGATGAATGGTTTTGAGTGAAATCTTTTAGATGGTTTTTTCTTTAATTAAATGTTGGTGCTTCTCATGTGGACTGTATAGTTTTATTGGTTAGCGTTGACGAATGGTGATGAGTGAACGGATGTATTTAAATGAGTGATTAATTGAGTGAGTTTGAATGTTTTATTTTGAATGTGTGTTTGATGAGTATTTGAGTGTGTTTTATTTTTAATGTGTATTTGATGAGTATTTAAATGAGTGTGTTGAGTAAGTATTTGGGTGAGTGAGTATTGAGTAAGTATTTGAGTGAGTGAGTATTGAGTAAGTATTTGAGTGAGTGAGTATTGAGTGAGTGAGTATTGAGTAAGTAAAGGCCTGGGTTGTCAGGTCCGTTACAGCTTCTAGGTTAATGGTTTTGGTTGCAAGGCAAATAAATATGGCGAAATATCCTTTAAACCTTTTATAAACCCAATATAACCTGTTGCATCCCACCATGAAGTGTTCTCTCATGTGCATTATCGATAATGGGTTTGGTGAATACATGATTGATTCTTACTATTTGTGTTTTTGTTAGGGTCAGAAAATGAGTTTTGATTATTATTTGTGTGTTTGAGTGTTTGAATGCGGTGGTGCTTGAGAACGATTAAATGTGTTAGGGTTATTTGAGTTGTGTGGTAATTGGTAAGCCTGAGTGTATGTTTGTTGAATGTTTGAGTGTTGTTGTAAAGAATTTGGGTAAGAATTACTAAAATTTGTATTGTTATTGCCAAAATGAAGTAATGAGTTGTGTGGTCTTTGGCAAAAATGACATGTTTTATTACTTGGACAGTTATTTGTGCGATGGCTGTATGCTAAGCAGTTAAAACAGTTGCCGAACTGTTTCACAACTCGTTGCCTTGCTTTGACGTCCATTTTTAAAAACTTCGTATATGTACGCAAGGAATGAACACCCCTATGGCACAACTTACATGTAAATTTTTCGGTTGCTTCAGTGTTCACATGAAATACATTTTTGGTTTGCCTTTTGTGTGTTGATGTTGATTTTATATCTTCCTGCTGGTCCACCATCTCTAAAGTTCTAAATTTCGTTTCTAAGAATTCAGAAAATTTCTTAAAAGATGGAATTTCCTTTTTTGTTCCTAGGGAATTCTCCCACAGGGACTGTATTTTTGGTGGCAGTTTTTTCAAAAGAAGAAAAATGATTATTGCATCCCAATGATTGACTGGTAAGTCCAAGTTTTTCAACGTGTGCAAAATTTTTGTTGAATTGTCCAACAGTTCACGGATTCCCTTTGCGCTTTCTTCACGTACGACTGGCAGATCGTAAAACAACTTTAATTCGTCGTTTACCAAAATTCGTTTAAAATCATAGCGAGATTTTAATAGTTCCCAAGTTTGAATCGTAACTTGCATCATCCACATTTACGTGATCAAGTAAAGTGCTTGCACTCTCCTCTCAGCACGACTTCAGGTAATGCAACTTTTCTATTTTAGACAGAGACGAATAACTGTGCACGAGTGAAACAAATTGATCGTGGAATGAACGCCAGTTTTGGTATTCACCTGTAAATGTCGGAGGATGTATCTTTGGAAGCCTTACATCATGTGGTTTCTGAGAAACCACCGGTTGCAAAGGTGTTTGTTAATTTGTTTTAATTGCTTGAGTGACCGAAGAAAATTTATCCAACTCATCCAAAAGCAAGGATTTGTTCATGGTATGGATCTCTATTGCTTCGCCGTGAATCTCACCCAGAGACGTTAAAGCTACTTTCTTGATTGTATCATCGGATATACTACCCTTGTAACTATTTTCAATTACCAACCAATTACTTTCTAGCAAGTCAAGACTTGTGGTGACGTAATACTTTGTCCGACGACTAGGACTTGTAGTCTTCTTAAAATTCTCAGTCGTTTCAGATGTACTTACTTACTTACTTACTTAGGTCCTCGGACCTATTACGTCCGTGATGTTTCCCTTACGGGACATAGGGCCTCCACTACACCTACGCGCCATCGTGTACGATTTCTTGAAATATATTTCAGCTCTCTCCAACTTTTCCCCAGTCGTGCCGATTCCTGTTCGACCGTTCTTCGCCATGTACTTCTAGGCCGGCCCACTTGTCTTCCCTCCTGTGTGAGCGGGTTCCACTGCATTGCTTGAGATGCAATGCACCGATCGCCTTTTCGAAGCGTATGGCCAATCCACTGCCACTTTCTTCTTCGTATAATGGAGTCTATGGGCTCCTGACCCGTTCTCGCATGAAGTTCGGCATTGGAGATACGGTTGGGCCAGAAAATCCTCAAGATGTTTCGTAGACATCTATTAACGAAGGTTTGCAGCTTTCTAGTGACAATTTCAGTGACTTTCCAAGTGCTGCAGCCGTAAAGCAGAACGGATTCAACATTGGAGCGGAACAGTCGTAGCTTGGTCTTTAAGCTAAAAGAGTTGTTTCTCCATATTTTGGACAGCATTCCGAACGCAGCCTTTGCTTTTCTGATTCGGCTGTTTACGTCCAGTTCAGTTCCGCCATCCGTAGAGACAATACTCCCAAGATATTGGAAATCCTCTACCATCTCTACCGGTTGTCCAGAAATATTTACTTGGATTGATGAGGAAGTTCCAAGGCTGATCCTTTTAGCTTTTGCCGAGTTGATCTTAAGCCCTACGGTTTCTGCTTCTCTCTCCACCCTTGTTGTCATTTGATGGAGATCCATGATCCTATGAGAGAGTAAGCATACGTCGTCCGCGTAGTCCAGATGTTTGAGGTGAGATTGCAGAGTCCACTGAATTCCTCCATTTCCATTTGACAAAGCTGCGTGCAGTACGTCACTTATCACCAACAGGAACAGTATTGGTGACAGTATACAGCCTTGCCTAACTCCACTTTGGATTTCAAACTCCTCTGATAGCCTATCTTTGTGCAAAACGTGACACTTGGATCCATCATATGTAGCCTTGATAATAGCAATCAATTTATCTGGGATGCCCCTCCTGCGCAAAGCAAGCCAAATAAATTCTCTATTGACACTGTCGAACGCCTTTTCAAAATCGATGAACAGCAGGTGAAGTGGTGATCGATATTCAACGCACTGTTCGATGATGATCCGCAAGGTGTTGATGTGATCCACACAGGAAGATCCAGTGCGGAAACCTGCTTGTTCGGCGTCGAGTGTGTCTTCGAGGTGGTCTTTAATTCGGTCCAATATTATCCTTGCTATTATCTTGGCTACTGCAGGCAGAACGCATATTCCTCTCCAGTTTTCGCACTGTGTGAGATCTCCTTTCTTTGGGAGCTTGACAATCATTCCTTTTTTCCACTCTTCAGGAAAGCTCTCTGTTTCCCAAGCTCTCTTAATAAGTGGGTGCAGTAGCTCGCTCGATGTCGTTGGGGCTGCTCCTAAGAGCTCTGCAGGAATACCGTCAAGTCCAACCGCTTTGTTGTTCTTCAGTGCTTTGATGGCGGTGATAATTTCTTCTTTACTGGGGGGTACGGTGCGTATTCGGGAAATTGTTACTTCGGGTAGCTCAGTGGGAATAGGGTTCACTTCACTTGCGAAAACGCGGTTTAAAACCGCAGAAAAGTGTTCCCTCCACCTTATGAGCTGGTCCTCATCCGAATTTAGCAGGGATCCGTTTGTGTCTTTAACCAGGTGTTGTTTAGAGCTCTGGACACCAGTGAGCTCTTTGGTAATTCTGTAGACGGTCCTACTGTCACACCTACTAGCGGCTTCTTCTGCTTCTGTGGCCAGTGCGTTGATGTAGTTACGCTTATCACGTCGCACACTACGGTGAACTTCCCTCATCTTCATGCGGTACGTAGACTCAAGCTCGTTTCTCCCTGCTGCTGGGGTAGCTGCGATGCGAGCTTTAAGGTGTTTCCTTTCTTCGATCCTTGCCCAAGTTTCGTCGGAAAGCCAAGCACTATTTCTTCCTTGCGCCCGGCCGACTATACTTTCAGCACCGGATATGAACACATTTTTCAGCACACCAATGATTTTCGATGGATGTGGTTTCCGTGCTGCTGATTGCGTTCAATCCTTGTGAAAGGTGGTCCCCTAGTTGTTGGCGCACTGCAGGATCCTTTAGTCTATCTGTATTAAACTTGGGCATTCGAGTGTTTCCTTGGGATCTCCGAACTGCAGCTGTACGCAATCTTACGGTAGCAACCATCAGATGGTGGTCCCGGGCCATTCCCATGTCAGCACCTCTTCTGTTACGGACGTCCTGGAGACTGCTTCTAAAACGCCGGCTGATCGCGAAGTGGTCAATTTGGTTGGAAGTTTCAGATGTGCTTGCAGGTAACTGTGAAGACTTTTGTTGCACTTGTGGCGACATCTTAAATTTCACAACGAAATCATATATTTGTTTGTCATTAATGTACTTAACTTAGTTTTCCAGATTTTTAAATTTCTTTTGTTTCCTTTTTCTAAATGAAATTAAAATGGTATAAATAGAGGTGGCTTTACCAAAAATCCTTCTTCTCGAATACTCGACGCCACGTGCGACAATCAAAACTTTAATTATATATTATAAGTAGTCATTAGTTGTATTTTTAATAAATTGGATTTACTTTTAAATGAAAGCTAGCAACTTTTTTATTTTACTATATAGAATCCATAATTGGTGACCCCGAGTTCACGCAAGTAATAAAATTCCGAACGAAGACAACACTAAGCCCAAAGATCCCATCAGCACAAGTAACAGCCAACAAGAAGCGCCAGAGACGATTACTCGAGTTGCAATCCGCATCCCTCCATTCTGGCACGAGAAGCCGCAAATATGGTTTGCACAAATTGAGGCCCAATTCCAAACAGCCAAAATTGTCAGAGATTCTTCTAAATTCAACACAATCATTGGCGCCATAGAATCTCAAGTACTTACGCAAGTCTCAGACGCAGTATTAAATCCACCTAGTGAAAACAAGTACGAGAATCTAAAGACGGTAAGCATAGAACGCTTTGGCGATTCAGAACAACGTAAAATCAAAAAACTACTTTCTGAAGTTGATCTTGGCGATAAGAGACCATCACAGCTCCTTAACGAACTCAAGGAGCTAGGAGGTAATCATATCGCCGACGAATTTCTTAAATCATTGTGGTTGCAACGATTACCCACTCAAGTACGCGCCATTCTACAAGCATCAGGCGAAGAGCTTACTGCTTTGTCAAAACTAGCCGACAAAATTATGGAAGTCGGTGATTTTTCCCAGGTTTCAGAAATAAACGCAGTTCAACGAAAGCCAGCACATGCATCACCATCAGCTTCTTCAAACGAACTGTCTCTACAGCAGCTACAGCAAGAAATACAAACGATTGGCAACCAGTTAAATCAATTAATTAGAAAAACACGTGACATAAGTAACCATCGGAGCCGAAGCTCAAGTTCCCGCCGTTCTCTTTTTAAATGCAATTCACGCTCACGACAAAGAAAAAACGAAGACTACTGTTGGTTTCATAACATTTTTGGCAGCAAAGCAAAAAAGTGTCGTGAACCTTGCACCTTCAGAAGTGAATCAAAAAACTAGAACTAATCTCGTTGACCAACGCTTCGACAAGTAAACAACTCGTTGGCCAACAGATATTAAGACTAGTTGTTTACGATTCATCTTCCAAAACAAAATTTCTTATCGATAGCGGTGCCGACATTTCGGTTCTACCCCCTTCGTATAGCGAACGATTTTCATCATCAAAGACGACATTGTTCGCGGCAAACGGCAGCAGGATTAAGACTTACGGAGAAAAAAGACTTACATTAGACCTTGGATTGAGACGAGCTTACACGTGGACGTTCATCGTAGCTGATGTCACGACACCGATCATTGGAGCAGACTTAATCAGGCATTTTGGGATCATCATTGACCTAAAACGAAACCGGCTGATCGACAGCACTACAAACGTCCAATCAAAACGACATGCGCCGTTGTTAATGAGGTAATTATTAAAGCCTACGATAATAACCAACCTTTCGCTTATATTCTAGCTGACTTTGAAGAACTGTTCTTGAAGACAAGCAAACAACCAACGAGTAAATCAACGACAACCCACCACATCGAAACAAAGGGACCTCCAGTCTTTTCCCGCCCACGACGCCTTCACGGTGCCAAGCTGAAAGCCGCTCAAAAAGAATTTCAGTATTTGATGGAGCAAGGCATCTGTCGCCCATCTAAAAGCAACTGCGCTAGTTCATTGCACATGCAGCGAAAACAAAACGGAGAGTGGCGTCCATGTGGGGACTATCGTGGCCTGAATAACATCACCATTGCAGACAAATACCCCATTCCATTTGTGCAAGATTTTCGGAACATCCTGGAAGACAAGAAGGTATTCTCTACGATTGACCTGGAGCCAAACGATGTGCCCAAAACCGCAATAACGACACCCTTTGGATCGTTTTAGTTTGTGTATATGATGTTTGGGTTAAGAAATGCCGCTCAGACATTTCAGAGACACATGCACGAGGTTTTAAGAGGTTATGAAGACTTTGCATTTTCTTATATTGATGACATCGGTGTTGCGTCCAGAAACATAAAAGAACACGAACAACATTTAAAGCTAATTTTCCAGCGCCTTAAAGACTATGGACTCAAAATCAATCCCTCTTAATGCGTACTTGGACAGTCGGAGATAAAATTTCTTGGTCATCAAATAAATTCTCAAGGTATCATGCCACTCGACACGAAAGTGAAGGTAATTTTGGAGTTCAAAAAACCTCGTATTGCCTTGGAACTCAAAAGGTTCCTGGCTATGATTAATTTTTATAGGTCTTTCATTCCGCATGCTGTCAACAACCAAATGATCCTACAAACACTCATAAACGGCAACATTAAAAACGATAAAACACAAATTAAGTGGACAACCGAATCAGAAGCAGCATTTGACCGATGTAAAAAAGACCTAGCAGAAGCCACACTCCTTGCTCACCCTGCTATAGCTGCTCCAATATCGCTCAGTACCGATGCTTCAGACGTGGCCATTGGTGCTGTCATGCACCAAGTTGTCAATGGTGGTTTACAACCTCTTGGTTTCTTCTCTAAGAAGCTAACAGACAGCCAGCAGAAGTTCAGCGTTTATGACCGTGAGCTCCTAGCGATCTACGAGGGAGTGAACCACTTCAGACACCTTCTCGGGGGAAGAGACTTCTGCATTTGGACCGACCACAAACCACTTACCTTTGCTTTCAGCAAACGATCGGAAAATGCTTCACCCAGACGACTCAGACAGCTCGATTTTATTTCGCAGTTCAGCACGGACTTGAGGCACATCGATGGAGGAAAAAACACCGTTGCTGATGCATTATCCAGAATCACACGAATTAGTATGAAGCCCGCAGTGATTGATGCATCGACTATAGCTGAAGAACAATCAAAGGACCACGAATTCTCTAATCTAATTAGTGAGGATAAATATTGCTCAACGTCACTTACTGCCAAACCTTTTGTCATTTCAGGTAGTGCTAAACCAATCTATTGCGATACAAGTTCTGCAAGAATTCGACCGATTATACCAAAAGCACTCCGAAACCGCATTATAACACAGCTGCACGGACTTTCTCACCCAGGTAAAAATGCCACGCTAAAAATCGTCCAGGAGCGATACGTTTGGCCAGGAATGAGAAAGGAGATTACAGCGGCTGTTAAAAGCTGCATACCATGCCAAAAAAGTAAGGTCCAGCGACACAATCAACAGGAATACGGTTCATACTCACAACCAGAAGCTCGTTTCGACCACATAAATATTGACTTGGTTGGACCGCTGCCTACTTTTCAAGGTTGCCGCTATATCCTCACATGTATAGACCGGTTTTCAAGGTGGACCGAAGCATTCCCTTTAACAGACATCACTGCTGAAACTGTAGCCAGATCATTAATGTCTGGATGGATTTCGCGATATGGTATTCCTCTTCGAATCACGACTGATCTTGGCCGACAATTCGAAAGCAACATCTTTAAGGAGCTCACACGATTCCTCGGTATCAAACATTTGAAGACAACACCCTACCATCCCCAATCGAATGGTATTATCGAGAGATGGCATCGAACGTTAAAAACTGCTATTCGTTGCCACGAGACAGATGATTGGTGTAGTGTATTGCCGTCCATACTGCTAGGTTTACGCTCTACTTTTAAAGATGATATCAAGGCCACCCCCGCAGAGATGATGTTCGGAACTACTCTCCGCTTACCCGGTGACTTTTTTGGCAGTCAACAAGAATCGAAGGATCAGACAGAGTTTGTTAAGGATTTGCGTCGTGCGATGTCCAAAATTCAACCATCTCCTGCATCCAGCCACGACAAAGTCAAGGTATTTATTCAACCCAACATTGAAACTGCTACCCACGTATTTCTCCGCAACGACGCCGTACGAACACCCCTACAGCAACCATTCGAAGGTCCGTACGAAGTTCTTAATCGGAACGAGAAATATTATAAGCTGAGGATACGCAATCGAACGGTAAATGTTTCTATTGATCGACTTAAAACAGCATTTATACCAACAGCTATCGATGACCTCATACCCAACAGAAATGTTGGAACCCAGATAGGCAAACCTCATCGGCCAACCTCATCCACATACACAACAAGGTCTGGAAGGAAAGTTCGACTTAAAAACCCCTTCTGAGGGGGAGTGGTGTGGCGACATCTTAAATTTCACAACGAAATCATATATTTGTTTGTCATTAATGTACTTAACTTAGTTTTCCAGATTTTTAAATTTCTTTTGTTTCCTTTTTCTAAATGAAATTAAAATGGTATAAATAGAGGTGGCTTTACCAAAAATCCTTCTTCTCGAATACTCGACGCCACGTGCGACAATCAGAACTTTTATTATATATTATAAGTAGTCATTAGTTGTATTTTTAATAAATTGGATTTACTTTTAAATGAAAGCTAGCATCTTTTTTATTTTACTATATAGAATCCATACACTTATAATCACTCATATATATGGTACAAATTGTAAAGATATGTTTTTTTTTTAATGCAAGTAAACTGTAGGTACCAACTTCTTCCTTTTAGTGTAGACAGCCGTCATTCTTCAACTTCCTTGGGATGATTTGTGGACTTCCTTCACTCTTTCTGGCGGTTTTCTTATAATTTATTTGTATATTTACTTTTAAAAAATGTTATTAATAGTTTTTAATTTTCATTTTATCAAATTTTTAATGTAATTTTTTAATTTTAATAAAAACGTACAATGCGACGAAATGGTCGCCACACAGTTTTTTTTTTGCACAATTATTTCGAAAATTATTTGTATTTGTGGTTCACTTTTTAACTGCGAAGGACCAAATGTTTCCGCCTTAATAAAGGGTTTTAGGGTAAAGAAATTTACACTCAAATCTAGATTCTAATTTCTCCATAACCTCGAAATAAAACTCATAAATAAAGAAACACATCCAAAACATTCGGTATCAAAACTTCTAGTGAAGATCTTTATTTTATCCTTCATATAACCTTCGTTGGTTACCAATATCGTAAATATCATTGGTATAAAATATGGTAGGTGTTTAGAAATCGCAGGTGGTGGTATTCAGCTGTCAATAATTAGGACTATACGCTGACAGCATTCAACATTCTCCCCCCACCAGTGAACGTAGTGGACGATAATTGTGGACATCATGTATCATCGACTGCTTCACCAGAATGTGGACACTTAAAACATCTTTACAAGGAAATATATGTTGCTTGACTCACATGCAAAGAGAGAAAGTATTAATAAGTGTTTAAAAATAAGGGGCCAAATTGCGTCTTCAGTGAACGAGTGAGGAACTTTTACACGTTATCGAACTATCGAGTTATCACATTGGTATGATGTTATACGAAGTATCACGTATCGAATTGAGTTCGTATTGTACTAGGATAATTCTAGTACATTTTCCTAAACGTCAATATTCCTAACTTTTCATTGGTCGATCGCAACAGCTGCTTGTGTTGGGCTCATGTTTTGTTTACATTTGCCTTTGGAATTTTATTTGGTCAAAAATATTTGTTGGCTAAATCGAATTATTGTGCCTTAAAATCAAGCAAGAATAATTTTCTGGGTGATGTTTAATTTATTTTAATTCACCCTGAAACACCATTAATTGATATTGTGGAGAAATATTTGCAGAAAAGAGAATAATTTTATTTTTCTGCCATTTTACTGCTCACTCGTCTACCTATCTATCGTATGAAAAAACACTAGTTCACTGACGAGGAAATGCCAAAAATGGAATTCGATACTTTACTCGATATCTTAAGAAGGAATCCCAATTGCAGATAATTCAGTAACGTATTGCTCACTAACTGATGCCGTAATTCGGCCCCAGGTTTTTTCAAATTGCATCATGTAAATCTACAACTTAATCGCAGTTTAAGGTGGGCCTAATAAAAACTTCCATATAATGGAAAACGACTGGAATATGGTTGGATGGTAGCTCTGTAGTTCCAGTTTCCGTCTGTCAAATCTCAGCCAATCGCAATCCTTGTTGTATATTTTATAATAGCTTGTTGTTCGGAACAGTTTGGAACAGTTTAGAACAGAAAAGTACAAGTTTTTGCTGTTCAATGAGAATTTTCTATTCTAAACTGTTCTGATTTGCTGTTCAGTGAGGCTGTTCCGAACAGTTTGGAACAGAATAGAACAGGATTTTCTGTTCTTTCTTTTTATGTAGAACAACTTAGAACAGGTTTGTGACAACTGTCAAAATCAGCTGATGTCACTTGCAAGTTGATAGTTTTTAACAAATTTCGTGGCTCTGTGCTTTTACTTTGGAAACAAACAAATAAATATTTAAAAAATAACATAAATTAAATTAAATTAAATTGCGCAGTTAAATAAATACTATTTATAATTGTTTTTAATAAAAAGTATTTCTTGCTTATCCACCAAACTCGATTTTTTTTTTTTTGACAATCACATCTGTCAGACAGCTGCCTGTTCTATCCTGTCTGACATTTCTGTTCTACTCTGTTCTGTTCTGTTCTAATCTGAAAAAACCTTACTGAACAATCCTAATGGTTCTATGTTCTTCTTCTTCCTGTTTTCGTTGCATCAATTTGTGTTTGTTTTATTTTAATGTTCCTTATAAATTATTTTAATGTTCCTTATAAATGTTGTATTAATTTCGGTATTTTTATATAATCTACATATGTGTACAACTTTCCATTATTTGTTGTTTGACCTGAATAGGTAAAATAAATGGCTTTGTTGTGGTGGAATTCAATAAAATTCCCGGCGCGCAGCTTTAAAGCTAATAAAGTAAGTGAATTATAAATTATGATAATTCAATTAATATATTTCATTTAATATGTTGTTTGTAGTGTGTATATACACTCCGCTCCACTTGAATAGAAACAAACTTTTTTTTTACTATCAGAGCGTGTGGCGCTTTAGTAAATTCATACATTCACCTTTTGGTTTCAGTTCCTAAAAGAGAAATCTATTGCGAATAAAACTGCAGGGACAGAACAATTCAGGAAAATACCATAAGGTTATTTTTTTACCACTTTTCCAATTACTTCATAAAATACAGTATTTTTTGTGCGTAGTGTAGATTAAAAATAATAATTGTTTGACCAAAGAAAAGATGGGCCGCGGAAAACCATTAAACCCTGCAGAAAAAGTCAAAATAGAAGTACACGCGGAAAACAAGCTTCACCTACGCACAATTGCCAAAAAAATAAGTAGAAGTGTGAATATTTGTTTGGTCGAACCATAGAAATAAAGAAACCTATGGAAAAAAATGTAAGGTAGACAATCAAGAACCACAACAGAAGCAGACCGAAGAAAGATAATTAGACTGGCTTTAAATTCAAGCGGCTCTGCTGCTTAAATCAAGGCTAAGAGTGGTATTACAGCGAGTCTTAACACTATTAGACGTGTTATTCGTGGGTCACAACATTTAGAGTGCATAAAATTGAAGAAAAAACCACCGTTAAATCCAATACGAAGACAGAATATAATAGATTTTTGCAGGATGAATATGACGTGGAAGGAGGAGTGGAAAAAAGTGGTATTTTCTGACGAAAAAATTTAATTATGATGTCCCGGACGGATATAATTACTGTTTTCATGTTATAAGGGGGAACCCAGGTTTCTGGAGCGCCACCATAGCCGAGAAGGCAGTGTAATGGCGTGGGGTGCGATTTTCTGGTTTTGAACAATTGTTCTAAACTTTCCCACATTGAAAACGACGGCAAACTCCTTCAAGGAAATACTACAAGAAGCTCTCCCTAAGTTTACCGATGTCTTTGGACCAATACCATGGACATTTCAACAAGAAAACGTGCCAATCCTCAACGCAAGGATTATTAAAAGTTGGATATCCGAGAAAAATGTTACCTTACTTCAATGGGCACCGTATTCTCCGGACCTAAATATTATTGAAAACGTATGAGGATGGATGGTTCGTAAAGTTTACGGTTCTGACCGACAATATGAGGACAAAGAATCACTTATTGCTGCAATCAAAGAAGCATGAAGTCCAATTTCTTTAAATTATATAAAATAACTGCATGATTCAGTCTCCAAATGGGTTTTTCAAGTTATTTTAAATAAAGATGGTAGCATACATATTAAAATATGATTATGAATAGAAAACTACCCAATTTTACTGCACTTTTTCAATTTGTTTCCTTATTTAAGAGAATGTTTCTATTTAAGTGGCGCAAAAAAAAAATAGTGTTTTAAATGAAGTAATTAGAAAAGTGGTACAAAAATAACCTAATGGTATTTTCCTGAATTATTCTGTCTCTGCAGTTTTATTCGCAATAGATCCCTCTTATAGGAACTAAAACCAAAAGGTGAACTTATAAATTTACCAAAGCGCTACACGCTCAGACAGTAAACAAAAAGTTTGTTTCTATTCAAGTGGAGCGGATTGTATGTAGGTACAGTAGGTGTATGTGTGTTATCTAGTTGAGTGGGTTCGTTTTTTTTTTGAATGACGTAAATTTGCATTTCATGGTTGCCAATGTTGATAAATTTAATTGTTTTATTGTGAGAAAGATTATTTAAGTTTTATATTGAATTAAATTTTTTTAATATTACATACATTTTATTATTATTCAGTTAATATTTTTATTATCAATTTTAGTAACATTTTGTTATTTTTGTTTATTATTTTAGTTGTTTCAGATTTTCAGGTTTTCCGGTTCTTCGATTTGGTTTAATGAATTCTTGTTTAATTTCTATGAAATTCAGCTTTTAGTAATGATTGATGAATGGTTTTGAGTGAAATCTTTTAGATGGTTTTTTCTTTAATTAAATGTTGGTGCTTCTCATGTGGACTGTATAGTTTTATTGGTTAGCGTTGACGAATGGTGATGAGTGAACGGATGTATTTAAATGAGTGAGTGTTTGAATGTTTTATTTTGAATGTGTGTTTGATGAGTATTTGAGTGTGTTTTATTTTTAATGTGTATTTGATGAGTATTTAAATGAGTGTGTTGAGTAAGTATTTGGGTGAGTGAGTATTGAGTAAGTATTTGAGTGAGTGAGTATTGAGTGAGTGAGTATTGAGTAAGTATTTGAGTGAGTGAGTAATGAGTAAGTATTTGAGTGAGTGATTATTTGATTGAGTCTCTATGTAATATGATTTGATATTTTCATTATTTTACAATTTTTAAATCATTTTAACTAAAAATCATTTTATTCGTGTGATTAAGATTAGAAGATTTATTTGAAATTGAGTTTGGTTTAGATTATTGCGTTTTCGGTATTAGTGTTATTAGATGGAAGTGGGCTGATCTTGGTGATAAGTCTCTTAAATTCTTCGGATTAGTTCGTCTTCTCCTGGGTACGTCATGACGATTCGAGCCATATGCCATTTTGAAGGTGGAAGCCTTTCATCTTTGAGCAGTAGGTCTCCGATTTTAGGTTGCTCTTTAGTTTTCAACCATTTTGGGCGATATTGAAGCCTATTCAGATATTGACTGCTCCATTATTTCCAAAACGTTTGTAGGGGTGCTTGAAGATGTTTCCAACGGTCTAGGTAACCAATTCTTTCGTTTGCTAGATCTGCCTCAGGTATAACGTGACTTGAAGTGCCTATCAAAAAGTGTGCTGGTGTAAGTGCGTTGAAATCGTCGAAGCTGTCTGTCAACAGACAGAGGGGTCTCGAGTTGAGGCATGCTTCTATTTGTGCTAGAAGCGTGCTGAGCTCCTCAAAGGTAAACGCTTCGTTTTGGGCAACACGTCTCAAATGGTATTTTACTGACTTCACTCCTGCTTCCCAAAGTCCACCAAAGTGAGGGGAAGCAGGAGGAATGAAATTCCAATTTGTGCCTAATTCGCTTAGTGAATCAGCTATCTCATAATATAATCATAATCACATTTGGCACCTTTTAACATTTTTTGTAGTTCCGTACTGGCTCCTTTGAAATTGGTTCCACAGTCACTATAAATATGGGTACAAATTCCCCGTCCTGATGTAAACCTTCGGAATGCTGCAATAAAGGCTTGGGTTGTCAGGTCCGTTACAGCTTCTAGATGAATGGTTTTGGTTGCAAGGCAAATAAATATGGCGAAATATCCTTTAAACCTTTTATAAACCTAATATAACCTGTTGCATCCCACCATGAAGTGTTCTCTCATGTGCATCATCGATAATGAGTTTGGTGAATACATGATTGATTCTTACTATTTGTGTTTTTGTTAGGGTCAGAAAATGAGTTTTGATTATTATTTGTGTGTTTGAGTGTTTGAATGCGGTGGTGCTTGAGAGCGATTAAATGTGTAAGGGTTATTTGAGTTGTGTGGTAATTGGTAAGCCTGAGTGTATGTTTGTTGAATGTTTGAGTGTTGTTGTAAAGAATTTGGGTAAGAATTACTAAAATTTGTATTGTTATTGCCAAAATGAAGTAATGAGTTGTGTGGTCTTTGGCAAAAATGACATGTTTTATTACTTGGACAGTTATTTGTGCGATGGCTGTATGCTAAGCAGTTAAAACAGTTGCCGAACTGTTTCACAACTCGTTGCCTTGCTTTGACGTCCATTTTTAAAAACTTCGTACATGTACGCAAGGAATGAACACCCATATGGCACAACTTACATGTAAATTTTTCGGTTGCTTCAGTGTTCACATGAAATACATTTTTGGTTTGCCTTTTGTGTGTTGATGTTGATTTTATATCTTCCTGCTGGTCCACCATCTCTAAAGTTCTAAATTTCGTTTCTAAGAATTCAGAAAATTTCTTAAAAGATGGAATTTCCTTTTTTGTTCCTAGGGAATTCTCCCACAGGGACTGTATTTTTGGTGGCAGTTTTCTCAAAAGAAGAAAAATGATTATTGCATCCCAATGATTGACTGGTAAGTATAAGTTTTTCAACGCGTGCAAAATTTTTGTTGAATTGTCCAACAGTTCACGGATTCCCTTTGCACTTTCTTCACGTACGACTGGCAGATCGTAAAACAACTTTAATTCGTCGTTTACCAAAATTCGTTTAAAATCATAGCGAGATTTTAATAGTTCCCAAGTTTGAATCGTAACTTGCATCATCCACATTTACGTGATCAAGTAAAGTGCTTGCACTCTCCTCTCAGCACAACTTCAGGTAATGCAACTTTTTTATTTTAGACAGAGACGAATTACTGTGCACGAGTGAAACAAATTGATCGTGGTATGAACGCCAGTTTTGGTATTCACCTGTAAATGTCGGAGGATGTATCTTTGGAAGCCTTACATCATGTGGTTTCTGAGAAACCACCGGTTGCAAAGGTGTTTGTTAATTTGTTTTAATTGCTTGAGTGACCGAAGAAAATTTATCCAACTCATCCAAAAGCAAGGATTTGTACATGGTATGGATCTCTATTGCTTCGCCGTGAATCTCACCCAGAGACGTTAAAGCTACTTTCTTGATTGTATCATCGGATATACTACCCTTGTAACTATTTTCAATTACCAACCAATTACTTTCTAGCAAGTCAAGACTTGTGGTGACGTAATACTTTGTCCGACGACTAGGACTTGTAGTCTTCTTAAAATTCTCAGTCTTTTGAGATTTGCTTGCAGGTAACTGTGAAGATTTTTGTTGCACTTATAATCACTCATATATATGGTACAAATTGTAAAGATATGTTTTTTTTTTAATGCAAGTAAACTGTAGGTACCAACTTCTTCCTTTTAGTGTAGACAGCCGTCATTCCTCAACTTCCTTGGGATGATTTGTGGACTTCCTTCACTCATTCTGGCGGTTTTCTTATAATTTATTTGTATATTTACTTTTAAAAAATGTTATTAATAGTTTTTAATTTTCATTTTATCAAATTTTTAATGTAATTTTTTAATTTTAATAAAAACGTACAATGCGACGAAATGGTCGCCACACAGTTTTTTTTTTTTGCACAATTATTTCGAAAATTATTTGTATTTGTGGTTCACTTTTTAGCTGCGAAGGACCAAATGTTTTCGCCTTAATAAAGGGTTTAAGGGTAAAGAAATTTACACTCAAATCTAGATTTTAATTTCTCCATAACCTCGAAATAAAACTCATAAATAAAGAAACACATCCAAAACATTCGGTATCAAAACTTCTAGTGAAGATCTTTATTTTATCCTTCATATAACCTTCGTTGGTTACCAATATCGTAAATATCATGGGTATAAAATATGGTAGGTGTTTAGAAATCGCAGGTGGTGGTATTCAGCTGTCAATAATTAGGACTATACGCTGACAGCATTCAACATTCTCCCCCCACCAGTGAACGTAGTGGACGATAATTGTGGACATCATGTATAATCGACTGCTTCACCAGAATGTAGACACTTAAAACATCTTTACAAGGAAATATATGTTGCTTGACTCACATGCAAAGAGAGAAAGTATTAATAAGTGTTTAAAAATAAGGGGCCAAATTGCGTCTTCAGTGAACGAGTGAGGAACTTTTACACGTTATCGAACTATCGAGTTATCACATTGGTATGATGTTATACGAAGTATCACGTATCGAATTGAGTTCGTATTGTACTAGGATAATTCTAGTACATTTTCCTAAACGTCAATATTCCTAACTTTTCATTGGTCGATCGCAACAGCTGCTTGTGTTGGGCTCATGTTTTGTTTACATTTGCCTTTGGAATTTTATTTGGTCAAAAATATTTGTTGGCTAAATCGAATTATTGTGCCTTAAAATCAAGCAAGAATAATTTTCTGGGTGATGTTTAATTTATTTTAATTCACCCTGAAACACCATTAATTGATATTGTGGAGAAATATTTGCAGAAAAGAGAATAATTTTATTTTTCTGCCATTTTACTGCTCACTCGTCTACCTATCTATCGTATGAAAAAACACTAGTTCACTGACGAGGAAATGCCAAAAATCGAATTCGATACTTTACTCGATATCTTAAGAAGGAATCCCAATTGCAGATAATTCAGTAACGTATTGCTCACTCACTGATGCCGTAATTCGGCCCCAGGTTTTAGGTATAAATTCAAAATAATGTAACTTTATTGAATTTCAAATTGCATCATGTAAATCTACAACTTAATCGCAGTTTAAGGTGGGCCCAATAAAAACTTCCATATAATGGAAAACGACTGGAATATGGTTGGATGGTAGCCCTATATTTCCAGTTTCCGTCTGTCAAATCTCAGCCAATCGCAATCCTTGTTGTATATTTTATAATAGCTTTGTTCAGTGACGTTGTTCTGAACAGTTTGGAACAGTTTAGAACAGAAAAGTACAAGTTTTTGCTGTTCAATGAGAATTTTCTATTCTAAACTGTTCTGATTTGCTGTTCAGTGAGGCTGTTCCGAACAGTTTGGAACAGAATAGAACCGGATTTTCTGTTCTTTCTTTTTATGTAGAACAACTTATAACAGGTTTGTGACAACTGTCAAAATCAGCTGATGTCACTTGCAAGTTGATATTTTTTAACAAATTTCGTGGCTCTTTGTGCTTTTACTTTGGAAACAAACAAATAAATATTTAAAAAATAACATAAATTAAATTAAATTAAATTGCGCAGTTAAATAAATACTATTTATAATTGTTTTTAATAAAAAGTATTTCTTGCTTATCCACCAAACTCGATTTTTTTTTTGACAATCACATCTGTCAGACAGCTGCCTGTTCTATCCTGTCTGACATTTCTGTTCTACTCTGTTCTGTTCTGTTCTAATCTGAAAAAACCTTACTGAACAATCCTAATGGTTCTATGTTCTTCTTCTTCCTGTTTTCATTGCATCAATTTGTGTTTGTTTTATTTTAATGTTCCTTATAAATTATTTTAATGTTCCTTATAAATGTTGTATTAATTTCGGTATTTTTATATAATCTACATATGTGTACAAATTTCCATTATTTGTACATTATTTGACCTGAATAGGTAAAATAAATGGCTTTGTTGTGGTGGAATTCAATAAAATTCCCGGCGCGCAGCTTTAAAGCTAATAAAGTGAGTGAATTATAAATTATGATAATTCAATTAATATATTTCATTTAATATGTTGTTTGTAGTGTGTACATACACTCCGCTCCACTTGAATAGAAACAAACTTTTTTTTACTATCAGAGCGTGTGGCGCTTTAGTAAATTCATACATTCACCTTTTGGTTTCAGTTTCTAAAAGAGAAATCTATTGCGAATAAAACTGCAGGGACAGAACAATTCAGGAAAATACCATAAGGTTATTTTTTTACCACTTTTCCAATTACTTCATAAAACGCTTGTGCGTAGTGTAGATTAAAAATAATAATTGTTTGACCAAAGAAAAGATGGGCCGCGGAAAACCATTAAACCCTGCAGAAAAAGCCAAAATAGAAGTACACGCGGAAAACAAGCTTCACGTACGCACAATTGCCAAAAAAATAAGTAGAAGTGTGAATATTTGTTTGGTCGAACCATAGAAATAAAGAAACCTATGGAAAACAATGTGAGGTAGACAATCAAGAACACCAACAGAAGCAGACCGAAGAAAGATAATTAGACTGGCTTTAAATTCAAGCGGCTCTGCTGCTAAAATCAAGGCTAAGAGTGGTATTACAGCGAGTCTTAACACTATTAGACGTGTTATTCGTGGGTCACAACATTAAAAGTTCATAAAATTGAAGAAAAAACCACCGTTAAATCCAATACGAAGACAGAATATAATAGATTTTTGTAGGATGAATATGACGTGGAAGGAGGAGTGGACAAAAGTGGTATTTTCTGACGAAAAAATTTAATTATGATGTCCCGGACGGATATAATTACTGTTTTCATGTTATAAGGGAAGAACCCAGGTTTCTGGAGCGCTACCATAGCCGAGAAGGCAGTGAAATGGCGTGGGGTGCGATTTCCTGGGTTTGAACAATTGTTCTAGACTTTCCCACATTGAAAACGACGGCAAACTCCTACAAGGAGATACTGCAAGAAGCTTTCCCTAAGTTTACCGATGTCTTTGGACCAATACCATGGACATTTCAACAAGAAAACGTGCCAATCCTCAACGCAAGGATTATTAACAGTTGGATATCCGAGAAAAATGTTACCTTACTTCAACGGGCACCGTATTTTCCGGACCTAAATATTATTGAAAACGTATAAGGATGGATGGTTCGTAAAGTTTACGGTTCTGACCGACAATATGAGGACAAAGAATCACTTATTGCTGCAATCAAAGAAGCATGAAGCGCAATTTCTTTAAATTATATAAAATAACTGCATGATTCAGTCTCCAAATGGGTTTTTCAAGTTATTTCAAATAAAGATGGTAGCATACATATTAAAATATGATTACGAATAGAAAACTACCCAATTTTACTGCACTTTTTCAATTTGTTTCCTTATTTAAGAGAATGTTTCTATTCAAGTGGCGCAAAAATAAAATAGTGTTTTAAATGAAGTAATTAGAAAAGTGGTACAAAAATAACCTAATGGTATTTTCCTGAATTATTCTGTCTCTGCAGTTTTATTCGCAATAGATCCCTCTTATAGGAACTAAAACCAAAAGGTGAACTTATAAATTTACCAAAGCGCTACACGCTCAGACAGTAAACAAAAAGTTTGTTTCTATTCAAGTGGAGCGGAGTGTATGTAGGTACAGTAGGTGTATGTGTGTTATCTAGTTGAGTGGGTTCGTTTTTTTTTTGAATGACGTAAATTTGCATTTCATGGTTGCCAATGTTGATAAATTTAACTGTTTTATTGTGAGAAAGATTATTTAAGTTTTATATTGAATTAAATTTTTTAATATTACATATATTTTATTATTATTCAGTTAATATTTTTATTATCAATTTTAATAACATTTTGTTATTTTTGTTTATTATTTTAGTTGTTTCAGATTTTCAGGTTTTCCGGTTCTTCGATGTGGTTTAATGAATTCTTGTTTAATTTCTATGAAGTTCAGCTTTTAGTAATGATTGATGAATGGTTTTGAGTGAAATCTTTTAGATGGTTTTTTCTTTAATTAAATGTTGGTGCTTCTCATATGGACTGTATAGTTTTATTGGTTAGCGTTGACGAAAGGTGATGAGTGAACGGATGTATTTAAATGAGTGAGTGTTTGAATGTTTTATTTTGAATGTGTGTTTGATGAGTATTTGAGTGTGTTTTATTTTTAATGTGTATTTGATGAGTATTTAAATGAGTGTGTTGAGTAAGTATTTGGGTGAGTGAGTATTGAGTAAGTATTTGAGTGAGTGAGTATTGAGTAAGTATTTGAGTGAGTGAGTATTGAGTAAGTATTTGAGTGAGTGATTATTTGATTGAGTCTCTATATAATATGATTTGATATTTTCATTATTTTACAATTTTTAAATCATTTTAACTGAAAATCATTTTATTCGTGTGATTAAGATTAGAAGATTTATTTGAAATTGAGTTTGGTTTAGATTATTGCGTTTTCGGTATTAGTGTTATTAGATGGAAGTGGGCTGATCTTGGTGATAAGTCTCTTAAATTCTTCGGATTAGTTCGTCTTCTCCTGGGTACGTCATGACGATTCGAGCCATATGCCATTTTGAAGGTGGAAGCCTTTCATCTTTGAGCAGTAGGTCTCCGATTTTAGGTTGCTCTTTAGTTTTCAACCATTTTGCGCGATATTGAAGCCTATTCAGATATTGACTGCTCCATTTATTTCCAAAACGTTTGTAGGGGTGCTTGAAGATGTTTCCAACGGTCTAGGTAACCAATTCTTTCGTTTGCTAGATCTGCCTCAGGTATAACGTGACTTGAAGTGCCTAACAAAAAGTGTGCTGGTGTTAGTACGTTGAAATCGTCGAAGCTGTCTGTCTGAGGCATGCTTCTATTTGTGCTAGAAG